>SCDZ01000160.1:0-301881 GCA_004143845.1 Drosophila lacertosa | reverse complement strand
GGTTTGTTTTTTTTTGTTTTATTTTTATATATTTATATATATATATATATATATATATATATATATATATATATATATTTATATAATATATTTGTTTTCATTTGGAATTCAACACTGCGCGTGTTTGTTTGTTTGTGTTTGTTATGCAATTGTTTCATTTGTTCAGGGGATTGACGAGCCTAATTATAAGATCGCTCTGCTGCTCGAGTATCATGTTTAACATGCCCAGCCACTCGTCGTAGGACTTCTCGGAGCTCGCCTGGCACTCGATGGACACAATTGGTTTGTTCGGGTCTGTCGATTTGATTCTAAAGCTGTATTCGCTCTCCTTTAGACGCTCCAGCTGCATGTGATTAAGCTACAAATAAAAAGAAGCAAACAATTTGTTTAAACCTTTGCGATAGAAGTGTTTTAGCTAGCTGAACTCACCTGGATATGTGTGCGGAATTTGAAAATGGGACTGCTGAACTGAGTCTTTAGCTTCTGTATGTCCGCAAAGATGATGATCTGCTGAAAGAGGAAAACCTGCAGCTCACGCTGCTTTTGGCCAGCATCGATGGCGCACGTGAGCGTGCCCTGCAGCAAGAGGTTGCCCTGTGAGGTGATCTCGCCATCGAAGTCTTGGAGGCCGCGCAGCACCACCATCATATCGTTGACCTTCTTGACCACATCCCTCATCTGGTCGCAGGCGGCCATCAGCGAGGCCACCTCGTTGTGCAGCCCGGCACGCTTCGTCTCACGCAGGATCTCGTTAATGAGCAGCACGTATTTGGTGATGCGCTGAACGGGCGTAATGATCAGTGTGCTCAACTGCAAGATAGGGTACACATAAATATATAATACAATCTTTAAGGTATCATATTTTTCTATAGAGGCTCTACTTACATCCATGCGATGGCCCAGTTTCTGGCGTATCTGATCGAAATACTGATAATGCGCATTGACTATAAACTCGGACAGGGGCTTGTTGCTGCAGAAATAATAGTACATGGTGAACTTTTTGGTTGAGCTCTCGATAAGTGGACCCAAATCCGCTGGCGATTTCTGGCAGTGGCGCAAAGCTCTCAAAAACTTACTGCAATGGAAGAAAACATATATTTAACAAGCTGCTTTATTGAATAATAAGCAGTAACAGCTTACTCTCTGTGCCACTCGTAGATCTCTTTGATATTGTTAAAGACCAGATCCATTTTGCCGCCCTGCAAATCCGTTGGTCGCGGTATCTCCTTGTTGTGTATCTCCTTCATGTAGCTGCAATTGATGCGAGTGTTTTAAATATGTGTTTACTTTGCTTTTGTTTTGTATAACTTACCCATTGACTATCTTTTGCAGATCCTGCACATAGGATTCCTCTGTTTTGACCAGCTCATTGAGCGCCAATTGGCGTCTGTTTAAAGCGCCCGCTTCGCTATCGCTGGCATCGGTTTTGTTCTGCAGATAAAGCGACTGAATAAGTTTTTGTTGGGTTTCCTTTGGGCAGCTCACTTACTTTATCATTGTTGTCCTGGACAAAGCCCAGCTCGGCACGTCCATTGGTGGCAGCATTGTCTGTGGCTGCACCATCGCCGCAGGCTTCACCAGCCGCACTGCCATCAACGCGACTGTTGGACTCGTGTTGTTCCTGCATTTAAGTTCAAGTTTAGTTAGTTATTTTGTTTGCAACCTGAAAGCAAGTAAACTTACCCGGCTCGTTCTGACAATTTGTTCAATTTCCGATAATGGATTACCCTCGATTTTACCGGTGCTGGCCTGCAAGCGAATAACGAAAGGACAATTAGATTATCTAGAACACTGGCATGTTTAAATAAAAGAGTTTAATTTGGATTTGATTTGTTTTTTTTTTTGCGCACTAAAACTTTTTGGAATACGCAATATTTGCCTGAAAGTTGCCTTCGATTGCGACTAAGAATTTTAGATTCTGACTGTGTTATAAACAAACATCATCACATGTAGCGAATGGCAGCTGTTTATCTTAGGGCTGGCTAGCAATTTAAATAGTAGCTGACTAAGTGCTGGTTAAAAATGAATTTCACATGCAAATTACATGAAAATAACACAAGCGTGAAGCTTAAACGTTGCTTTCATAGTTAAATGCGTATTTAAAAACTTCACTTTTTGCAATTAAGACAAAACAAATTTGGTTTACAATTAAGCTAATAAAGTTAACTATAATATAACAATTATTTCTATATAGATAATTTATTATAATTTATAAAAAAAATCTAATTGTGAGTTCTTTTGTCAAATGCAGATCTTTTTTTTCAAAATTGGTTTATTATAAGCAAAAATTTTTCATTATTTGTAATTTGCGAAATAAGTTAAAAAACCAAATAAAATAAATAAAAACAATTGCTAGCAGAGTGTAAAAATCATTAATAATTAAAATGATAGACAAATGCGAAATGCACAAAAGAATTATTTATAATTGAAAAGCAATTAAAGTCATAATTAACTTTTCAGTTTGGCAAATAGAGTGTGAATTTAATGGGAAAATAAAAGACAGAAAAAGTTGACTTCATTGGAAAATGAATCAAGAAGCTGAACAATAAATTAAATAGTAATCAGAGTAAGACTAATTAATTATATTATAAAATATATACAAAATAATACAATATGAGCAAATAGTTCAACGATTTATAAAGAACCATTTTATTTTGGCATTATAATGCTACTTTTAGCCAGCCCTGACTTAGGCCCAAAAATACGCAAATATGCGTCTACAGTAAACACCCACAAATAAAAACACTTTGCACAAATGCTTATTTAAGGAAGTTCCATATTTGTAAACAAAGTTTATTAAGCTAATAATCATTTTAATAGACACATTTTGCTACTGCAGCAAATTTCCTTTCTTTCTTTTACGTATTTATTAAAAAGAAAAGTCAATAATTCAATCGCTGCAAATTCTGTTTTTCCAGGCTGCACTGTATTTGGACTTTTTTTTTAGTCATATTTCTTTTGTATATTTTCACATTTTCATGCGATTTGCAATTTTGGCAAATTCGTCAAAATGGATTTGGCTTTTTTATTTACTTAGCTAAACAATGAGATTTTTGAAAATCCACGAAGGTGGCAAATTATTTGTTTGCATTCAATCGAATCAGAAGCGAATTTTTGGGTGAGATATTTTCTATCCAAATGCTCTAATTAAAAGCACTTAGTTAAGCAACTGCTGTTGCGAAAATAACAAACAAACTGAGCAAAAAGAAAAACAATTGTTTTGATTTCTTTGCAGATAAAATTGGGTAACAAAAGACAACCTTCGGTTTGGATAACTAATATATATACTAAGTATATATATGTATAAAAGTATATAGTATATATTCGTATTTTTCCTTTTTGCTGTCTTTGTGTGTTTAGCGATAAGATTTGGTCTTTGGGTTTCAGCGACGAGTCATCAGCGCGAATTTAACTTTGTTTAAAAGTTAAACTAAAACAATTTTAGCTTTTATATAAATTATTTGAATTGCATTCAATTGCACTAATGCAACTTACGAATAAACGCAAAAAGCAGCTCATGGCACGTGTGTTGATTTTTTTTTAAAAATTCGCAATAAATATAGTTTTTTTTTTTTTTGTACGCACACCAACTTTGTATAATTGTCTATAAAAAAATTTTAATTTGTCGTCGTTGCTTTTGTTGCTGTTGCACTCTTTATAAGGATTGTTGTAGTTATTTCGCCGCGTCGACGGCGACGCATTTTTGACAAAGTGCAAAATTCATGAGAGGAAATATAATTTTTTGACTGCGCGCTCGGACGACAACTCGATGACTGACTTGGGTTGGCTTGGCTGACCTGTCAGGGCTGTGTATTTTACGTATGCGTAGATTTCAAGCACAACCCCCTCCCACAAACACACACACACACACACACTCAGGCACACCCGCATAGCAATCAAAGAAACTCTCAATCAACGCCACTTGTGGACAAGCGTTCAAATAATTATATTCGAATATACAATTCAGCGGGAGACTCAATTTCACAAAGAGAGAGAGAGAGAGAGGCAGAGAAAGACAGCGCGAACGAGAAAGAGAGCGTCTCAGTAGAGAGAGAAAGAGCGCTTTTGTGTGTTCTGTCTGGCGTTGAATTCTTCAGCATATTCATTTATTCCGGCCGCAATTTCAATAATGCTCATACGAACAGAATGACACTGCTTTAATAAATAAATACCAGTTAAAATACTTTTAGTTAACTTTTCTTAGAATTTTTGTATGTTTTTTAAATTTTAAATAATTTTGATATCGGCAAATTGAAAGCAATAAATGCTCTAGAAAATTGTTGTTTAACAATGTCTAGGCTCTTTTTAACATTTAGTGCAATTTTATATTAACTTAACCAATTTAAATACAATTTTAAATACTTGTTGAATAGTTCGAAAGCATTTAAAATAATTACTTGTTAAATTATGCCACGCGTCTTGGGAAGAAGAAGACCGAAAACTTTATTAACATTCTCATAAAGAGAGCTCAGCTAAAAAAAATCTTTAAGTCAATTTAATAACAGTTACAACTGAAATTTATATTGTTTTTATTTCATATACAAAAAATAAGCTTTATTTGAATATATTTGATTTATTTTCTTTTAAAATTGTCAAATGTTAAGCCTTTAATAGAAATCTAGAAATATTGGCAACTGATGAATCAGAAAATACCCTTTAATATAGAAACAAAAATGCTTTTTTTTAACAGAAATTATATAATTGATTTAAGGGCTTTTTTTTATCAATATGTCAAGCCACGAAAAAACCCTATAACAGTTAAAAAGGAAAATGATGAAAACGTTTTCGTTTTGCTTTCCCATAAACTAAATCAGAATCACAGTTGAAATTGCGCACTTGAAGGTCGCACATGCACACATATTTAATTCAACTATTCGCCTAATTGGATAATGCGATTCTGATAACAGTGGGCAATGAATTAAAAACAGGGCCAACAAAAGTAGGTTGCCAACTTTAACGGGGGGACTGGATCGTGAACTCAAGGAGACCTGCAATGACTAATTTCAGCGCAGCAACAAAAACAATACCAAAGAACTATTAAAAATTAATGACTATGTAAATAAATATAGAAAACAGCAAAAAAGGGCAACTAAACAAAGGTGAGAACAGCCTAAAAAGCACAATTACCAATTGTCAATTGTTTAAAAAAAAACAACAACAATTAAGAATACTAAGCATACAAATATGCGTAGAACTAACTGGGTTGACAAAAAATAAAAGAAAAATAAAACAGTTCACACCCTGCCCCAAAAGCCGGATAAACAAACAGATGGCAAAACACAGGAAAAAATATATAAAATAAAATTTTAAAATCAAACAAAAATAGCAACAAAACAAAGAACGTTACAATCAGGAATAAGCGACTGTATAATACTCTTTCAAAACCATTAAGAACTTATTTGTGCGAGGATTTGCATTGGGGAATAATCAAAATTTCGATATTTTGTGGTTGAGGGAATTAAAGTATCAAGAAAATTTGTCTGTACGATCTTTAGAAGAGCTCATCAGTTATCTGCAACAAATCTTGCTTGTCGTTTAAACTTTTCACTTGAGGAACAAGTATAGAAATGAAAAGTGAAAGAGCAACAAAAATTGTTGCGGCTAGCAAAAGTTTTACAAGGCAACGCGAATTTACATTAAATTCAACTAATAAGCCATAAAATAGAAAAACAAGACGTAGCGAACAAAAAAAAAAAATTAAAAAAAAAATAAGAAAAACATTTCGCAGACGACATTAAATTTATTGATGGAAATGAAGGCGACGGAGACGACGACGACAACGGATGCGACCAAGTGGCGACAGAAATCGCACACACACACACACAACCAAGAGCACACACACACACAGTCGGGAGCAGTCATTGCCATGTTGTTAATGGCGTCTAAAGACAATATGGCGACATTTCGCATATAACTTAAGAGAGTTCTCCAAGAATGCTTGTTGTTGCTAATTGTAATGGATACGTTATTGATTCAATTGTAAATCTTATTGCGCCCTAAAAACCTTCAACAAGTGTCTTAAAGTTGCACATTGACAAAGTAGCTGAAAGTGGAATAATTGACTGAAAGATACCCTAGCTTTTGGGCCAGTTAAAAGATTAATATATTAAGTTGTTATTGTAAAAGAAATATGGGCAAAGCTAAAAGGTAAAAGTATTCCATGTATTCTATTTATTTTTTAAATATTTTTGACACTTCTTTTTTAAAGATGCAGCCAAAAATCTATTGGCTTTTTCTTATCCTGCTCTAAAACCAACTGAATTATGTTTAAGTTCTTATAATATATATTTCTTCTTCTTGCGTTTTTCCTCGGCATCTCATTAAAAAAGATTTTCAAAAAAAATTACTCAAATTAGTCTTGAAATACCTGGAAAAATAAATCAATATCTGCTTTTGGTTCACTTCGTGATTTTAAGTGATTTTTTTTGAGTTTTGCCTTTTTTGCTTTATGACAAATGCTGCGCTCAACATTTCCGGTTAATAAAGCAGCCAACGATTTATTGGCAACTTAGCCTGGGAGTGAAGTACAAATGCAAAGCGAAATAATCACCCAGCCACCCACCCACAACATTCAACTGAATCTGAATCTGAATGTGAATCCGAAATTTACCCACAAAGCGTTTTCAGCCAGCTAATTTGACTGGCGCACAATTTATGCGTCGTTTTTATTAGGTGTATGTGTATGTGTGTGTCTGTGTGTGTGTTGTTGTTGTTGTTGTTTCCTATTGTTGGAGGCGTCGAGAATCTTAGCTACGTCTCTCTATCTGCCTGTCTGTCTGTCCTTGCCCAGTGTGTGTCCACAGTTGCCCTCTCTTTCTTTTGATGAGTGTGTAAACAAAATAAAGTGGCGCATTTATGGCAAAGGTGGCTGCCCCAACGAGTGAGCGTAGCCAACCCACCCACCCACCCACTTCTTGCCACCCACCGCCTGCTGCGATCTGTTTTATTTGCTATGCTTTCTAATTGAGCAAAAGCGGGCAAAACTCGTGCTCAGATTGCCCAAGCACAATTTCCATGACGTGAAACGGGGGAGAAAAAAAGAAGATGTTTTGATTTGTATTGGGAAATACACACGAACGAGACCAAAACAAACAAACAAACAAACACACAGACAAGCACAAAAGGCCAAAAGATACAAAACTGTTGAATAGCCCAAAAGATTTGTATATTCAAACTCAATAGGAAGCTGACTCAAAGGTGTTTAACATAGTCTTAATCTCGAAAGTGGGCGAAAGAAAACATTCTTCAATTGGCTTCTATTTATGTTTATTAAGGCCTAAAAGTTATGCTCAACTTTCTTGCGCAGTCAATTTGCTTTTCGGCAAACCCTTTTTACAAGTTTCTCACATTAGAAAGGTAAGAAATAATTGGCAATTAAATCTAATCAATTGCTGACTTTGTAAAATGCCATTAAATGGATTGCCTTACTAAATGTTGGTCTTAAATAAACCTATTGAAACTTAAAGCTAACAGCTGTGTTAAAGGAAATAGTAGTAGTTAAGTTTCCAACATCATAACTATTTTTATAGAGAAGCTTATTACAAGCAATTAAATTGGAATGAAAATCGATCTAGATTTTTCTAAGTTTCTGCAGTTTACATTCCAAGCTATCGTATCGTTTAATTTGGCCAACTGAAAGTGTCTCAAAAATAGTTTTGAATGTGGCGAGTTGCAGCACTCGAATTTCATTGAACACAGCTGCATATCAAATATCCTTCCTGCACATCAATAATAAAAGAGCAGCTGCAAAATGCAATTCAGTAGCAGAGCGCAAAAGTAAACAAGACGCACAGCTTGTTCAAATTGGTTTAATACACAAACATATACATATATATGTATATATAGTTGTTTTAACTTACCAAATTGGCAGCGCCCTCTTTGAGATCCTTGGGAAATGCGGGCGGACCATTGGCAATCAAATGCGGCTCCTGTATGGGCTTCATCGGCGGTGGCAGCTCCAAGCCGGGCTCCTCCTCGGCCTCCAAATCGGGCTGTTGCTGCTGCTGTGCGCTCACATTTGGGAATTGTGGTGGCAAATGGCCAACGCTGCCGCTGGCGCCGCTGCCCGCGTGCTCGGCCAGCTCCTCGGCGTGTTTCTGTGGTAGCTGCAAAAACAAAAAAAAAAAAAAAAACAAAAAAAAACGCGTTAAATAAATACATATATATATATATATATAAGTATATATCTTGTGTGTTATAAATAAAAATACTTACGCGCAGATTCTTCTCCGAGGGCTTCTTCAAGAGCGCCTTCTCATTGGGCGACTTCTCCACTTTGCTCTGCGACAGTTTACGCAGCGGTGGCGGCAACCATTTGCGCCTGCAAACAAAAAACAATAACAAAAATTTTTATCAATTAAGGATCACTTGAGAAACTGTGTTTTCTTTTTTTTTTAAATATTTATTTTATATTTTTTTGATTAGCTACAGGTACATGTGTATTGTTTTCGCGCTATGCACGAGCTCATCCATTGTTTAATTGTGAGGAAAGCCCGCGCAATGGCAAATTTTGGCTGTCCAGCTGCGTGGCCGACATGAGACTGTCGCCAGTGGCACAGCAGCGGCCAAGTTGGCGGTATCCAACCTCCAAACCGACCGCCCGCTGCTCTTTGTCGCCAAAAAAAAAAAAATAAAAAAAAAAAAGCTGCTCTCCGCTCTCCACGACACGCGCACAGTGGGGCCAAGTTCATGGCACACGGCCAGTCGCCAGCGTTCTGTGAGCGCATTCATTGCCAGCCAATTTATTGCGTTCCCCCTGAATATATATATACATATATTTATATATACAAATATCTCTGCCTTGCTTTGAGCGCTATTAAAAATGTTGGCCAAAAACAAAAACAAGAAACATTTCTTTGGTCACATTTTCAGTTGTTGCGTTTTTATGCTTAAACTTTTATTTTTTTACGCGCGTTAAAAACAATTTTTGATTAATTTTCAGCTGCAAAGTTTATGGGTCAGTTATCAAAAATTTTTGTGGCTAAGTCAAAAGGCCAAAAAGGAAGAAAAGCGGCCATAAATCAACTTGCAAGTAAAACAAAGTAAAATACTTTCAATTGGGTTTGTGGGCATATAAAAAAAGGAAAGTTAAAATAACATTTAACCGAACGAATGCGTTTGATATGATTTAAATTGTGCCTTATATAAACTCTTAGTTATAGATTTTATTAAGTACTTAATTAAGCCAAAAGAATTTCACATTCATTTTTATTAAATTAGAAGGAATATAAAATGTTAAAACAAACAAAATTATATATATAATGCTGTCTATGCAATCTAAGTTTTAAGTTATGAATAGGTATTTATTTTATATAAATTATATTGTCTTATTTTATATTCTGTTTGAGCTAGGTTTTAAAATGAAATTTAATTTAAAAAAATTTAAATTTTATAAAAGAATTTCTCTGCCTTTCTATGCTTGTTAAGTTCCAAATATATCTATTTTATATATCACAACAATTAAACCGTAATCATTGATTCTCACTTTACAAAACAAAAGCTCTATAAGTAATATGTTGTATAAATAAACTGTTTTCTTTTGCCCTCGCCTCATATTGTGGTTTAAGGTTCTGCTATTAATTGCAACATTTTACAACAATTTATATTTTTATAATTAAGTTCAACCACATTAACTCATATTTTATGAACAAAGGCGCCCATTTTGTGGTAGCAAAGGGGGCGTGGCCAATTTGAGCGTACATTCTTGCGGTGGGTAATTAAAAAAATTGCAAGTTCTGCCAAAGTAACCGCAACAAACATCAAAACGGTCATTAACCCCAGCGACTGGCCCTGCAACATGTGGCATGCGCCACTCAAAAGGGTTGACCATTAAAAAGTTTATAATAATTTACATTTGCAAACGGCTCACAAAAAGTTAGAGCAAAAAATAGAAAGAAAAAAATACGTTGCATACAACGCGGCGTTTGCAACGCTTTCCAAAGTCATCAGCTGAGTGAATTTCCCAAAAAAGGGTGCGGGGGTAGGGGGCGAGAATTGGGAGCGGGCGCCTTCACACTAAAGCAACCCTCAAGCACCGTAACATAATTCAAAGTAAAAATAAACATTGACACTGGCAACGGCAACAACAACAACAACAAAAGGGGGGAAGGGACTGTGGCAGGTTCCTGGAAATAGTATTTAATTTATTACGTGCTCGTTCAGGTTCAAAATTCATTTCGCTGATGTAATGTTTTAGGCAAATAAGGCAACGTTTAATACACACATACACACACACACACCAGCATACAAATACACTCACGTACACTGGCAGAAAAAAAAACAAAGCCAAAAGCTTTCAGTAAATGCGGCTTAGGATTTAGATTTTCCTTTAGAAAATGTTGCAGACACGTTTTTCTCTTAAACAACAAACATTTTTTACTTAAGGCTTTCAGAAAATGATTCACTTGCTTTGTTAATAATTAAAATATTGCTTTTTATTTCAACGTAATAATTATTTTATATTTAAACATGTATATTAAGAAAAGTGTTTAAATAGAAGACTTGAATCGAATATTCAATAGAAAATAAATGTAATATTTAATACAAATAATTATGAATTCCGAACTATTTTTTGGGGCATTAGATTCAGTTTCGTTGTTGGTTTTGAAATTTAAGAATATTATATATTTATTATATTTTTTTATTTATCAAGTAGGGTTAGAAAACTTAATGACACTATTTATTTTTCATTATATTTATAATTCATTAGCATTTGTTTTAAAAGCTGTCATTTTTTTAACTGTACGCACATGCAGATATTTGTGGCCAGCGGGCGGGGCGGGGCGGGGCTGCGTATTAATGAGGTCGCCCCCAAAGTATGCAACAAAGACTGAGCTGCTGCTGTATTAGTGTGCATGTGTGTGTGTGTGTGAGTGTGTTTGTGTGTGTGTTTGCACACTTGCAAATGTGTCCATTTAGTTCATTGGACTTGGCAGCACGCGCTGCCGGCAACAGCTGACCCCGCCACGCCCCCTCACCGCCCATCCTGTGGCACAAATAAACGCGCTTATTGACAGAGCGCTTGAGACAATGGCAACAAAAAAAAAAAAAAAAAAAAAAAAAAAGGAGAGCTCCTTCTACAGTTACACGCTGCTATGTCTGACAATAATCTATATTCATGTTCAGCGGTTGACTCAACAATAAAAGAAAATGGCTTTGCTCAATGCTCACTCGGCTGGGACGAAATGCCCAATTAGTGTGCAAATATTGAGAGTATTTTGTAATTTATGTGCAAGCAAGCAACTAACTTACTAAACTAACTAACTAACTAAAAGGTGGACACAGCCCAGTCAGCCCAATGGCCCATAACTAAATCCATAAATTAGTTGGCTCGAATGCATTCAATTAATATAAACAAGCAAGGACTTAAATACTTTCGCTGCTAAGCTGTATAAATAAAACTTGCAGCAGCTTTACGATCTTAGAGTTTGATCTGAACATAAATTTAATCAAATAATTGAATAAGCTTCCAAGCAAAGCAGACTCGCATTCTAAGCCAAGATAAAACAACGGATTTAATTGTTGCTGTAAGACAAAGCAATTAAGTTTGGTTTCGTGGTTAATTAAACTAGAAAATACATGATGAATTTTGGGTTTACGCAAGTTCTATGTCAAGTGTTTGTACAAACTGTTGGTGGAGTTTGTACAAACTGTTGTTGGAGTTTGTACAAACTTTTGGCTGAGTTTGTAGAATCTGTTGTTGGAGTTTGTACAAACTTTTGGCTGAGTTTGTAGAATCTGTTGGAAGAGTTTGCACAGACTGTTTGTTAAAGTTTGCACAAACTTTTGTATGAATCTGTACAAACTCAATTTTATTACATGTGACATTGTTCTTTACATACAGATATAGAGAACTATTGGTACTGCAATTAAGTTTACTTAAACATAAATACAGCCTAAAGCTAAATGAAAATACACTCCCAAGTGGTAAAAATACAAATTTCTAGAGAAACTACTTTACATAGGAAACAAAGGCATTTTCAGCAGTGAGCAACAAATGTTTTCTGAATAACTCATCAAAAGGATTTCAAAATGCGAGCATTTTCACAATAATAATATTTAAAAGAACGTTTGACTCAATCGCTGCTCGGCTGATGATGAATTCGCCCGCTGTAAACGACGAGACGTATCGATAATCACCGGTCAGAGTGAAGAGCCGATAATGTTTGATAAGATTGCGCGAAGTGTTTACCGACGTCCAAAAAAGGCAATTGTATTTCAAGCGAAAAGGTAATTACAAACGAGGCACTTTGAAGGTAGCTAAACGATTGTAATCGTTTGTGGAAAGTCGTGGAAAACAAAGCAAATTGAAATCAAAACAATTTGTGCACGAACCACGGTGCGTATGATTAATGCGAATACGAATGGTTTTGTGGGGTTGCAGTTGCAACTCCTTCAATTGCCGCTTATCAGCTTATGACGAAGGCGAGCGCTGACTAATGTTTACATGATGTCTCGGGTGCGTGCATTGTTTTTGTTTTTGTTGTTGTTTTTGTTTTTGTTTTTAATTGAGTAAATACAAATATAATAATAATTATAGTTGCAAAGCAAATGCAATGGCAATTCCGATACGATAAATGCGGCATGTTGGAAAACAGGTTTTGGCTTTAAAGCAATTAGCGCAAACATCTGTGTGTGAAATACTAAGCCGGTTTGCCATTAACTTGGCCCAACAGCCAGCTGATGGCCGATAGAACAATCGAGCACGCGAATAGCGCTGGGAGTTCCCATAATAATCATTTGTGCTTATATTTTTATACACTTCGGCTCCATACTAATCGTTTTGTCATTTTTAAATAGGGTATAATATAAAGTTTTGCGCATGGAATTTACTTAACGGGTTTTATTTTATGCATGCAACAACCTGCATTAAAAGCTTAAGTTGGCTTATTTCATTATCAGCTTCTGTCGAGTCTAAGCCAAATAAAATATTTATTAGCAAACTAAGTTCTTATCAGTTGAAACGAAAGAAGAGTAACATCTGCTGATGTGTAAATAAATGGTTATGTGTTCTAAGCTTGTAAATCAATTTGAAAGCGTTAAGTAAAATAAACTCAATTCTAATTTAAATATTTATTAACTTGTGGAACATACTCGTTGTCGTATTAGACGAAAAGAATTTTTATTTGTGTATAGCAAACAACTTTTAAAAATGTTTTTAAGAAACATTAAACAATTTGAATTGTCGCTATTTTAAACATATATATAATTAAGTTAATTTAAAGCATAGATTAAAAATGTTTATCAATTGCTTAAGCAGTTTAAAGCTGTTTGAATAAGTTTGCCTGCTTGCAAAGTTTTTTCTATGTATTATTTATGCATTTATTGCTTTGCCTCAATATTTTTTTGGATTTGCAACATTTGAATTTATTATTCATATATATTTCATACAATATTTAATTTGTTTTTTCTCTCCACATCTTGCTTATCTATCTGCAATTTGGGGCAGGCGACAGCTGCTTGTAAATCTGTTTGGGCCACAAAACGTGCTCAAGTCAAAGCTGCTGCAGGCTAATCAGACAATATATATACATATATACATATATATGACAAAGCTGCTGACAATAAATCATATATAATTTTTGGACAGAAGCACCAAAGATTTTTAATGCTTAGTCACTTTTTGGATAACGTTGCACAAACAAAAATAAAGGGAAAAAGAAACAACCAAAAAAAAAAACTCAAACTGATATCAAGTCGAGCGACGGAAGCGCTTTACGAGATTGCATATAAGTAAAGTTTGATGTTGTTGTTGTTGTTGTTGCAAATGAAGCTAAGCACACGTTATATGTACATATATATATATTTGTGTATATATGCACATATATATACGACCATGGTTAGAAACGCTGTTCATCTAATTGAACGTGAGGTTAAACGCACAGTTTGGATTACAGTGAAACAAAGACTGCGCATTGTGCAAAAAAAGTGGGGGGATTTTATTTTGTTTTTGTAAGGGGGGTAAACTGTGTAAAATTTACCAATTTTTGCGTCGGTCGTCAGCGCAAAGCGTCGCCTCCTCCGGTTCGACGGGATCACAACAGAAGCAGGCAAAGCCGGGCTGCTTTTGATTGTGATGCGCATGATGGGCATGAGGATGCTGATGGTATATCGAGGAACTGTGTCGTCCATTCCCGTTAATGTTCAGCGATATGGATTTAAAGAGTTGCGGTTGCGGCTGTTTGGGCCGCTCGTTAATCGCCGAATAGCGTTTCATTTGTTTCGAATTCATATTCACATTCACATTCACATTCACATTTGCACTATTGTTGTTATCGCAATCACGATGATCGTTATTGTTATCATTGGCGTTAGGGGTGGAACTGCCGTTACCGAAGTGAACACCGTTAGCACCGTGCTTATCTAGTGCGCTGCTGCTATTGTTGTTGTCGTTGTCGTTGTTACACATGACTGATAAGGACGTGCTGGCACTAAGCCAATTCTAACTAACACCAATCTTTGGAGACGTCTTAGCGTTCCACGCTGCGTATACGTAACGTCGCGTTCCGGCGTTTCAAAAACAACTGAGCGCTCGCCACGAAACTTTGTCAAGTTCTATAGCTCGCCAGGCTTTCGCTTTCTGGAGAATACAAACACACAAACACACACACACACACACACACGCACACACAACAAGTGAGCGGCAGTTCCCCTTTTTCGCTTTTTCCACCCACACTTCGCTGAGTTGTTTTTCATTTTTGTTTTTATTGTGCCTCCAAAGAGTGCACAATACAAAGAGTGTAGAGTCAAGAACAAATAGAAGCCAACTGTGAGCAACAGTTGAGCAAATTCACGCTCTCAAAATAACAACAACAACAACAACAACAAAAAATATAATAAAAAACAAGGGAAATACTTGTAAGCAACTGTAATATTATCCACTTATAGATACCCATCATAAAAATATTGTTCTAAACGCATTCTGAGAATTCGAAGGGTTGGCTTAATGTTTTTTTTGCACCTCAAATAAAGTAGATTTTAATTAAAAATATTTTAAAACCATTTGCTTTTAGGTTTTTAACCAATGTATATTATGAATTAGATAAATAAAATTAAAATACTTTAATAAAATGATTGAACGTTGCTTTTGAAGTAATTACTTTTAATACAACACTTTTAAAATAAAGTCTCTTATAAACTTTAATTAAATTTTTCTTCTTCTATTTTTAAGCTAATTAAAGCTTTTAAAAATATCAATATATTTATATATTAAAATAATCTTTAATCTGCTCATACAACAGTATATAATTATAATCTGCTTAAGTTCTTATATAGCACTTTATGTCTTTAACTATTGTTGCTACTTTTAAAGACTTTATAAACACTTAACGCTAAAAGCTACTTTTAACTCGAAACAACTTTTATTACAATAACTATTTGCATATACCCTATTTCGAGCATTTAATGCATACAGCGTATATATGTATGTATAAATAAAGTTCTTTCTACGTTTTCGGTTTTACGAGTATTTGTGCGATTGTTGTTGTTGTTGTTGTTGCTTTTGAGCTGCTCAGTGTAATAGGTTTATATCTTTATGGCTCGCGCGACACGCGATTATAGACTCAGCAAAAAATGTTAGTAATGGCAGCCGCGACTCGAAATGCTTTGCAAACATAAACAATTAAATACTGGGAAATTTTCATAAAAAGTTGTTTTGAATTGTATTTAAAAAATAAAAAGAATGGAATTAGACATAAGTAAGTTAAATATGATAATTTATGTTGTTTTAACACGCTTTTTCCCCATAATTTAAATAACACGTCTTGATTCACATTTGTATGAAATGTTAATCTTTGGTTTTAACGCATAATTTCGCATTTAATGACGCAGCAGACAAAAGCAAACAACGCGACTTGCATTTATAAGAAAGTAAAGCACATTTATAAACATTTAGTTATTTATTTATTACAGCGTACTTTATTCTATGCGCAAATTACGTAAAATGCGGCATTCACTTATCAGTCCAAAACGATTCTCGGGCCGAGGTGAGAGAACGAGAGAAAGAGAATTGCGAGGCCTGATAAACTTTTATAACAAGCTTTTTCAATTGGGTTTTCACGAATCCCTGGCCAACAACAAACAGACAATCAACGATGCCCGCTGGCGATTATGTTTACCTTCACACCTGATAAACTATAAACTATAAAATTGGCCAAAATCGTTATAAGGTTGCTTTTGAGCTTTGAATGTGTTGGTGAGAAATAAAAATAAAATACGGTTTTTACTGCATTGCAGTTGAATTACAAAGCAGCTCATTGTTCTATTTGGGTACATAGCTAACGATTGTTAAGCAAAGTTAAGTCAAAGAGTTTTTGTTAAAGGAACTTGGCCGCAAGCAATTGGCAACAGCTAATTCAAATATATTTCTTTAAAATAGTTGCAACAATAGAAAGTTTGACTGTGAAATTGTGAATTTATTGTTCACTTCAAAAACTGTTCTTGAATATATTAAACTTTTCTTACTGACAATTTTAAACTGGTTCGAAAAAAGCTTTTAAATAGTTGGAAATTTTATTTATTTAATCAATTATAAATTACTGTATTATATTTTTAAAAATAAAATAAGGCATCTCCTCTTTTATATAAGATAAACCAATCGAATTAAAATTTTAATCTATTCAGCTATTTCTTTATGCGTCAAAAATAGAATCTTCTAAAGTTAGAGACAGCTTTATTTTTACTGTTATGCTCTCTTATCTTATACAAAAAATGACTTGTTATTGATTATGTAAATAATATACTTGAAATCTATAAATATCAATTGTCAGCTGTAGGTTTTCCTGAAGCAATACATATTTGATTCAAATTTCTTTTCAAAGTTTAATTTTAGGCGCTTTAATGTGTAATATAAAACAGTCTTATTATTTACATCAGACCTTTTTATATTTATATAACTTATTTATTTTACGGTTTCATAAGTAACCACCAATCTGATTATGCACGATTTAAAAATAAACCCTGATTTAAGTTAAGTCCAACCACAGGATTTATATGAAGTAACTATTTTGCCATAAGCTGAAGTAAAATGACTTTTAACAACTTAATCACAAGTACTCATAATTTGATTCAAGTAAAAGCCTCGACAGGGACTCGTTTTAGGACAAGTTAACTGACAACTGACAACTTTGCTAACATCTTAATGTTAGCCACGTCAATTAACGTTAAAAATTCAACTTATTTCATATACGTGATTCCATCAAACGTATAGTCGCAAGAGCCTTGCCTTAAAGCCTTAACTAGCTTGCTTATGGCCCACTTTTTATTAATTATGCAACAGTCACTTAAAGTGTCACACAGGCTGCGGTTGACGTGGCCAAAACGTGGCATATTGAAGGAGCGAAAAACTTACCCGCTAAAGCCGCGACGCTTGGTTGACGAGGACAATGCATCCGCCTTGCCGCGATTGCCTGACGAGAGGTGAATACATTTATTTTAGATTAGATTTAGTTTATTTTAGTTTAGTTTTGCGGCTCAGTCTCACCTTGATCCTGCTGCATGCTGTCGTTGGGCTTCGGTGTAGATGCTGACGCTGACGCTGCTGCTGCTCCTGCTGTTGATGCTGCCGCTCCGGACGAACCTTGCTTGTGGGCACCTGGCGGCGGTTTGAGCACTGCGACAGGCACGAGGCCCTCCTGTACGGCCGAATCGTCATGCTGCGGATTTAGGCGCACCAGACAAAAGTCCGGCTCACTGGCTGTGGGCAATTCAATAATCTCAACCTGCTGGCCCTTGCTGACGCTCAGCTCGTTGCTGCCGGGGCTCGCGATATAGTCGGCCACAACCCAGGTGGCCTCCTGATTGCCGAGCTGCAAATAAAAGCGAGAGAGAAAGAGAGAGAGAGAGAGAGACAGAGAGATGAGTTCAGTATGCTTAGAATAGATAGAAATACATATGGCTAAAATTTATGTCGAAATTTATATACACTAAAAAATAAAAAAAAATTGTAGTTGAGATATTTTTGTGTGCTTATTCATATTATTATTCATATAAAAACTATATAATATATATTTGTTAGATTTAAAAGAAGTTTTTTTAAGTTGGTCGCTTTACAAAGACTTTTATTTTTGAGATTGGTTAAAATTTAGTTAAAAATTAAAAAAGTTTTCTATATAAAACACAATTAATTCCAACCTTTTGCTCATGTTGTTGTTATTGAATTAAGAAATTCCTTTCAAAACAAATGATTAAGTTAAGTTATTTGCAGCACAGTTTTTAAACCGAATTTGATGAAAAAATCTTATGCAAAAAATAAGTTCCTTATACAAAAAATCAATTTATGGCAGCTATATGATATAACAGTTAGATGGTCAAGAAATTGTTTGCTTATTATTAGAAACATTACAAACAGCCCAATTTATACATTTGGCTTGGGTATCTGTATAATTATTTTAAAAGTTTTCGATACTAAACTACTCAATTTTTGACCGTTTCTTTCTATGAAAGCTATATTATATAGTAGTCTGATATTAAAGAGATTTAAGGTCTATGTTAGAAACATACCAAAATTTATCTGAGCTTGGTTGGTTTAAGATATCTTGAAAAATTAACAGAGATATTTATATGATATAGTCTTTTGATCCAGTTAAATTTGTTATATCCCCGTCTGCATTTGATAGCTTTGAGCTGCCTATGCTGATCTGGTTTATATGTTTATTATTTAATTTAGCTTTAGTAAAGTTTTTTCTCTTTGCGTTACAAGCTGTCTGATTTAGTGGGATTGTCAACGGAAAGGGTATAAAGATAATGATGCTGATGGGCAACCATCAAGCCTTTGCCAAACACATACACCGAAGTGCATCCAATGAAGCAAGTGGACAGAACGAGCACACACACACTCACACACACACAGATAGAGAGAGAGATAGGTGTCGTTTGGGCAAGGACAAGGGCAAGGATAAGCGGGCGATATTATTGATTCAATTTGTGCGGTTTTCGTCAGCTGCAGCCGCACACACATCGCTCAGCGAATGGAAAGAGGAAGCGGAAGTGGTGGCAGGACATGTGAACCGCAGCAAAGGACTCGCTTGAACAACAACTAGTAAAGAAAAAAAAAAGGGGGCGACCTCCAAAGGCAGCTCAAGGATCATTTTGCCAGCAACATACTAATTAGAAAGCTATTCAAGCTGCCACGCCCACGTTTATTGTCTTGCAGGAAAGACGATGTCGGGTTCGATTAGTGCCACACGCCGGGGCAGGCAACGTGTGGCATGCCACACAAGCAAGCATACCAACAGGCAGCCACAGCAAGCGGCGTTATGTTTATTAATAATTTATTACTTTATTAATTTACATGACTGAGGGTAAGCGATATGTGCGCTGTGTGTGTATGTATGCTGTGTGTGTGTGTGTGTGAAGCTGCCTTTAATTGCCTTAGAAGCAAAAAAGTGGAAGCTCTCCACATGGTGCAAATTTTAAGCCCAGCCAATTGCTGATTAAAATCGATAAGCAGCCAATTTGATGCTATTATTAGAATTACTTTGAGAAAAAATCAATAAATAAATGTTAAAAGTTTTAATTATACTTGTTCTTATATATATAAATATATATACATATTTATATATATATGTATCTGAGAAAATAGCCATCGCTTAATTAGAAGCCAGCTACTTTGTGGCTGCAACAAATAAATGTGAAGTTCCATCAGCAGAGGCGACAACAGCTCAGTTCAGTTCATTAGGGTCGCTATTTTTATCGCCAGCTCAATCTGACAACACCAAGAACAAAAGCAAGTGAGAGTGTTAAAAACAAAGTGTGCTTGACCTGAAGATGCTCTGTAATAAGCTTGGCGAATCTGAAGCTGAAATGATTTAGATTGAAGCTACTTTAAATGTTGATCAGGAAACTTAACTTTTCTTTTTTGGTAAACCTGATCAGACCCTTTACTGCACTTACAATGGGTAAGGGGTATTTGGGGCTAAAACAAACCAACAGGAAACTGAGCAATGAGCCAAAGTTGCCAGCAGCAGCAGCAGCCTCAAGGAGCAGCAAGTTAGCTGCTGCTGTTGTTAATTAAGCGTCACTCACACGCAACATGTGTGTGTGTGTGTGTGTGTGTATGCTCATATATGTACATACATATATTGCACGTTTCCGCTTGTAATGCAATTAGTCGAAAAGTTTTCAGCGCGTTGAGCATTAAAACTTTTCAACAACAACAATTTGTGCAAAGGCAAGTTTTCCAGAAAGGAAAAGGGGGCGAACTTTGCGAGCGTGTGAAAGCTAGGCAAAGAATTTCTATAATGTCAGGCTGTCAGCGTCGCTCTCGAAACGAGAAAGAGAGAGCTATTAAAACTCGTACACAGTGCCTCCAAAAAGCTGCGTGACACAATTTATTTGAGTGGGGCAAAAAAAAAATAAAAAATATTGCAGTGTGTGGAAAATTGAAAGTCAGGAAATAAATCAGCAACAAATGTTGCCAGCAGATAAATGCTAAATGATATATACGTTTAAAAACTATTTACTTTAGCAGAATTCATAAGATCTTAAATATTAATTGCACAGAAAAGAAGCCAACAAAATTTTACTAAGGGCTTACTTCAGATTTTGAGAATCCGGTAGAAGGGCGATGCATAATAGGAAGGTTTAATGAGAAAGTTGAACAAAAGTGAGCAAGAAAAAGGGAAAGGGGTAGAAAGAGAGAGAGGGTGAGCGATAACCAAGGAGAAGAGAGAGAGAGAGGGAGAGAAAGAAAAAAGCTATGCAAAACAAAAGCAATCAAATGAAAACCGTAGCCAAAAAATTAAACAGCATCAAATCGGGATAATTGGGCAAAATGTTGGATTTTAAATGCAACTTCAGAAAGCCGTTCATCAGTAAAATTTCCTGATTTCCACGACAATCTGCTGCGCTGTCCTTCACTCTTCGCACACGCACTCGGCTTTGACGCAATGTGGCATGAACTGCCATCGACATCATCGTGATTAACACTCACGATTGCTGCTGCTTAACGCGCACTGCAATTTGCTGCATCAACGAGCTACACACGCGACCTGCAACACACACACACACCCACACACACGTATACATTTGTACGCTTATAAGCTGCCGTTAGGCTGTGGCCAACACGGCGTATACGTTTCTGAGAATTTGATGATTTCTGTAGTGTGCATTGAAGTTGCTTGACGACGACAGAGAGAAAGCGAGCGCAGGCAAGCGAAAGCCCAACCACAGGGTGGTGCAGCAGCACCACCACCCCCAACAATTGAATGTGGTTTCGTTTGAGGGCCACATATGCTGCAAGCATTTAAGCTTCGATTTACGGAGCAAACAAAGGCAGTTTTCCCCTCCTTAAGCTGGCGAGTACATTAATAATAGCTTGTTTGGAATTCGAGCAAAAATAGATAATTGTGGTTGCCGGTGGAAAGCAGTTTAAATATAGATTTAAATAGCTGAGCTTAATATAGACTGAATAGCTTAATGCGAGAAGTTTTTATCACAGACTAAATTGTTTTATGGCTTGTAAAGCAATTCAAATATAAATTTATACACAGAGTATTTAAATATAAATATATAAAGCAGCAGGAAAAAAAGTTTAAATCGCTTAAATGTCACATCAATTATTAAAAAAAAAAACTTTAACTATTATAAATTCCCAACAAATGTTTTTAGTTTCAGCAGCAAACTTTTAAGTTTTGAATAATTTGGCAGTGTTTAATAAAGTTGCTCGGAAACTGTGTCTATAATTTGCGTTGCACAAACTAAACTTTGCACGGTGTGTGCAAGTGTGTGTGTGTGTGTTGTGTGTGTGTGTGTAAGCATGTGCTCTTCAATTAAGTTGAACTCCATTGTGCTGGCATGGCATCGTGAGGCACTGAGTTCGCTGAAGCAACCAACTTGCCAAGTCTTTCATTAAATTAATGAAAAGGATATTTTCAAAGTTGGCTGCGGGGGCGTATACGTAATATATTTTAAAATTTTCTTTTCTCTCTTCACAGTTTTAAAAGCCAGCAATTGCAAAATGCAATCAACGTTGGCTTGTTGTAAACCCGCGCTACGCTTTTCCTCCAATTTTCCGTCAGTTTCCCTTTCGTTAGCTGTGCATAAAATAATTAACGTGGTTTACAGTTGCCTCTTGCGAATTTGCATAGTTAATCAACGAAGCAGCGCAAGTGGAAGTTAAAGGAGTGCAGAACGACAGAACGATAGAGACCGAGAGAGAAAGAAAAAGGGATGGAAATGCCCTGTGAATAAAGTCAAAGCAAGCAAATGCTTTATGAAACCCGCCCGAGATTAAAATAATGTAAATACTTTGCCACAATTTTCACAAAAATGTACATATATACCATTTACAAGTGCTTCTCTACAGGGTATACAACTGCGCAATAATCGCACAGCGTTTAATTATTTCATGTTGAATTTCATAAACTTTGCAGCTAAAAATATGCACAAAGTGGGATTGAAGGGGGGGGGCGTGGCCAACTTGAGCAATATTTGAAATTCAATTGCAAATCAAACTTGAAAAATGTTCGAGTTGAGTTTTACGCATGGAATCAATTGGTAAACTTTTCTCGAGAAAATTCAAGCGCATTTGCATATTCCAACAAGTAGCAAATAGACGAGTGGGCGATTGGGGCGTGGCCGAAGGAAAACAGCTGACCAAGAATAAAGTCACGATGAGCAAGTTCCGAACAATTGGTTTAGTCCAAGATTGCTGAACCTGATGTAGAAATTCTACACGTTGTGTGTATTTGCTGCTGATTACAAAGCTGATAGGAAAATAACAACAACAACAACAACAAGGGAGCAAATGCCAAAAAAACGAAAAAAGTTAGAAGCGTAAAAGGCTGTCAAATACTCTTTACTCTTTTTTTAACAACTTTATTTGCACTAAATTAAATCAATGAGCTGAAGTATTTGTTTGTGTTGGGACTTGAGCGTAGGAATCAGATTTTATATACGATCCTTGGAAGAGCTCATCAATTATCGACCAACAAATTTGTGTGCTGGATAGCTCTATAAATTAGCTTGATTTAAAATTGTTGTAGTCAACAAATCTTTACATATTATCTAAAGCAGATTTATGTAAAAGCTTCAAGTCTCTGGCTTTATAAAAATATTGAAAGCAAGTCGAACTTCGCACAAAGCCAATATGGTCTATTCACTGCTTTAATAAGTATAAAAAAAGCAGGAAAGCCAGCTCAAGGTAGACTAAGAACCATACGTAATTCGAGTCATTGAGGAATGAGGATTTTGCCTTTGACGAGTTCGAAAAATGTGCAAAAAAAAAATACAAAATAAAAGCACAAATTTGTAAAGCGATTTGGCAAAATGCTTACGTTATTATTGATGGCCAAAAAGGAAGAAAAAAAAAATGCCAGGGGTTTGGAGCTGCGTGTGTGCTGCCAGCCAAAGATGACGGAAAGTCCATGAGACTTTGGGCCTTGTCTTTTATGGGCCATAATAAAAACACAATTGCAGCACACTTAAAACTCATCAATTGGGGGGGCCATTAAAAAAAAAAAAGCAGAACAGAAAGGAAAACGAGGGAAAATGAAGGCGTCTGAATTTGGGTTGTCAATTCGAATTACCAAACATCATTTAACTGATTGAAAAATGAGATGAAAGCCTGAAGTTGACAGTCAAGTTAAATATTTAAGCAATAATCTTGAGAGAATAGAAAATATGTGATTTTATTCAATGGAAATTGACTTATATGATGGAAAATATATATTAAATTATGCGACACTTTGAAGGTATACAAAAGTAGATAAAAAATACATAAAAGTTAGATTAAAAAATGTGGTTTTGTATTTTTAAGGATGTTTATCAATAAGAATTAATTTAAAAAATGTATTTATTGAAGAAGAAATTAAGTAAATATATTTTTGTATGTATAAGATTGTAATTGATTACAAAATACTTGCTTATTTGGTCTATAGTAGGTCTTTTTTTAATGAATATAAAGCAGCCTTTAAGCTTTATAAAGGAACATATTAACAAAGTTAAATCAAAGTAGACGCCAAAAAATAAAAAGAAAGGGAAACAAAGTAAATGTCAAACTAGAAGAGGAAAAGTTGCTCTAGAAAGTTTAAGAATCATATTTTCTGCCTTATGAGGGTATATAAAGCAGGCTATTAAAGCATTTAGGAGCTTATTATTAAAATCGATTAGACGCCGGTCTCCGAAGTGTGTTTGCAATTATTAAATACAATTGGTGAATGCCACCCAAGGGACACATTAGTAAATCACAAAAAGGAACAAACACACAGCAGCATATATAAACGATAAGTGTATGCATATATGTATATGAATATGTTTGTATGTGTATGATGGTAAGTACATAAAACATAAACGTTGTCTATTATTCAATTAAGCGACACTGTGGGCGTGGCCTCGACAGGATGAGGATGAGGATGAGGAGGTGCAACCCAAACATCAATTACGTTGTAACATTGTTACCAACACAAACAAAAAGAAGGCAGGGGGGGGGGGGGCGTGGCAGCAGCAGCAGCAGCCCGAATGGAAAACAACAAGAACAACAACAATATACAGCTGCTGGCTTGGGCTCTCCTCTGATAATTGTGCGACAACATGTTAACACCGTATGCGACGACAACTAGACCGCAATTGTGGCCCCTGTTTTTGTTGTGTGGTGTGTGTACTGTGTGTGTGTGCTGTTTGTGTTGTGTGTGGTGTGCTCTGAGTGTGTGTTGAATGAAAGTCATTTACAACGCAAATCGAATAATATTCTCAATAAATTACGTGCAAACATGACATGATAGATAAAGCCAGGCCCTTTTTATGACAACGACCAGGGCTGTTGAGACGAGGGGCGGCGGGCGGGGTTAATGCACTCAGACAAAAGCCAGCACAGCAATTAGAGGATCACTTTTAGATAACGATACACACACATATATATATACTATTGATATAATATTCAAGATTGCCTGATTGAATGTTAACTAGTTGTGTTTTTAGGTTGTCAATATTGAAAAAAAATATAGTTTTAAACGGAAAAAGACAGAAGCATAAAAAATATAAACAAAAGAAGCAAAATAAATCATTTTATTACAATTATTTAACTCCTATTAAAAGGATATATTTAAATAATAATAATACTATTAGTTTTCTTTAAGTCAACAACTATTATTGGATAACTTAATAATGATCCAATTGAAAAATTTTTTAGTTATCGATAACTGTGAATTCGCTAAGTAAACAAATACAATATTGAAATATTGAATATATTAAATACACAATTATCTAAGCATATTTGCTAAAGAGTAAAACATTTTTTACAATTCTTTACATTATTTATAAATTTGCTAAATTCAAATATTCCACGTATGCAATGCAATCATGTTCAATTATCGATAAGTAATCGACAACTGTGAATTATTCACTTGAAAAGGAAAAGCTAAGCAATTGAAGCAGTTTTTTCTATTTTATTGAATTTAAGTCTCAGTCGTTTAACATTTAAGAACTCAACCCAAAGTACATTTACAAACAAGTGCAGTTTGCTGCCCGTGGCGTTTAAGAGTGAAGCAAACAAGGCGCAACTGGCCAAACTGGCACCCTCGGGGCCCAGAGGATAAACAGACCAGCCCAAATGCTGTTGGAGGCTCAAAACGAAAAAAAAAAAATATATATACAGTAAAAGGCAAGCACTCGGCACAAATTACAAAGGGTAAGAGAGAGGATGTTGCAACAACAGCAACAACAACAAGGTTTAGTAGTGGCCACAGGCTGCACATCGAAGTGTATTGAACGATGATAAATGAAGATGGCCCAAAGCACACACACACACACGCACACCAACTTACACACTTTGAAGCATTTAAGTTTTGGGTAAGCAATTGTAAATTGCTTTGACTCAAACTGTGATGAACATGTGGCCTTCAATGCTATCATTTTTATAGCTTCCAGTCCGTCCTCTCTTCTCTTCCCCCTTCAACTCATAAAAGCTTAAGCTGGCTTTAGCACAGCCACATATATATCTCTATATATAGATATATATATTTATATAGATATATATATGTGTGTGTGTGTGCGTGTATATACATTCAAGTACAATTGTATCTGCTGCGTTGCGAGTGTAATTGTAACTGTATCCTTATCCGTATCTGTGTATCTTTATCTGCATCTAACATTCAAGCGACGTTTTCGTTTTTTTTTCTTTGCATAGTTTTGTGCGCAGCGACTGGCGACAATTTACTTACAAATTGTTGCTATTTACTTTCCTGCTTTTAGATACCCTGCGCATTAGTAAATAGTGGTGTATTTAAGTTGTGTAAGTTGATAAAGACAAGCAAATTTAAACGGATTTTGCCTTGATTTAGTATTGCTTGCTTGAGTTTAACTACAGGGTATCCACTTTGACAACAGCATTCGCACTTTTTTTTTTTTATGCATCCATGAGTTGCTTGGCTTTGGCTCTGGTTTTGCCATTCAGCGCCCACTTTTTGCACAATTTGCATATCATTGTCGCTTAAAACGAGCGGGGGCCGCAAAACGAAAGCGGGGGGGGGGGGGAGGATGTCGAGAGCTTGCCGTCTGCTACTGTCATAAAAATCTACCTAACAACAAGAATAACAACAACTACTACAACAACAACAACAACAACAAGTAGACACAACGGGGCATCTGCACGTCATTGGCTAAGTATCTGCTGCCTTTGCAACAGCTTTTTATTGTGCCAAAGATAGTTGAAGGGTTCTTGCAATAGGGTTATTCAGTTTGTCTTCAAGTTATTAAATGAAAATATGTTCAATTGTTGTAATGTGTTTTTCGTTAAGTAATACAAATTTTTAATTAATTTAGTTGCAAATTTAGATTTTCATATGTTTCAATTTAAGATACTTAAACACAAAATTTCTGTTATGTGTTTTTCGCTATAAAACTACAAAGTTTTAATTGATTGTAGTTGCAAACTTGGATTTTCATATTCGGTAATGATGTAATTATAACTTTTATAAAGTTTGAATGTTAAATAATTATTTATTTTTGCTTTAAACAAAATAAAAGCAATTGGATACTCAGAAAATTGTTTCTGCATGATTTCTACTTTCAAGGAACCTCAATTAACTTGTAGTTTTCTTGTAATTATTAATGTAAGTGAAGAATTTACCTTTTCAATAAAGCAGTTTTTAAAGATATATTATGTATATGCATATAAAAGTATTTATTTTAACGAATAGTTAAATTAGCTGAAATATATTGGGTAAAAAAATTAACATTTACTCAAGAATAATTATAAGAGCACTGTTTTTACTTTACTTTACTAAAGTATTTACTTTTAAATTAATAAATATTTAATTAGTAATTGCAGCACTTATTAATTTCTTTCTTCTTTTTCTTTTCATTCAACTAAATATTGTTAATAATATAAAGCTTTGTATATAAGTTCCTTTTTGAAGTTATTTTTCTCAATTTAAATATTTTTGCTAGCTTTGGCTTAACAACATATTCTTATTTGATGCTTTACCTAAAAATTGTAAATAATATATGTTCTATATATTCTTTTATCTCGAATTAAATTTCTACTCTATTTTGGTTTTAAGCCACGTTCTTTAAATGTTAATATAAAGAAATATAATAACATTATTTTATATCTGCCGCTACTGCATATGATTTTCTTAAGCTAAATCTTTTTCCAGGGTATTACAAATGCCTGGTTTGTGGCATTGCCACCGCAATTTGTTTGTGTGCTTGTGTGTGTTATGCAACATTGTTTTTTATGCTAACGGCTGCTGTGTCGTCAGTTTGGGTAGCTGCTATTGTTGTTGTTGCCTTCGTTTTTCGCTTTCAATTCCTTTCTTTACTTTCTTCTCCTTTTTTTTTTCTTTTTTTTTTTGGTGGCACGTGAGGCGCTTTGCGTGGCTCAGCTGCAACTGACAGGCAGAAAGTTGTTACGACGGGGAGGGGGAATTTTTGCGTGATACAAATTTTGCTTTCAACGACACGTTTTTTATGCAGTTACGCAAATTGTGTGTGTAAGTGTGAGTGTGTATCTGCGCTTGAAAGCATGCTATAATGGAATGCATAAAGCATACGCCCTGTGCGCCAGCAATGCATGCATGCAGAAGAAAACCAGTCACAAGCCGTGCTACGGCAACGTTCTTCTTGTTCGAAGAGTCGAGACTAGCAAAACATTTTAAATAGAATTTCATATTTAAGGCAACTGAATTTAAATTGATTAAAAGCCTCGCAAATTGTGTAAAGCAAGTCAAGGAGCAGACGCTCGTTTATGGACAGGAAGCGGCCACTAGACAAGGGACAAGCGGACGTTGTCATCACTCAACACCAAATTGACAAAACATGTTAGGCCGAAGGGCGGAGAAAGGGTGCTCAAGGA
This sequence comes from Drosophila lacertosa, assembly GCA_004143845.1. Taxonomy (NCBI): domain Eukaryota; kingdom Metazoa; phylum Arthropoda; class Insecta; order Diptera; family Drosophilidae; genus Drosophila; species Drosophila lacertosa. The sequence goes on along the minus strand of SCDZ01000160.1, from coordinate 273,590 downwards.
AATGGCAGGCAAGGTCAACAGCAACAGCAGACTCAATGCAACGACAACGCCAACAACAACAAGAATGAGTAGTAAGATGATGATAAGCTTTTACATGGCTTGATGAAGTGATAAATACATTATGTGAGCCACTTGCCAGTTGCGGACTTGGAGCTTGAGTGTGCTGATTGGCTGCGCTTGATAAATTACACAAATGAATAGGAGCAGAACGAATGAGAGAGAGAGAGAGAAAGCCTGACAATAATTGAAGCGACTTGAGGCAAATAAATTAGCGCCGCACAACATTGCGTATGATTAATGTGCTTATATTAAGATGACAATGCGATTGAAGTGTGTGCGCGCGTGTCCCTTTCTGTGTGGGCGTTTTTGTGTGTGGGCGTGGCCAAGCTAGCAAATCGGGTCAACAGCACTTTACAATCAACTGGGGAGCAACAGAAAACTATAAAAACCCAACCAAAGCCCAGCCCAAGGCAACCAAATATAAGTCATAAACTGCTTAAGAAGAGGCAAGCGAAGAAAAGAAAAAGAAAAGAAATGGAGAGAGGGCAATCAAAAAATATATACAAAGAAATGGACCAACATTAAACGAATGTTGAAGAAGAGCTTAAACCGTCAACCCAATGAAGACTTTAAGAATGTTCTTAATAAATTCCAATGCTAACTTTCTTAGTTTGTTTGCTTTTCAAGAAAATGGCAAAGACAGATTTCAGCAAATTTGGCAAAGATGCCATAAAAGCAAAGGTTTTAATTTTTCTTTAAGAAAAACAAACGTTTAATTATATTTTGCTTTTAAGCAAACGTTTCTTTGAGAGCTATGTGAATTAATAGTTTCATTGTGAGCAACTATAACTATACTTTATTAGAAATACAAATGCGCCAGATGTTTTTTTTTTTTGTTTTGAGAAATCTTAAGAAAGAAAAGCAGGTTTTACAGCAAATAGAAAAAAATTGGAAAATCAAGAAAGATGACAAACCATGATCAAAATATAGTGGCCATATGGTTATATGTTTTTGTGAGCGTAAAAAAGTACAATTAAACTTGAATTCTGTGAGTTTCTTAAAAACAACTTTAAAAACAGAAAGGTTTTTCTTACAAAAACTAAACTTTTCCTTCGCTTATTTTAATGGTAGCTATAATATAAATATATAAATGAAGCAAATTTTGATATATTTTTGAAAGCTTAATAAAACTTTGAAACTGTAAGTTTTGTAAAGAAAACTTGAAAAACTAAAAAGTTTTTCATATGAAAATAAAATTTAAATTTCATTCAAGCCTTTCTAAAGCAGCTATAATATATATAAAAGTCAACCATCTCATTTACAAATATTTAACGCCTGAAACAAAAATAGGCACCTGCAACAAATTTCAGGCTAATATCACTTGAAATAGAATAGTTTACACAGAACAAACATAATTATGTAAAGATAAAAGCGAACGAAAATAGAAATAGATTATAAGTAAAAATAACTTCATATAAATACACACTTTAAGGCTTAACTAAGTGCATGGGCGTTATTATGTGGAAATATATTTATATCTATGTACATATATATATTTATATATAAACCCTATTAAAAGTTTTGAGCTTTGAACTGAAGAAAAGGGACGCGAGGACGAGTTTACCTTGAAGCCACTGTTGCTGGGCTGCCGAAAGAAGCGAAAGGAGCTGGGCGTATCGATGGTGTGCTGCCGGGAGAGAGCTCCATGGCCGCTGACACTGGACTGCCGGAACCAGGGCAGCGAGATCTTGCGGCGACTCTTGCGCTGCTGCGGCGTCGCCGGCACCGTGGGAAAGGTGAACGGTGAACGCGAAAGTGGCGCCGATGAGGCCGACGCCGACGCCGAAGCTGCCCCATTGTTGGTCTGTTTGGGCGATGTGCTGTCGTCCTCTTCGAGGGTGCAGAGCGGCGTATTCTGCGCCGAGTCCGCCAGCGAGGGCGACGGCGACGGATCGCCGACGGCAATCGGTGCGCTTAGCGGCGGCAATGTCAGCGGCGTATTCGGCAGCGATTGAGCGGAGCCGCCAACGCCGACGCCGGCGGGCTGCTCCGTCTGCTGCTGCTGCTGCTTATCTTCATTGCCTGTGTCGCTGCACTTGAGCCGCTCCAGCGGCGTCTTCTTCGTTTGGCCAGACACGTCGGCGGCATCGACGCTATTGATGCGTTCATTTAAAAATTTCTTAACGCTTTTCATTTTTGCAAAATTTTCTTATGTTCTTTCTTTAAGTTTCTTTTTTTTATTTTTAATTAAACATATTTTTTGGTGATTTTCTTTGCTGCGCACGCATCGATTTATTTTGTCAACGTGATTTATTTTTAAGCCTGAGCCTAAGCCACAACCCAAATCCAAATCGAAGGGTCTCTAATATATGTGTGCGAGTGTGTGTGTGTGTGCGTGTGTGTAAGGGTGTGCGTATATTTGTTTTTGGAATTTCACTGAATACATAAGCAGCGCATCAGTTTGGCTGTCATTCTGTCGAAAGCTCGCCTGTCAAATCTGACATTGCAATTTGTATCTATTACGAATTCTTCTATCGACAGTTCTTGTGGCTAACGCACGATTTCCAAGTGGTTTTCAATTAGCACAACGCGGCGTATGAGTGATTTTTGGTTTTGTTTGCTGCATATTTCGAACTCTTGTTCAACTAGTTGAACAACAATATATTATTATTTAACAAGTGGTTTTTGTGGTCTTCTGATTAAAAAAGTTTGTTGAATATTTTATAAATTGCTTTTTTTTATATGTATATATATATATATATATATATATATATATATATATATGAATTTCCTTTCATTTATTTATTGCTTTTTTTGCTCTTTTAAGCTGCAGTTAAATTAGTTAAATATTAACAATCAATTTTATTTATTCATTGTTCCAAAACCTCAAATTACTAACCTCAATAAACTAGTTGAACAACCATAAAACATATATTTATAAATATATATATTTAAGTTATTTAATATCAATTTATTTAGCCAACACTTTCTTTCGCATTAATTGAATACAAATTAGCGTGTTTTTTTTTGCTACAATTTGTTGCCTGTTTTTTTTCTTAACCAGATAAAAAGTTGCCGCCGCTTTTGCTCACAATTTATCTTGAATTTTCATAGGCAGCCACGCGATTTGTTTTTGTCTATATATGTATATGTAAATGTTTGTTATTTTTACACTTTTGCGCTGCCGCTGCCGCAGTCGACGTCGACGTCGAGTGCTTTTCTCACAGTTGTGGCAGGTGCGGCATAGCGGCTGCCACTTGGCTAACAAAGTTTCTGAATTGAACGGGTTCAATTTGCCCAAACACCGCAACAATTGGGCCCGATTGCAATTATGATTTCATTATTTACGGCCGAACAAAAAGAACAACAAATAGTTGAATGCCAAATTGCGAGCACAAGAAAAAAATATACATATCTATGAATAAAAAGAAACTTTGCACAAAAAGAAAATACCCTTTTATATATATATACACAGTTATATATTTTTCTGAAGAAAAGATAATTTCACAAATTTGCATTAAAAACCAATAAAGTTCTTTGATCTTTGCCAACATTTGTGTCCCAGTGGGGGAAATTGAAACTAATCAAGTAATTATTTATAAGAAATCTTTTCGCTCTCTGACTTTTATATTTATCTCTTCTGCACAGTTTAAATCTATTTTATACAGCCCAATTTGTTAGACCTTCATCAATTCTAGCCAATTAATAGTCAAATTTTCCCAGCTCTCTGCCTAATTTTTCATTCAACTAAATACACAATTTGTTAGGCAGGCCGGAAAATTTGTTTACACATCAAAAATATTAAACCAACGATATCTAATTTTTTGAATTTTATGCAAATTTACAGCCAGATAACGGCTAAACAAAAAATAAACAGACAAAACTGACAACAGCCCAACTAGTGCAAACAATATATGCCCGATTGTTGAGTAGGGTATTTGAAAAAAAAATCTATATATATATATATATATAAATATAAATGAAAGGTTAAACAAAAGCCGACGTTAACTTTTAGCATACGCGTGAAAATTGGCATATGTTGGGGGAAAAGGCACAAAAAAAAATAAATTGAAACACTGCTGTGAAAATGTGAGGGGGAAAATGTAAAAAAAAAAAATAATGTTCGGCTGAGCTGATGAGTTTTGTGGCCAATGGCATTAAAAACTTTTGCCACACACGCACAACAAAAACGTCCCTAAAAGCCTGAACAACAACGACATTAGCAATATCTTCTGACATATTCTGTTGACGGCTTTGACAAACGGCTCACAGCTGCCACGCCCACCGTGGCGCCGCCCCCAACTCGACTGCTAATACTTTCATTACGTTCAAGCCAAGTTAATTCAATTTGTGCAAATGAGTGCACAAAAAGGAATTCTGTGTGGATTTCAAATTAGGTTTATAAAATGTCCAAACGGAACTTTTGTAAAAAGCTAAATCAGTTTAGCAGCAAAAGGACATCTGGTAAATATAAATAGAAAAATATTTCCTGTCAAAAGCACATAAGCACGGCTTGTTCAAGGCTTTATATGCTATATAAAAATATTGTTGTCTTTGACTTTATTTCAAATGCAAATATTTCTACATATACTTTAGTTTTCTGTACTCGATTTGGCAATTTGTTTTTACTTTGAACGAACCCATTTTACACAAAATTTAATTGCAATGCAGGAACAATAATCACAATTATAATGGCCAAAACATGTCGCGCCATGGCAACAACAAAAATAAAACCCTACAACAAAAATTGTAAATGCATTTCTAATGCGGCCGCCTTTTAAAATGCAATAAGCTAAGCGTGCAATTAATTGTATTGACAATTCAAAAAGAGCAACAACAACAACAACACGCACATATTCTAATTGTGTCCCACCAACAAAGCAATACTCTGCTGTTAGGAATCTTTGCGATCTTTTGCACTAAGTGCTTTTTAATTAAATTATATATTATAGTTTATAGAAGTTAAGCAATGTACAAAAGAATCTGTGGTATATATTTTTATATGGATATATTTAATCGGATATATATGCATACATTCCACAGTATGTTTCACATTATATGCAGTCCATAGCATGTTTTTAAATATAAATATTTGACTGTTTATTCATATTTGACCTTGTTCCTCTTTCTTAAACAGTCTTAACTTTGCTTAATTAAGAAGAATTTTGAGTTTAATAAAATTTTGATTATAGTTTAGCTCTTATAAGAAACATTTATATAATTAAGTTTACTTTGCTACCAAACTTGCATATCTAAACTACTTGACAAAAAAAGTTTTATAAGTTTATAATTTTCTTAATTGTTGGCACTTTGAATCAATTTCTGAGCTCTTTCATTTTTGTAATAAAAGGCACATTAAAAATAACAAAGTTTTCAACATTTAAAGTTGCTAATTTAAATTAATTACTTTGCTAAATGAAAAACTTTCATAACCCAAGCGATTTTAATATTTGGTAGCATATTGTGGACGTTTTGTTTTTCCTGCTTTTACGTTTTATTTATTTTCGGGAAAAAAACCTTTTTATCTGAATGGATTTTTAAGTGAACTAAAGTGAGAAACCTTTATACATTTTTTTAATGAGTTATATTTAATCAGTATTCTTAGGCGACAAATATCTTAAATTTCGAAGTTGAGCTGATTTCTCGGGGGAATTTGTGGAATAATATTATAGGTTTAAATATGCTCTATATAAATATGGTGTATTATATTATGTGGTTTGATAAATGTTGTGCTTTTGCTTGCTTGTGTGTACACACACACACACACCCACGCACACTCTGTGACAGTGATCGCAGTGCAGTTGACAGCGGCACTTGAGGACTGAAAACCAAAAAAAAATGAGTCTCTCAGTCTCTGGGCACGAACCCAACTAAGAAGGCAGAGAAAGGAAAAGAGAGAGCGAGTGAAAGACAGAGAGGGAGAGAGAGAGAGAACACGTAGCGCCGAATAAAACTGCTACTCAAGTAGCTAAAGGCGTGAAAAAGGTCAAAGGCAGCTCAAATTGTGCATGGAACGGGGGGCGTGTCTGTTTTGCCTCCCCCGCCCCCTTCGGGAGCTTAGCTGCAGACATTTTTATAAGCAGCGTTTATATTCTCTTTGCTTTATATTTTTATGGTTTTAAAAAAGGTTTTCTCATTTTTGTAATTTTTGCTTTTAGTTTCAGGCTGTGACAGCAGCTATTTATTATAGACGTATGTATATATGTATGAATGTATGTATGTATGTATTTATTTTCGGCCACTGACTGTTGACATTGTTATTGCAACGTTTATTTATATTTAATTTTGACTAAATATTCTTTACAATTTTTCATTATTGTATTGAATTGTGGCTTTGACTTTGGCTTTTTTTTTTCTTTTTTGGATATAAAACAGCTGACAAAACTGCGCGTTTGTTTTTTTCAATTTATGTTTATCAATAGTAATTATTTATTTATAATTTTTTTCAATTTACTTGGCATACTCAGAAATAGTTTATCTTTGGCGCACGCTTATCAGCTGATTAAAAGCAATGGGCTTATTGTTTCCGCTTTCAAAATTTGACAGATTTTGAATAGAACGTGAAAAAAAAAACACACAAACGCGACCGCACTTTAAATGGATAAGAGGAAAATTTCGGCAGCACACGCGAAGGAGTCCAAAAATTCAGCTAAAGTTTCAGTTTAAGTTGTAAGGGAGTAACGTTCAGATTGTAATTTGGTGGGTTCGGTGTTGGTAGGTTAATGCTGCTGTGGCTGCTGCGACTGCTGCGGGTTCTGCTGCTGCTGCAACGAAGACGCCAAGAAGCGTTCGCTGGCGTCTGACCGGGCGCGCATATGCAGGCAGAAGCTGCGGCGAAGCTTAAAGGAAGAGACAGCGAGACAGTGACGACGACGAGAACTGCGACGGCGATGAACCTATTGGCTTTAACTCTACGAAACAACTGGAGCAGCAGCGGCGGCGGCTACGCAACGAAGCCGACAACGCGACAACAACAGCAACATCAGCAGCAGCAGCAACAAAAACAAACGCAAGGCAACGCAGCGCGAGCTGTGCCACAACAACAAATAGCGTGAACCGCCAAAAAGAAAAGCTCACTGCGAGCGAGCCCAAAGGCCCAAAGAGAGACGGCTACACAGAGCACAAGAGAGCGTACGCAAGAGAGAGCGAGCGAGTGAGAGAGAGAGCGAGAGTGAGTGCGTTCAAGTGGCAATCTGCCAATTAGCGCAGCGGCTGCCATACGTTGCGTATACGTTATGTACGTCAAGCGAAAGCTTTTTAAGTTGCGACATCTCTCGCTCCCACACTCTGCACGCCAGAGCTTTCAAACTTCTTATCTGCAAGAGACAGTTCAAAATCACATTAAACAGTTATCAAGGCATCTATCTGACCAGCAGTTGGGCTGACATTTAATTATATTTTTTTATTTCGCAATTCCTACGTAAATACCATAAAAGACCTGCAATTAAATACCCATAAAAATGTTGGAAAAACACTAAAACGCACTCATATATTATTCAGCAGCGGTGCACACACATACACCCGCACACGCAGCAGCGAGAAAAATCTCATTAAGTGCTGCCATGAATTTTAAACATATTGCAGACCAGCCGAGCCGAAAAACTAGTTCAGTGGCAACAGCGGCCAACAGCCAATAGTATGTCAGCAGCAGCATCCTTAGACAACAACAAAGCTCAACACATAAAGAGAGACGTGCGAAAGAAATATAAAATACAGAGAGAGCGAGAGAGAGGGACTATAAGAGCGCATTGCTTAAGCGCGTTTAATGTGAGGTAGGACCATAAAACGCTAGAGAGCTTTTCGAAGTTTGCAAAACAAAAAGCTTGCAACTGTTAAGGGCAGCTGTAACAGCATGAGCTGCTGTAAGCAAAGCGTTAACACCACACGCAACTGTTAAGAGTAAGCGTAAGGAGCTATCAGCAAAGCAATAACAGATAATGTATATGTTAAACTAGACAAAGTTGTTAAGTTATGTTACAGGTTTCTGACAAAACGCTCACTGCAAACTGGACTGTTAAGTTGTAAGCTCTGAATGAGTGAGCTGTTAGGCCTCGTGGTTTACAGCGAAAAAATTGCCATAGTTATTGTTAAATATTTGGAGAAATCTCTAAGGAACAGAGGAAGCAACTGCAAACGCGTTTACGTTTAAATTACAATGTACAAATAACAGCTCAGATTTTTAAAGGCAGCATTTAAGGACTGTGGCTAACAGAGAAATGCCCTGCCAAGCTGTCAAATTTTTCGGCTGTTAAAACTACAATTAACAGAAAGCGCAGCTGTTAATGACTAAATTGATGTTATGTTAAAATACACTTTACAGCCGTTAGATTTTGAAACATTTCTTTAAAAATAAATATGTCTTTGTGTATACTAATATAAAAATTAGTAATACACTAATATTTAATAACTTGTATATGTAATATATATGTTAAAATATTAGGACTTACCTTATTATCACTGTCTGTGGTGTTGCCAGAGCCAAAGCTGGCCAGGGAGCAGCGATCGTGATCGTTCTCCGTGAGTGGCTCGTCCAGATCGCGCGAGGAGCGCTGCGAGGAGCCCGAGTTCTTTGCGGGCGACTTGGGTAGTGTTAGCGAGGTGCCCGAGAAGCATGTTTCCTGCATGACTTCACGCAGTTTCTTCACCCAAATCTGGACAAAAAAGAGAACAAATCGATTAGTGGAGATCGGAGAACCAATTGCATGTCTTACCTGTTTGGTTTCTAGGCTGTTGGCCTTGAGCACTATGCGACAGTCGGAGAGCATGGGCGAACGACCTGTCCATACGGCAAACTTAGTCTCATCGCCCTCGATGTGCTCGGTGATGCCCATGTCGGTGGTCATCAGTTTGCTCTTGAACTGATACTTGACCACATTCGATTCCTTCACCTCCTTGGCGAATAGCAGATACAGCTCGAAGAGAAAGACGCGACGTTCGCGACCCTTGCGTATGATTTGCTTGGTGTCCCAGGCCTGAAACGATTCCTGGAGCACCACCTCGCCCAGCTTATCCACCGATACATCACAGTTCTCCAGCAGCGACAAATGCATCGCATCGTTCGCCTTTTTGGGCACATTGAGCATCACCTCAAGGCCTTCCTTGATTTCGCCGTGGCTGCCCTCGCAGCACGACAGCAAATCCTTCAGCAGCAGCTGATATTTGGTAATGCGCTGCACGGGCTTAATCAAATACGCGGGCAGCGGATGCTCAACCTCGAGACGTCGCTGCAGTTCCTCAAAATAGTTGCCCGCATGCTGGACGAGCAGATTGTTCGATGTCGGCTTGTTCTTGCAGTAATGCACATACATATCGAACTTGACCGCCCACGTGACAAAGCAATGACCAACATCCTCGGGCATCGTTTCATATTTCTCGAGTTCGCGCAGGAAGATCTTCTGATGGAAATGATGTATTTCGCGGATGTTGCCAAAGATGATGTCCTCCTGGCCGAGCAAAGCGGCGGGCACATTGCGACCGCCGCGAAACTCTTCAAGGAAACACTTGATGCACGTGGCCAGATCGTTGACATAGGCGCGCTCTGTCTGCATCAGTTCGGCCATGATGAATTCTTTTCGACGGGCCGATTTGCGTTTCTCTTCGTTGATTTCCTTGCTGGCCGCCGAGCTGGCCGATGTGGTCAGCTTGGCCTCGAGCGTCGGATCCGAGTGACGATCGGTGCTGCTGCTGCCGCCGCTGACGCCAGAGGCGCTGCTAATGGAACTATTCGCATCCGATTCGGGCTGCATGAGCAGCTGCTGCTGCGACATGCCCAGCGACTGTTCCAGCTGCTCACAGTAGCTGTCCATGCGATTGCTGAAGTCCTTGTAGCGCTGATCCACCGAGGCGACCCACTGCTTAATGGAGCTGGCGTGCGCATGTCCCTTCTCCACCAGACTGTCGGCCAGCTGAATGAGCAGCTTGACCCGTTCGCGTGTCTCCTTCGCCGTGCTGCGAAATTCGTTGTGCTCCTTGAGCAGCGATTCGGTCTCCTCGCGCGTTATGCCCACCAGATTCGTGCGCGAGGACAGATAACCCTCGCCGGTGTTGTGTATCCATTCGATGGCCTGCTTGGCGCTGCGCTCGAACAGCACAAATTGCTGGCACTGATCGAGCGACTTCTTGCGCAGCGTCCAAAAGTCCAGCACTTGATTCTCCTGCGTTAGCAGCTTGTCCAGTTTGCTCTTAACGTGCGCCTCGCAATTGCCCTGCGTATATTGATAATACTGCTGCGATCGATTGGCGTACTTGAGGAATGTCTCGGCGGTGCGACGCGCCAGCGTGCACGCCTTGAGGAATGCCTCCTTCTGTTCCTGATGCTTCGATATTAGCTGCACAATGGTCTGCGCCTTGTCGCTGCTGCCGCCGCCGCCGCACCAATCGTCCTCGCGTCGATATTCGCGCTCCAGGCTGTCGAGCACGGAGCACACCTGTTCCGCTGTCTTGTAAAAGTTGATCGAGGCTGTCACCAGCTTGTGCCGCTCCTCGGCATACGTCACTAGTTGCTGCCATTTCTTGGTCACATCGTCGCTGATCTCACGTATCGATTTCGGGTCGTAGTGATTCGCATTGATCAGCGCGTCTGCGCGATATTTCACCTGCACCGCCGACGTGTGCGTCTTCTCGATGGCAATCTGCAGCAGACAAAGCAATCAATCAATTAAGGAACATACAATTCGTTAACATTAACAGCGTCACATTAACAGTATGGAAATTTAGAACTTACCTGAAACTGTTCGTGTTCCTTGCGCAGCTGCTCGGCCTCCTGCAGACTGTTGGGCGTCACGAAGCTGGCCACGAGCATCGCCTCCCCGTTGCGTATCCACGAGATCACCTGGTTGGCATCGTTCTGGAACTGACACAGCTGCACGGCCTGCTCGAGCTTGGCGCGCTTCGCCTCGGACAGCTCTTCGAGATCGATTTCGCGTTCACGCAAAAAGTCCAACAGATACTCGATGCGCGCCTGGGCCGTGTGCGTGGCATCCGCCATCGAAATGAAGCCGGCACTCTCGAACATCTGCAGCAGATCCTGACCCTGTTGCAGCACCTCGTACGTGGTGTTCTGCATGTCTGTGACCGACTCGTTGTGCATGCGTATTAGCTGCTCGGCCTTCTGGTAGTCACGCGACAGATCCGCATGCTGCAGCTCCTCGGACCACATCTCCAGCTGCGAGGACAACTCCATCGCGTCGCGTTCAAAGTAGCGCAATCGCAAAATGAGATCAGCGCGAAATTTACGCGCCGACCACAATTCTTCGACTTCGATCTTCTGCTTGCTGAGCTTCTCCAGCGTGGCCTCGAGCGCGGCCAGCGAGCCCGTATTGTCCACATACTCCAGAGCGCGCATCTCCTGCAGCAGCGCCTCACCCTGGGCGATCAGCGTGATGCAGGTGTTGACAGTGCTCTCCTGCTGGTCGCGATACTGTTGCATCAGTCGCTCGATGCCCTCGAGATTCTCCTGGGAGAGACGCGTCTCGTCGGTGCTGACATCGGTGCGCAGCGATTCGATCCAGGCGCTCACCTCCTTCTCGTGCGTATAGAATATGACGGCCATTTCGAGGCGGCGCCTGCGCTGCTCCACTCGCTCCGCAAAGCTGGCCACCTGCAGCTCCAGCTCGTGCGCCACCGAATAAATCTCATTGGGATCGGCTTCGCCGCTGCGCGCCAGCTCCTCCGCAGCGGACAGCAGCTTCTCCGCATTGCTGTACGTGTTCTGGGCGACGTTCTCGAAGTGTTCGTGAGATTTTTGATAGACACGCGCCTTCTGCAGATTGCGTCCGATGCCGGTGTTCTTGCGCAGAAAGACTTCGCCGTGATTCTTTAGCCAGTCGAGCACTTGTTTCACGTCCTCCTGGAAGAGGCGCAGGGCGAGCGTCTGATGCAGACGTATTTTCTCCTGATGCCACTTGGCCTCCAGGGTGCGATGATGGCCCAATATTTGGTGTATAACGGCCAGGACATGGCTGGCGCCCTCGCTGTAATCCGCGGCAGGATCCTGACGCTCGTATTTGTTGTAGCCACCGCCACTGTTGCTATTCTTGCGATGATCGGGCACACCCGGCGGCGGCGGCTGATTGCACACATGCACCAGATGATCCAGCTGATAGAGCAGCTTCTTGCTGGTCGAATGGACTTCGGTATAGGCCTGGCACATGGCCTCGTACAGCGATTGATGCGTCCGTATGGCCGTCTCCAGGCTCTGGATGTCCGAGGGCAGCGGCTGTGAGGCCTGGCAGGCGGCTGCCCAGCTGGCCACGCTATTGCAATACTGCTCGGCCTTGTGATGGAACAGTACGCTCAGCTGCAGCACCGCTGTGCGTTCGTCCAGCCCGGCGCCGAAGTCCTTCCACGTGCGATCCAGCCGCTGGGCGAGCGTTTTAATATGCTGCGCCGCATAATGTTGACTTTCGATTAAACGGGCGGCAACGGCCAAAATCCGATCGATATTCACGTTGACATTCATTGAGGCCAGCGCAAACTTTTGATGTTCGTCCTGCAGCGATTTGGCGCCCGAGTAGTTGTGACCTATTTCCACATAGCTCATTTGGAACACATCACGATTGTGCAGTATCCAGTCGAACATCTTCTCGCAGTCCTGCTCGAAGAGGCGCCACTGAAAGCACTGATCCAGCTTCACCTTCTTGTGCTGCCACAGCATCAGCAGACGCTCCTGCCCGGTATGGATGAGGTCGATCTGGCGCAGCGCCTTGTTAATCGCCGCCGACATGTCCGGATTGTTGTGGCTGGGCACACGGGATCCCTGTTGCTGTGGCTGCTGCTGCTGTTGCTGCTGGCCGGCGGACGAGGTGCCCGAGTCCGAACAGTCCGAGGTGGCGGCGCCGCCAGCGCACTGCAAATAAGTTTACATTAATATAATTGTTTAACAAACACAAGCGAGAAATGTCGTAAAAGCTTCCTTAACAAATCAAATGATCCTAAAAAATGTATTTAGAACTTAATAAAAGTCTTTATAACTCTATTTACAAACTGAAGCTAAAGTGTATTCTATTTAATTTGCATTTTTTTAAGTTTATTTAGAAGGGATATTTAAGAACTAAAATTTTCCCAGTCTGCGTATTCTTTAGAAGCATATTCTGAATAATTTTTTTGGGTGGGATGAAAATGGAAAAAGATTTCAAAATAAAATTTATATTGAAAAAAATTCAAATATATATCTATTAAAGTTTTTGAGATAACCACGTTTTTATATAGATATTAATCGAATTAATTGAAAGGGAAAAGATTTTTAAATAAAGTAAAACACTTTTTCTGCGTATGAAGCAAGAGAATCTTAAGTTGAAGAGTTCAAATAGAAATCTATTAAAGTTTTTGAGATATCCTTAAAAAAAACCTTGTTATTAATAAAGATTCTAATCGATATAATCAGGATGGGAAATAAAAGCCTGTCCTCATAGGGACTAAAAGAAACTATAGTTAAAAAGTTTTGTTTCCTAGCTCTCCTAGTTCCCGAGATCATTGCGTCTTTACAAAAAAAGATGTTTCAATGAACTCAGTTATTCTTGTTAATTGGGAATATATAGACTAAATTGGTTTAAGGAAACATCTTTAACGATTACATGAAAGCATTTTACCCATTGTGAATATGTTAAGGGTATAATACAACTAACTTCATAACTTATATTTGTAACCCACCTGACCGACTGTGCCGGCATTCGTTGCTGCTGCCATATTAATTTTGCCCAGAAGCTTTTTGCCCTGCATGTCGAGATCCTCGATGGGCAGCTTGGTGATTTTCTTGCGCATTTCGTTGTGATGATCGATGGCATGCCGTGCCAGATTGACGTCCTCGGCAAAATCGTTGCGATTGAGATCCTCCTGGAGGTCGTCGATGCGATCGGCCATATCACCGGCCTGCCAAAAGAAATCCTCGATGGCCAACCGCGCGTCCGTCCACTGCTGATGATCGTACAGCTGCTGGCCATCAAAGTCGCCGGTCAGCTGATGTGTTTCCGCAATCTTATTGAGCGCCTCAATCGATATCGTTTGCGTCTCAAACTTATACTTATTCGAACTGATCGAGGCGCGTTGCTTCTGCCAGAAATTGTCCGGCTTTATGATCACAACGTTGTGAATGTTGGCGCTAAAATGTTCCTGCAGCACCTTCAATATTGTCTTGACGTTCGTCGAACAGTTGCCATTGCCACGCATATCAATGATGACTGTGAAGCCGAGGTTCTTGGCCGCATCGCTGCAAGTGAAAGGTGGCCATTTAAATAAATTAGAAGTAACAACTGCTCAAAGAGAGAAATATTCAGAGAGAGAATAGTTTGCCACGGCATTTATACGTGAGTGAGGGTATTCACATTTGTGACTTGATTAAATAAATATGTTAAACTATGCAAAAGATCTTTTGTTAAAGGTATTTAAGAGAGTGTATTTCAAGTTCGGCTTGACTAAAAGTTAACTGTTCTTTCCTATTCGTGCTTTGATAGTTCGATTTGTTTGGATTCCGTTTTTGGTTCGTTGCTCTGTTTGCGTCTTTTGCATAAATTACGACTTTTCACTGGGCACATTTTTCTATAGCTCTCTGACACCGATTTCAGCTAATAATTTCCGACGCACTTTCGGCCTCCCTTTTACCCCCCGTTTTTCCCCCCAACCTGACTATTGTCGTGCCTTGCGCTCTAATTTGCATTCTATTTGAATTTTAATCACAACATTAACTATAAATATTTTTTTGTATTTTTCATTGACATCTTCTTCGACTCTTTCACTCATCGTCAGTCCGCCTCTGTCCGCTTTGTGTGTTTGGTTGTCTGCTTCACGCTTTTTAACATAGTCGTTTTAGCCGCCGTTTCTTGGCCTTATTGTTGTTGACTTGGGATTCTTGTGCGGTTCGTGCGAGCGCATTTCTAGGGGTTTGCCCCCTGAAGACGCAGTTAGAAACCAAAAGTCGCGTCACGCTCTACACTGCGCCAAAAAAAGGCCAAAGTTTTTGCTAAAGTTCGCCTTAAAATTACTCCAAAAAAAAAATAACGTCTGTACTCAACATAAATACTTTACAAAAAAAAAAAAAGAACAATTTCACAAACAGTTGAAGAATTCACAATCAGAGCTAACAAATTAAATAAATAATTTAAAAAATAATAAAATACTCAAGTAAGAATTCTCAGAAGAAGCTCTTAGCCCAGTTTAAGCTGTGTGAAATAAGTTAGTATATATAACAAAAAAAATGTTCTGATGTGACTCTTCTCTTATTGCAGTCACACGCACACCCACACACACACACACCTACACACATACAATGTGTGTGTTCTTTGAATGACTAATAAAAGAAATGAGTGCAACTGACATATTTTTTTTGGGGGAGAGGCGAAATGTTTAAAAGAATTTTTAAACAACGATTTTTTGTTTATCAACAACTGAAATCGGGCAGCGAACAAACAAATCAAAACGAATGTGACGCCATTAAATATATATATATATATATATATATATATATATATATGTGTGTGTGTAAGAAATCGTGTTGTATAAAATAAAAACGGAACATGCCGCTTCTCAAATGTCGCCCGCAGGAAAAGTCGAACGCGAACTAATCAAAAAACGTTTATTTAACCCATAAATCTGTTTGGGGCGGAATTAAACAAGGGATTCAAAAGAAGAAACAAACAGCGCAAAGAAAGGAAGTTGGCCTCGAACGTGTCTAAAATATTGAGAATCTTTTCTTGTTGTTGTCGCACACATTGTTGCTTTTGTGGCTTTTGTTGTTGTTGCCGTTTGTACAATAACAAAATTTGCATTGACGTGGAGACTTTGGAGCTGCCCATTTGGCGCAGGAGACAAAGAGAAAACCAAACCGAAGCGAAGAGAAGAAATAAACAAAAATTGTTCGCATGAAAACAAATAAAACGAAAAACGACACAACAAAAAACCAAAAAAAAATAAAAAACAAAACAAGCGAAAAAAGAAAAAAAATCTAGTTGGAGTGCTTCCAAGTAAAGAAGAAGAGCTCAACTAGAAGATACTACGTCAAAAGCCAAAATACCAAAAAAGAAACTAATTATAAGCCAAAAGAAAGGCAAGACTAGAAGATGCCCTGTACAACAAACTAACAAAAGCAAAAGTAAGTTTAAAGCTGATAATGCCGATAAACTCGATGAGCAACAACAACAAAGTTAGGAAGTCAAAGACCTTAAGTGAATAGGGAAAGCTGATGTAGCAAATACTCTATGCAACAATCTAATATGTAATAATGTAATATGTAAAATATATGTATGTATATTTTAACTTCTTCAGTCTCTTAAATGCTTACTAAGAATTTATTAACATATTGTGCACACATTTTTTATTGCAAGCACTTGCAAAAGAGCAATAAACCCAGTTTGACAGAAGCCCAAAAACCTACAGGGTATAAATAGAACCAGCAACAGCGATAAAGTACAGACACTGGGCAAGCTGCCAAGGGGAGCGCGGTGGGAAAAGGGGAGCCAGACAACGTAGTGCTGCCAACGTTCAGATAAGGCAGCCCGTGTCGTCAGCACACTTCCCCCAACACTCACACACACACAAACAGAGACCCCACAATGATTGCACGCTTATCAGTCAAACTTGAGGCGTCAGCTTTTCAAGATTCCAATTTCAATGCCTCAATGTGGGCCAAAGCGATAAAGACACCTCCCTCCTCGCACCCCCCCCCCCCCACTAGGTGCTGCTGATAAGAAAGTGTGCCTGGGAACATGGGAACCCAAAAAAACGAAAAAAAAAATAATAATAAAAATAAAAATTTAAGACGTCTGTCTGTGATTCATGTTGTGGCTGCGCTCATTAACGTCATTTGCCTTTTGGCTTTTTCGTTCTTTTCCATGCCGTGTGTGTGATTGAAAACTTTTACGAAAATAGCCAAGAGTTTTCCCAATGAATAAGCCCAAGCTGATGAAAAATTACTACGTCTGTGTGTGTGTGTGTGTGTCAGTTATCTGTTTTCTAGAGAGCTGCAGCCTGTTATTAGTGTGTCGCAATTTTTGATTCGTTAATGATGATGATGTTGTTGATCGTGATTATTATGGCTTAGTTTTTCGACTTTTATGGCATTTTTGTGAACTGTGATCAACAGTGAATCAAAGACTTTTCTTTATGTTTTGCAATTCTGTAGAAAAAACGATTTTTATTGACTTGTACCGTAATACTATTGATGTTCTGCTGAAAAAGGCCCCTTTATTGTTGAATCTATTTCGAGTACAGTGAACGCTACGAATAAGAACCTCATTCACAACTGATAATTTAATTAAAATTGCAATATTCTATTTATATTTATTAAGTATATGTATGTCCATTTTGTTTACTGTCCTTCTGTGTGTTTTAAGCTTAACGTGAAGTTCTTTGCGGTTGATTATAGACTATATTCTAATCAGTTCCAAGTATTGACTTGCGATCAACGGCTGTGCCTGGCTCTCAATGGAGCTCTCTGTAAGTCGCCTTTTGCCACATATGTATGTATATATATTCTAATCAATTCCAGGTAAAAATTGATGTTGTACTCAAATAACAACATTCTTTGTATATGGCTTGAATGTTGTTCACTAGAAGATACCCTGTAGACAGCTGCAACTTTAAGTTGTTGTTAATTAAAGAAATTTTGAAGTAATTGGAGACATTTATTAAAAAAGTAAATGTACCTCTATTTGAAAATGATATATGTGAACATTCATGCAAAAACAAAACTATCTCCCGTAATCGATATTTATCGATATTACGTTGGGCTTGTTCTGCTTTTGCTAAAGAATAATATTTATCGAGAATATATCTATATTTTATGGGCCTGAAGTTGTCATATTCTGACTGAAATATTTGCATAACATCAATATACCCTTTGCTGACCGGTTTTTTAATGGGTACTGGATAAACAAAAAAAAAAAAAGAACATCGATAACTCGCATTCCACCTTTCATTTCTTTTGCTTTGCTTTGCTTCGCTTTTTCTTGACTTTATGTTGTTGTTTTTTTTTTTGGCACTTTGACTCTTGGCCGCTTTTTAGGCAAAAACAACAACAGCGATTTAACAGAGCTTTCGTCTTGCCGCATTTCTTTGCCAAACGAGCTTCAATCGCTGATGCTGCTGTTGTTGTTTGTGTTGTTGTTGCTGCTGTTGCTGATGCGAAATACGAAATGCGAAGCCGGGCTTTGCTCTGCTGCCGGTTTGTGCGGTTGCTTTTTGTTATGTATTTTCTTATTGCTTTCTTTGTCGCACAGATTTATGCAATTTGTTGTTGTTGCTTTGGCTTCGGCTTCTGTTTCTGCTTTGACTTTGTGCCAACTAGCGTGCAATGAACAAGAGGAAGATGTAGAAGCACGTCTGCTTCTCTCTCTCGCCTTCGTTCTACCTCCCACCCTGTCCCTCTCTCTTTTACACCACCTCAATTTGCTGCATTCAATGTCAGCGTGGCTGCAATTACAACAACAACAACAACAGCAACAATGTGCGTGCTATTCGCCATTGTCGTCGCGACTGCGACTGCTGCTGCGACTCTTGGATGATTCATAAAACATGCAAGAACTGGAAAATCAAGTGGAATGTTTGCAGCTGCAGCTGCGCGGGTGAGGCGATAGCCCAAAACAAAAAGAGTGAAAAAAATGAACCGCAAACGAAGCTCAGCACTCGACGCACAGTGGGAAAATGTGTGTGAAACCAAACATTCGAACCCAATAAGAATTTCTATATATAACTTCTTAGGCTTTGAAATAAATATGCAAGACTAGAATAAATTAGAATAATATATTGGCAATATTTGAAAATCGTTTTTAAAACAATGTCTTATGCTGAATAGGAACACCATTACTATAAACCAATAGGTAATTTATTTTTACTTTTAAATTTCAACAACAACCTCTTTTATTAGCTTTGCAAAAATAAAGATCAATTGGCTCCACTGTGCGACGTCGACGTCAGCTGACACAATGGCTGCGCATTGTGAGTGCCGGCTGTATACACCTACATACATATATGCAGAAGCCTACATATATACAAAAGTGTGCGTGCGCGCGAGTGCAAGCGAGAGAGCATGAGCAAATAAATAAACATGTTCTGTTAATGCTGCTGGCTGTGGCCAATAACCAAAATAAAAGCAAAAATAATCGATTGCATATTTAGTTAGGTGTAGCATCGAATTGCGGGTAAACACAACAAAAAGTACTCGGTACTCACCTTGGTATGCTAATCAAGTAGCTGAGCAGGCGACGCAAATCCTCCGGTTTAAGGCGGTCCCTGCGTGGCGTTGCCGGAAAGCACAACAAGGGGCCGCCGCGACGATCGCGTCCGCCCGTTAGAAACACAACGCGCTCCTGCAGCAGCGTCAGCAGATCGCGAGCACGTTGACCATCCATGTTGTGGTGGTGGTGGAGGTGAAGATGGGGCGGCAGCTGTTAAAGCTGATTTGGGCTGTTGTTTTTGTTATTTTTATTTAATTTTATATATGTTTGTAGTCTTAACTGTAGTGAAGGCAGCGCAGCATAACGGATTCGCCTTCAATTTCACTTAATTTCAAATATTTATTATTATTATTCGCGATTTTGCTTGTTATGGTTTTTGTTGTTGTAACACTTTTGCTTGCTTTGAAGGCTTTCATTGATTTTCGCAAATTTCTCGCTGGCATTTTTCATGGTCACACAGCGGCAGCTGCTCTGTGAGAGTGTGTATGAGAGTGAATGAGTGCGAGTGTGTGGGTGGTTTGTTTGGAGCATGAAAAGGCAACACAAGACAAATTAGCAAAGTGGACAAACGGTCACACTTAACATGCAGCATATTAATTATATTATATACATATTTAACACATGGGCAACCCTCGACCTCTGCAAACACAAACACGCACACACATACGCATGCACACACATACAGGCGGCACCCACCAAAAAGCGGGTAAATGTTAAATGTCATAAATCAACTCGACGGCCGCATAAAACATAAACGCGGAAATATATACATATATCTATATGTATATATATATTCATATAAGCTGCACACATGCACATCAACACCAACACACACGCACATATGCTCTTATTCTTATTTTTAAACACACACACACACACAAGTATGGCGAGGGGGAGACAAACAAAATTTTTATTCTTTTTTTCGCTTTTTTTGCAGCTGCACAACGCGCGCAAAGTTTAATAAATTTTAATGCTTTGCTTCTGTCGTCGCTTTTAATTGCCATTTACAATATGTTTTATTTTTATGTAGCAGAAAACGCAATGAACTCCAACAAGAAACACAACAACAAAAAAACCAACAACACATCATCGCCTTCGACGCACATCTTTTCACAGTTCCCCTTTTGAGATGTTCTTCGTCTTGTCTGCTGTGCTTCTGGCTCTTGCTGCCTCTGTCGCACTTTCCAACTACAACTGCTGCAAACGCTTCTGGATACAAATTGATTTTTTTCACTCTTCTAAGCAAACGTTCGTATTTTGAACACGGCACTGAATGCATTCAATAAATACCATTGCACGCACGTCACCATTGCATTTATTTTACATTCACATCATTTTTTCCATATATGTTTTGCGTTTTGTTTAAACAATTGCGGAGCAACTGAATTTTTGCGAAATTTATGCGCCTGGCTCGCTTTGTTGTTGCACTGTTAATGAGGTGAGCTAGCTCTGTTAGCTCAAATTGGATCTGTTAATGCGCCGGCAGTGTGACCAATTATGCGTATCATCAAAATGACTGGAGCATAGTAGATTTTTGGTATTTTTCGTGCTGCCAGATCGCCGCGGGCTGTATGTAAACAAAGACGGGCGCTGTCAGCTGATTTGAACAAACTGGCCACACTACAAACGTGAAACATTTTGCAATAAGCATTTTTTATTTTTTTGTTTTGTTCTTCAAACGCCAATAAATTGCAAAAATTCTGCGCAAACTAAAAGCCGTATTCCAACGCAAGAAGCAGCGACATAAACAACCGCAGGACCAGCAACAGGCCAAGCCACAGTCGCAGTACAGCTGTCACCAAGACGACGGCCGCGCCAAGGAAATTGCCGACGTCGACGTCGCCGCCGCCAGCAGCAGCCGCAGCAGGACGAGAAACAGGCGAATCTGCGCCATGGAAAGCAATCTTAACCGGATGATTAACCAGTCGCTACGCCACCCGCTCAGCGGCCAGCTCAGCAAGTACACAAATGTGATGAAGGGTGCGTAGTTAGAGCTGCTTCGCAGCGTTCCGAACAAGTTCATATGAACTAGTCGCTCTACCCAAACGAATGAACTGCGTAAAAGATTCTCTTGAGTTAGTTCATCGTTCATTTGAGTTCCAATTTTTGTAAATTTTGTAAGTAATTTTGAAACATTCCCTTAATTGCGCCTTAAAGATAAACATTTTATTGTCTATAGTGTAAATGTATTGAACAATATTGGAGCTAAATGAACGAGTCTTTCAACTTCTATAGAACTTGCAAATGATTCATTTTGCTCTATGAACCACAAAATGTATTCTGTAAATTGAACTGAAGTGCACAACACTGCTTAGTTCCATAGACATTTTTGAGTACCCTCTGCGTATTCAAGAAGTGTATATCAGTTGTGTGCATAAATATGCAACAGGCAGTAATAAAAAGCATAAAAATAATGTATGATTAATCCTTTCCAGGCTGGCAGTACCGCTGGTTCACGGTGGACGCCAAGACGGGCTACCTCAGCTACTTTCTGTGCGACTCGTCGGCGGTGGGCGAGGACATTGCGCCCTCGCCGCACGTCCTGGCCAGCACGCCGCGCGGCCAGGTCCAGCTGGCCGGCGCCGTCGTCTATCCCAGCGACGAGGATTCGCGCACCTTTTCCATCGCCTGCGCCTCCGGCGACACCGTCAAGCTGCGCGCCAACGACGCCCGCGCCCGCCAGGAATGGGTCGACGGCCTGCGCGCCGTTGTCGAGAGCCACACCAAGGCCATGGACATCAGCAACTCGTCGCCGCTGCCGCCGCGCGAACTCTTGGCTGCCTCTGATGCGATGGTCTCGGCCCGTCAGGCCCTCTTCCTCACCGAACAGTGGTTGGTCCCAACTCTTATTAAACTAAACGATTATAATGTCTGTCTGTTCGCGCGAACGCAATTTTTGACTTAACTATTGCAGCTAGAGACTTAAAATTTGTAACGTATACTCGTTTATAGACACGTTATAACAGCTATTAAGATTTTTAGCATACGCCCATAGGGGGCGTGGCAAATCGAGTAAACCTAAATATCTCCCTCAGTTTTAGACTGGGGTTTATAGAGTTTTTTATTTGATTACTGTAAACCTTCTCTAAAAAATGTTCAAACAACATTTTTGTCTAAACCCAATGGGGGCGTGACAAATTACACAAATAATGTTAGGGTACAGACTTCAATTATTATAATACTGTGAATGAGTATTACGCTGTCGGTTACACTCGACCGCAACTTCCTTGTTTTAATTACTAATTTCGTGCTTTGTTCTTTTAGCAATGCTTCGCTGGCCCGCGCCATTGAGAATATTGACTGTGCTTCCTTCTCGCCCACTGATCCCGATCTGCTGATGCTTAAGGCCATCTCGACGGCCAGCACGCAGTGCCTGCATCAATGTTTGGGCCTCCTGCAGCGCCATCAGGAGATCAACCAGCCGCCGGCCGAGCTGACGCCCTCGGGCCTCAGCCTGTCCCTGCAATAGCAACGTGACCCTGCCGAAATAGCTTAGCTAACAACGTGTATCAAAAAAAGCAATAAAACGGCCTTGTTGTGTGTGTCTATACCAAAAAAAAAAAAACCCAGTTCTGACTACTCCATTTAAGTTTCTTATAATAGTGCAGAAAATTAAATCACTTTTTGTTTATTTTAAAATTGGCCATTTTTGTTATCCAATATTCTAAAATACTGTTTTTATTCATTTTGATTGCATGAAATTTTGACAAAAATAATTTTTATATGCTAAATCAGACATTAAATGTAGGTTAATATTTGTTCAATAGCTTTTTTGTTTAAAAACTAATTTTTAAAGTCAAATTTGTAAAAATACCGTCTAACTACTTTTTTAGATTTATTTGTTAAGGTTTCTTTAGTATATTTTGCATATGAAATTAATCTCCTAATCAGAGCAAAAGTTCGGCCACAAATATTTGTTTTTACAATTGTTTTATTTTAAAAAAATACTGCAAAATACCGACTTCTTTCATTAAGCAAAAGCTCCCCAAAAATATTAAAAAAAAAATATAGAAAAGACATTTTTTAGTTTTTGGTTATTTTTCAATTGTTTTTATAAAATAATTTTTTTATTTTTGTTTTTTTTTGCGTTTTTCCTTTGTTTTTGTTATTAGATTAATAAGAACATTCATTTCGACATTTAAAGTTAATTTGAACATAAAGTTTTGCACTAAAGTTTGATAGAAAACTGAAACGTGACTTTTGTCAGGTTCGCATAATGATGACGATATATAATTCCTGGAGAATTTCGGTTAGCTTTATAAACTTATTTGCAATACAACGTTGTGTGAATTAAGTTTGCAATTTTATATATATATATTTAATTAAGTTTTTCTTGAAATACTCGTAATATACCAAAGTGGTAAAGGGAAAAGGGGTGGAACCATGGGCGTCTATTTTGTGGGGAGGTGGGCGGTTTTAAGGGGGAGGGGGCGTGGCTGTTTAGTTAATCGTACATACACATATATATATGTCTGTCTATATGGCTATGGCTATTGCTGCAGTTGTATAAACTGTAAATACTTATTTTATTATTTAGTTCGGATTTGATTTTTATTTGCCGCTTGTTTTTTATGGTAAAAAGAATTTCTATTTGTTTTTACGTTTACATTTTATTTATTTATTGTGTGCTTAAAAAAACATTTCTTCTTTTTAAAATTAAAAAAGTTTTCTTTAAAAAAAAATATTTAAAAAATTGTTTTTGCCGAAAGTACGCCTAAAAGTTTTTTGTTGTTTTTTAACATAATAAAATACTTATATATTTATTAAAAATATATATGTAAATATATGCCAGACTTTTTCTAAATAATTAACGAAAGTTGTTGTCGTTTTAGAGGCTGCTAAAAAGTAAATATTTAAATATAAAAAAAATTGCTTAAGTTAAAATTAATGCTAGAAAAGGCACTTTAGAAGGGAGGAATTAAATTAATTTTAAATAAATATATTTGAAATGAAAGATGTAAAAACTTTAAAATTACTTTGAAATTTTTAGAAATATTTAATTTTAAAATTAGCAGCCATCATTTTTTGTTAGTTCTACAACAACTTTCGCTTTTTTTTTTTAGTAAATTTTGCTGCTAAATTTCTTTTCACAATTTTCTATAATTTTTTTTTTAATTTTTTCTTGTATAAATACATTAATGTTTTTGTTTTATTTTTTAAAAAAAGTCACGTTTAATTTACAAATTTGGGTTTTTCTTCCTTTTTGTTTTTAATCTAAAAATGTTCTCGTTCTTTGTTTGTCTCTGAATTTAATTCCGAAAGGCATTTTTTGTGAATTTCATTTTTTAGACCTAAAATTTAAATTTAGTTGCAGTTTTCAGTTTGTTTATATTTTTAATGCACATCCAAAAGTTTTTAGTGTAGTTGTTTTTGTACAATTTTTAATTTATGTTTTTCGTTATCAACTAAATAAAACTGGGCACACAATTGCTAATTTATTAATATGCTTGTTTATTTTTATGTTAAATATGCGTTTTAAGTTTCTTATTTTTTTTTTTGCTTTTGTGGGACTTGGTGTGGAATGTTCCAGGGTATTTAGAGTTTTCCATGATTTGTGGTTGTTGTTATATTTATAAATTAAAGAGATCGCTATTTATGTTGTTTAAGTTTAAGTTTAGGCGCTATAACATAATAATACTTTTGATTTTGCAATATTTTTACGTAGTTTAAATTAGAAACTAGGCAAAAAAATTTTTTAAAAAAAGGAACGCGCGTTTGAAAATACATGAAACATCTATTTGTTTTTATCTTTTAAATACTTTTTAGTTTAAAGTACAATTTCAATTTCTGTCATATTTTTCAAATCTCAACTGCTAAAAATTAAAAAAAAAAAAAAAAAATTGTTTGCGCTTGTTTATCGCAATTTTTTTTTTTTTGATTGTTTAGCTTGAGTTGAGGCTTGGACTTGGAGCTGGACAGTTTACTCGCCGCTGATTGTAACGGGCTCCACTTTAATGCTATCGTTGGCGCCGCTGTTGCTGCTGCAGATTTCCGCCGCAGCAGCTGCAGCTGCTGCTGCTGCCGTTGATGTTGTTGTTGATGTGTTTGCGCTGCTGGCCGGGCAGCCGGTGGACCCCATGCCGACGCCAACGCCGACCAGCTCGGCCAGGTCGTCGGCAAAGAGACGCGTCGGCGAGTATTCGCGCTTGTAACCCATATCCAGGCCGAGATCGGCCAGCGGCGAGTGCAGACGCGGCGTCTCGCTGCGCAGCGGGCTGCCCTTCACCTTGGACTTGTCCAGCGATTGCTGCTGCTGCTGCTGTTGTTGCTGCTGCTGCTGGGCGCTGGCTGTGGACATGGAACTGGCACCGAAACCGGACTTGTGCGGCTGCATGTGATGAGCTGCTGCTGCTGCCGCCGCCGCAGCAGCAGCTGCCGCCGCCTGTTGCTGCTGATGCAGTGCGTGTTGCTGCTGCTGCTGTTGTTGTTGCTGCTGCTGCTGTTGCTGGTGCTGCTGATGCAGCTGTAGCTGCTGCAGGTGATGCTGCTGCTGCTGGCTGAGCAGTGCGGCGGCGGCCGGATCGCGATGCAGTGCAACGGCCATGCTGGGCGGCAGATTCGGCATGAGGCCGGCGGGACCGCAGGGCGAGGGCGCGTGCCGCGGGCCGAGCGATGGATTTGAGCCGCTGCTCAGCGCCGGCGAGATGCTGGCGCGGCCCGGCACGCCCGCTAGGTGCGGCGGTAAATTGAACAGCCCCGCCGGCGGCCCCGCCTCCCCGTGCTGATGCTGCGCTGCGGCGGCCATTTGCATCTGCTGCCTGATGTTGTGCGCCACGGCGGCCACCGCCGACATCTGTTCCTGCGACATTTGCTGCTCGGCCACAGAAGCGGCGCCACCGCCGCCGACACCGCTCGCAGCTCCTCCAACGCCTCCCACGCCGCCTCCACCGCCGCTGCCCATGCCGTTGGGACAGGCCAGGGCGCTGAGGCTGGCGGCGCCGCTGCCCGGCATGCCGCCACTAGCGCCTGGGTAGCTGAGCGACATGTCCTGCAAGGGAAACACGGGCTAACCCGGTCGAGAGTTTAGTTTATGTGTTTAACAGGAGATTATCTACTACTTAGGGTATATGTATCTACAGCGTGTACACCCGAAACCCTCTCAATTGTTCAGTTACAGCTCTTATTACACTGCGAATAGGGTATTGCTCAGTTTGTGCAACTTTTTCTTATGCTCAAAACTTTTAAAAGTGCTCGATATATACCTTTGTTAAGTTGGCTGCACCTAATTGCAAGAATCGGATCTAACCACAAGTATCGGCAATTGCTGTTAAGCTTAACATTCGGCTTAAACAGTTTAGGCTTCTTTCCAAATAGGCTACTTATATGTAAGTTGAACTCAGTTGATGATAATCACAATATTAATACTTCTAAGACCTAAGATTCCGCCCTCGACCAGGTCTCTTATATATTACTGATCAAATGACATTTCACATTTCACACAATAAGAAAAGTACACAGGCAAAAGTACTCATTAGATTAGCGAGTAAGCGCTCCATTTGCTTTGTGCGTTCTTCCTAATTTGTCGATTTATTATGCAACTTCTTTTGCATCTGCTTCTTTCGCTCTCTCGCTCACTAAAATTGTCAGCGAAAGAAGAAAACCAAAACCTCGCTCTTGCCTCGTGGCTACAGCGTACTCTAACATAGCATGTTTAACTTAACATTGAGCTTTAACCCCGCCAATTTATCGATATCTTTTTGATCTTACATTTAATGTGAAGCATTAGTAAAATCACGTGTTTTTTAAAATTAAAGTAAATGTAGATTAAGTGAATTGTGTTGTGTGTGTGTGTGTTTTTGTTTTATTTTTTGTGTTGGTTTAGCCGCGTTACATACCGAATGCCGACCGTACGGCGGTAGGTGGGCGCCTAAGCTGTCGTCCTTCAAGTCCTTGGTGTCGCGAAACACGACCGTCTTGATCACGCCCTTGATGTGCTCGTCCGGCCAAATGCCAAGCAGGATGCGCTGAGGCCTGCCGCGTCCTTTAGGCCGCAAATCGGGGCCGCCATCGATCGAGGGTCCCAGCATGTTGTGCACCCGGTTCGCGTAGAGTACAAACGTCGGATAGGGTATATCGTATTTGCGCGCTGCCTGCGACAGCGAGAGGCCCTCCTTGAGCACGCTGAAAATGGCCTCGGCCATCGTTTCGGGTCGCCACGATTTTAGCGGTCCGCGTTCGCGAAAACGCATGTGATGCATTAGATTCTGATTGGTGTTCCAGCATTTTTGCCACATTGACTGCAGTTGATATTGATAGCTGTCTGCTGGAAGTGCGTGAAGAAAGGCATAAGACGAAAAGAAGCGGCAATTAAAGATGCGTCAACATAACGGCACCGAAAGCTCGGGTAAGTGCAAAAAGCTCGTGTACAAACCTGCAAGCGTTGAACCAGTTGCGCCCATCCAAGCGTGCGAGTTCTCCATCATTTTGGCCTGCAGTTAAGAAAGAGAAGAATGAAGGAGAGAATTAGAGAATGGAAGAAGTTTGGAATAATTGCATAACTCGCTTTAGCTGCTGCACATTGCATTGGTGTGTCAGATCGACCTAATTTCTATCTTTTTTCGTCCTATTGTTAAATACCCTGCATTGCAGAGTGTGCCTTATGTGGTATATGGGTTTTAAAAATCACTATGTAACATCATGTTTAATTGGAATGCCGTTTAATTCGTTGATCTTGGACTGATATTGTTGCTGTTAAAGACTTCGTTTTTTTTTTATTCAATAACAATATTTAAGGATCTTCGCAATTAAAGAATAATTCGTAGAGCATTGGAATGTCGACTACTAGTGTTTTGTAGACAGATGCTGTAACAATATATGTATAATGGCTTCGATTCTAATGCTAACGATAACGATACATTTAACTGCAGTGCCTGTTCGAGTGGCTGCGTCGAATGACGTTGATGTTGACGACGTTACGGTTACTGTAACGGGTTAACGTTACATTTACCGTTACCCGTGTATTGTGTTCCATTGCTGACGCTGTCTGTTTGCCGAGTACCGTTTGCCGAGTGGCTCGTATTGAATTCACTAATTGCATAACAAAGTAACATTTGCATATTGTGCTACATATCCTTAAAACGTGTCTACTCTATGCCCACTAGAAGGTGCGCCCCTGCACTGAGCGAAAAATGGGTGGCTTGGCTGTCAATAACTTCATTACAAAAATTTCGCATCATAAAACATATCAAGTAGTTAGGCACCGACTCGTAGGCCACTTGTGCCCATTTAGGCTAAGTATTACTTGTAAGTTTGCCATGTGACTGCGTGGCTGAGTGGCAGTTAAGTTGCAGCAGTCGTTGTTGCTGTTGTTGTTGCAAGTCGCTTCCTCGTATGAGTAATAACCGCTGCCAGACAATGCGCAGTGCTTGAATGTTGGCCCAAAAGTTAAAAAAATAAACATCATGGGGAAGAATTCTTGCATACTTTTATGGGCGCCAGACATGCGAAAAGTCGCGCCATTTAATGATTATGACGTAAATTATATATTATATTAAGTTGTTTTTGTATTTGTTTTTTATTTTTATAGTCCAGTCAAATAATTTTATTTAGGATAATGTATGGGACTTAAATTTGGGGAAACTTTACGAGCTGCCTTCTTAATTTTAGAGTTTGCTTAAAAAAAGTGTTCACCTTAAGTTTGAATAAAATTGACCCTGAAATGTGTGCAGTTGTAATTGGCCTGTTGAGAAAATATTTCATTGTAGGTAACTTCTGTTCTTACTGGATTTATCATACAATTTTCATAGGGCGCCTTATCTAAAAAACATGTGTTTTATTTTTATATAAACTATGCTGGTTTATATTGTAAGAATAATATTTATTTTATCATTTATTATTTTATTCAATTTAATATATCATTATCAAAAGGTTTTTATTTAAGTTGACGCTCAACGTGAGCTCTTATAATCTAACGGCGGATGTATAGCTAAAATGCCTACGTGCACATAATTCATGCAGACACTCAAATTCATATTTCAGTTTTTAATTTTCCTTTAATTTTGAAACATTTCCCACCAAATATATACACATATATTTGCCGTTAAGGTTCAATTGCTATATTAATCGATCGCTTATTAATTTGTGCGCGCAATTTCTGGCAATTGCTCGACTCAATTGGTTGTTGCGACCGCAGTTGCAGTTGCAGTTGCAGTTCAGAGAACCGAATAGGATATAGCTAAGCCGCATAATTATATATAGAATACATAAATGCACTCCATACACATGGATGCTATATACGCGTGTTAGTGTGCGTGTGTGTGCAACTAAGCGAAGAAACGTTGCAGCCATCAAAGCGGGCAATAGCAACAACAACAACAACAACAACAACAACATACTGCATGTTGCACATCAACTACGCCATGCCAACTAATGGTCCATTCGTGGCACTTGGTTATTGACGTTGGACTCGAATTGTATTAACAATGCATGCGGCCAGCAGTCCGAGCTGCAGCTGAGCCTGGCCACTGAACTGCGAACTGGGCGAAAGAGCGTGCAGGTAAATGGATTGGGGGGGCAGCCAGGGTGGTTAACTGAGGTAAGCAGCGACTGCGAATGCGACTGCATTTGGCTTTGATGCAAAATCGAAACGTGGTCAACTTCATTTCGCTTAATTTCGCGTTGGCTCTGCACACACACACGCACACACGCGCGCACACACACATGCACGCACACAGTTGCAGCTGCTGTCGCGCGCTAATCTGGCCAAAGTGGGCTGGGGGGGTTTTTAGGAGGTAGAGGGGGAGGCGGAGGGGGAGGGGCATGCCACTCAGGTATGACATTTTGGCAGCGTCGAGTGCACCAAGACTGTCAAATGAGTTGTAATGAAATCTCGTTCAGTGCGTGTTTGAAGCGCTCACTCTGCGAGTGTGTGTGTGTATGTGTGTGTACGCGTGTGTGTTTGTGTGTGTGTTGGTCTGCTTTGGTCAGTTGCACATATAATAAATAAATTATTTGGCATTTGGCGTACGTATTATTGAAGGCAGCTGGATAACAGGCACAACACATACACACACACACACACACACACGCGTGCACTGCGGCGCCATCTGTCGTCCGTCTTTGCGACAAACTTGCGCATTAGCGTGATTAGTCTCAATAGTCGCTCGCTGGCATTTAGAAACGCAGCAGCAGCAACAACAACAACGATTGCATTTGCCTGTTTAATTCCGACCTCCCCCCCTCCAGTTCAAAGTTGGCTTTAAACCATGTCTGCAAACCTTAAAAACTATATATATATATCCCATTTAGTTTATTTTATGATATAAACAAATGTCTTTAAAGTTTGGTTTGTAAAGTTGTTTTTAAGCAATAACAAAGTCAGCTTTCTTTATCTTTATTTATCCTTATTTATTTAGTCCAGGATAACATTTAAACAAACTGTTTGTGACAGACAAAAGTCAAAGATTTCAAAAGAATAAACTTATTATCTAATAATAATAATATCAAAAATATATCAATTAAAAAACAGCATTTATTTAAGTTTATGTTCAACTAACTTTTTGAGCAACTTGTTGGGTTTTCTGAGCGCTGTTTTTACACCACGTCTTTTTTCAGCCTTGCCTGACAAATTAAATTATCCAAAAAAAAAAAGCGCGTTTCCGCCATTTTGAGGCGGCAGACGTAGCTGTCTGGAAAACCAAAAATAAAGTTAAAAAAAAAAACAAGTCTAATAAATAAAGAACGCCCCCAGTGTCAAGGAGCCAGGAAAAAGGCGTTGCAGCCAACGCAATTGAAACCTTAGCGACTTTGAGACGGAACTTCCTCGCTAACTCTCCGGCTCTGACTCTGACTCTAACTTTTGCTTTTGCTAAACCGCAGCCCTCTCATAATCATTGAGGCGTTAAGCCCACATCAATTGGGCGTAAAAAGTGCCAAACAGGGCTAACCGACTGACTGCCTTCTTAACCTACCTCACTTGGCTCATTCTCTCTCTCCCTCACTCTCTCTCTCGCTCTCGCTCTCTCTTTCTTTTTGACTGCACAACCCCCTCGGCTGCACTTAACTTCCACTTTTGCGGCACTTGTGCGGCGTGGCTCTAGTTTTTGGCCGCAGGCGGTCGCCCAACTTGAGTCGGGTGGTGCGGTGGTTGTTGCCACAATTTCTGATCTGATTCGCCCGGGCCCAAAGGAGCCGCAATGCAATTTAAGCAAATTCACAGCAGGAAACAGCGACATGTGGCCAGGGCAAAACGGTTTTATAATCTATAAGATTAGAGCACAACAAGAGTGTGCTAAAGTAGGCGTTGCTTGGCCGGGGGATACCCTGTAGTTGTACGTTGCACGTTGCTGTATTTATACAAAAATACTTCTTTGAATGACTTCTGAATTTAAAATTAATATTAAATAATTCTCTCCTGATTAAAAAAAAAAAGTGGTATCGTTGTCTTCTTCTGCTTAACCATTCTCACTTTGGAATGGGAGGGTATACAAAAAGGAAGTTAAATAAATAACTTAAGTTATATTTACAGTCGTGTTTATCTATTAAACAGAACAGAATTTAATCTGAGCGGTTTTTATAATGAATAAATTCAAACTAGGCAGGTATGAAACTATATTTAAATTAAATCGTTCCTTATTGTAGCATAAACACATTCCTGTGAAATTGTTTTGGTTGTGTAATTTGCAAGTAGGTTGCATGCTCAATTAAACAAGTCAAATTCTAAATTCAAGGATGCTATGCAGGAAATTATTGCACTGTGTATGAGTGTATGTGTGATGTAAGTGTGTGTGTGTAGACGTGTTTAGGCGAAAAATTAATTAGCGTGAAAAAGCATTATTGAATGTTTAAGCCAAGTAAAAAGCCGTTGACAAACTCAAAGACGGATGCTGGCAAAAACTTGCATTAGTTTTGTAAGCTGTCGTCGAGCTCATTTCCGCTGCCACATGTGTGTCTCTCTGTATATGTGTGTGTGTGTGTGTGTGTATGTGTGTGTTTGTGTGTGTGTCGCACTTTTAATTTGATTTAGTCGCAAAACTTGGTGCTTCATTAAAATTCGTGCAACAACAAATATAAACTTGGGGCATGCCAAGTTTTTGGCGCGCATTTTGCTACTTGAAACATCAATTACAACATGCTGCAGCTGCAACAGCAGCAGGCTGTAGGTAGAGCGGCAACTGACAGCAACAAGCGGCATATTTCCGACCGCCCCAACCCACCCCACCCTAACCCCATCCCACATTAACCCTTAGGCAAGCCAACAAGCGCTCTGAAGTGTGCTACGATTTCACTTGAAAACTGCAATCAAGTGAATTTCAATATGTATGCAGCCTATGCGAATATATGTATGTGTGTGTGTATGTGTGTGTCCGGGGCATATAAAAACTTCATGGATTTAATAATCAAACCATCGATGGTTAAAATGTTGCTCGAGCAGCAACGGTAAGCAGGGGCGCCCTGCCGAAGGGGGGGTTCAAATGAGGACTTCTCTCTACACTTGTACGTCATTTCCTGTACAATTTTATTATATTTCATATATGGATGACTGTTGTTGTGTGTGTTTGTGTGTGTATGTGCGATCGGCAATAACAGCTTACTGTACATATTGAGCATATATAGGCGGATGTGCCACGCCCCCTCCGACCCCTTCACAACGATAATAGGCAAATGTTGCCAGTGCATAAGTATTTATAGGAAAATATGAAAAGATGCCACGCTTGTATGTATGTTTGTGTGTGCGTGGGGGGGGGGGGGGGAACTGTTGTGTGTAATAATAACTGAAAAATCATCATGTACTCAGACAACAGTTCAATAATTTTGTATTTTAGCCAACGTTTCCAATGCAGGCAATTTGCACAGAGCGCAAAATGCAGCTAAATATATTCAAAACATTTAATATTTCAATAGTCTAAAAGCTCAAGTGGAAAGTTGTTGAAAAATGTGTAGAAAAACTAGAAATAAATTTTAGATGAATTTATTAAACACTCGCATAGGGTATTCCTGATAAAGTGCGCAACACTTGACAGTACATTTATTTGTATACTAGACTATTTATGTATGTAATCTAACTACAAGTAATTAGTTAAACATAATAACTCTTAGGTTCGCTTTACTTTAAACAAATCTGCAAAGTCTTATGATCAAATGATCAATATTTTTTATATTAGTTTAAAAAATCGGTTTTTTATAAACAAGTTTTTGTTTTCGAAATATTTTAAATAAATTTGGCAAAGGTCTATATTTCAATTGCAGTCAGTAAATATTTATGGAACAAGCTTTTATAGCATATAAGAAAGTTTGGTCAAAAATTTATTTTTATATAAAAAACTTTTTTAAACTGATTTTGTTTCTAACTTTCTATGAATGGAAGATTAAAAAGCGATAAAAAAGCGATATAACTCACAATAAGGCGCATCATTTGTATCACAGTAACACTTTACATTAATTCCAACTTGCCTCAAAAACCAAATCGTATCTAAAAAAAGGCAACTTTTTGCAATGCGTATCTTTCTGTTGTTTGTGCTTTGTAAATTGCAATATTTTAACTTTTTATTGTTGTTATTAAGGCTGCCGAGGGAGGGAGGGTGAGGAGAGATAGGGACATGTCTAGGCCTTTTGCCTATGCAATACTTTTTTCCTAATCGCTTTTCCGGCCGCACAAAGTTTGTCGTGTGTGTGTGTGTGTGAAAAGTTGCGTGTGTGCGTTGCAGCTGTGCGGCGCAGTTTCAAAAGTTAACGCATTATTTTGTCGATTGATTGCTGGCTATCAACCCAGGCCCCGCCACGCCCCCCCACAACAAGCCGCCCACCCCTTTTGGCTAATCGGTTTGCTTCATTTTAGAACGTACAACTTTTTTGTTTTTTGTTTTTCGCTGTCGGTTGTATAAATTACCGCAGTTTTTAACAAACAATGATAAAAAAAAATTAAAGTTTTGTTGTTTTGTTTTTATTGAGTGCAAGACGAGGTCCAAGTGAGAGGGGAACAAGGGGGGGGGGGGCGGTGTTAGAGTTCCGTTAGATCCCGCAATTGCAGGCAATTAGTCTGCAAAGTGCATAAAACAAAATACTCCAGACTGGCAGGTAAAACAAATTGTAGCTCAATGATTAGTTGCAGCAGTTGTAGATTTTTTTTTCTATACCTAAGCTAAAAGAATGGCCTTTAAATTCATTATAGAGCGCTTAAAGATAAGAGTAGAGTAAACCAATAATGTCTTTAAGGTGTTCTCTCAAAAAATTAATACTAGCTCTTTATTTTTTTAGTATTTGTTTTTAATGTTTATATATATTTCCTTTAACTTAAACATTCATAGACAAATCAAGTCCTGATTACAATATTCACCTCCACATAAAAAAAGGGTTTGCCAAATTCCCAATTGAAAATATTCAATTTCCGGCAATATTTGAGTCAGAGTCAAACCATGAAACATATATCATGTGTTTTTTCTGTAATAGCACCGAAAAAAACAACAGCAATATGTGCGCTCGATTAACACTTTATAAAGCCATAAAAAAGTAGTCATATATGTATCTATATATAAATATATGTATATATATATTGACTGCATGCTGTTGTCCAAGCAAAAACATTTAACTTACTGTTCAGACAAATGTTTTTTGTTTTCCATATGTGGCCTGTTATAAATCACGAATCTTTAATAGTCTGTGCACAGCAAAAAACCCACTACAAAATATTGAAAATCATTTGGCCACAGATTTTACCTATACACACTCACACACACAACACACACACACAAACACAAGTGATTGGCAATCGCCGATATAAAAATCGTTGCCTATTTTTCGGCGCACAAATTGCAACAGACGCTTTTTTGTGCATTTTTTAGTTGTTCTGTTTGTTGCTGTTGTTGTTAGCTGTTGTTGTCAGCACATTACGCGCTGCATGCAGACATGCAACAAGCCGCACGTGCCGCACATCAAAAATCGCCAACAAACAAAAAAAAAAAAAAAAGGTTGCCCAGCCGCGCGGTTTATAATCTAATAAGCAATCAATGATGTGAAAAAATGACTGCCAAACCATTTTAAACGCTGCGGTGCACCACAGCGTGGCAGCAACAGCAACAGCAACAACACAGATTGCAGAGGGGGAATTTGTTCCATGTTCCTTTGCCCCTTTTTTATTTTTACCACCTCTTTTATTTTTAGCATTTTGCATTTTGGTTTCAATTTTATTTTTTTTGTTGTTGCCCATTTGTTGTTTTTGGCTGCACTCGCGCACACAATTGTTGCATGCTGCAGCTGGGCAAAAAGAAAAAAAGGAAACGAGGCACAGGAAAAACACACACACAGAGAGAGAGACCATTGCCCGGTGGCTGCCCCGTGCGGCTTTCAATTGGCCGGTGTGGCAGGGGGCATGTTGCATGTTGCACATAAACTGTAAATGCCGCACAATGACAGTGTGTCAATTTATTAGGTGCCACAATTTATGACGTCAGCGGCCGCACAACGATAGCCAAAATGGGGCAGTGTTCATAAATATTTTGTGTGTGCATTTTTATATTCGAAACTAGCCTTTAATTGATTTCTAAAAGTTTGACTTCGAGTAAAGAGAATAAATCGAGCAGAGATATTTAAATAAAAATATTCAAAATAGCAATATATTTTTGGGCTTTAATTGACAACTGTAAAGGTCTGGTAGAAAATCAATATATACATATATATATATACATAAGTTTACCCTATAAATATAGCTTTGATTTAAAAACCTGTTTTAACTTTCTCTAAGCTGACTTTATTTTGATAAGGAATAGCATTTTTGTTCATATATTTTCTTAAATTCTCTATAATTTTTTCGTTATGTCTGTTCTTTCTTATAATTTACTCAATTTCTTTAAGAATCGCTGTTACTTTGCCAACTTTACATTCTCATCCTAATTAATGCTTAATTTTGTGAAAAAAAGAAAATATAAGAAAGAAAACAGCACTCATATTTTCTTCACTTAGCCATTTTGTTGTAGCACCCAGTTAACTCCTTGGCTACCTTGGTTATTTTATCTTATCTAAGAAGGCAAAACCTCCTTCTTACTTCTATCTCTCTCTCGCTTTCTCCCTCTCTCTTTGGTTGCTGCTGAAAAATGGCTGCTGGAAAATGTCTGCGTTGCTGTTGAAGCGAAGCCAAATTTAATTTTAAATTTTATGAACGCACATCAAAAAATAAGCATTGAAAGGAGTGGGAAAAAATGGGGAGGGGGCTGGTTTCTTTGGGGGGTTGTCGTCCTGAAAGTTGTGGCATTAAAATATGAAAAACAATTAAGCCAAGGATATTCCTTCGCCTGCCAACTTTTGGTGGCGTCTCAACCGGGGGCAAGTTGCATTACAGGTAAAAAATTGAACATTTTCTTCGCGTTGCGCGCTTAGCAGATGACGATTTTCTCCCCCTTTCCGCCCCTTTTACCTATGCAAATATAGTGCAAACAAAATGAGTATTATGTACTATATTTCAATTCATTATGCATTATTCAACGTGCGGCATGCATTTTATATAAGACAGCAGCGCGACGTGCAACACAAGACACTTTGCTGCAGTTTTGGGGCATATTACGGCAAATTTCGCTTGTAGCAGACAACTTTGACAAGCCGCATCTCTGTCTCAATTCGGTTTCAGTTGCACTTGTCGTTGTTCTCGTTGTCGTTGTCATTGTCATTGTTGTTGAACAATAAAATGTAATAAATAATTTAAGGCGGGACAAATGCACATTTTGTAAAACAAAACAATGTGCTGGCAGCTAAAGTTCCGAATAGAGGCGATCTTAACTATTGAACAGCTAAAAATTAATGGAAAATGTTTGCTGTCAAAAAATCAAATAACAAACATGAAAAATCGCAAGAAAACTTTTTTAGCTTGAATTGAAGCAAAAAAAGAATTTTTAATCAATAACACTTTAAATATCTTTCGCTAATTTCAAACAGGGTGTTTCACGCTTCCATCTTTGTTAAACAACATAATAACTAACTGTTTTGTATAACAGCCCTTAAACATTATTTTGCCCAGGCGGCAAAAACAGTTTTTGTTAATCTATGCAAGGGGCAGGCAAAAGTATTTTGCATAGTAAAAGTGGCAAACGGTGTAAACAGCATACTAGGCTTTGCCATTGTTGTTGTTGTTGTTATTGTCTAGAGTTTATGGCTGTTTTGTTGGCTGGTTAGTTGGGTTAGTTGGGTTTGGTTAGTTCGTTCGCTTGCCGCCACGCTTTTTAGGTCATAAGACGTTACGCCAAAAGCGCCGTTCAACATTTCGTTCTATTTTAAAGACATTTCATGTGGGGGCCGCACTTTGTTATTTTTGTTGTTGCTCTTGTTGCTGTTATTGTTGTTGTTGCCGTCAGGTTTCAAGATTGGCACTTGATTGGCGTATATTTCCTGTTGCATATTTAAGTTGTTGTAGCCTTAGTTATATACGGCATGGCCACAGCCCAAAAACAGCTTTGCCTTTAGCGAATGCATTTCTATTTGTATAACTGACATTGCGAAATTTGCATTGAGAGTTCGCTTCAAAGTTAACGTTACGTTGGTTAAAATAGGGTGAACGGGGAGGGTTTATACTCTTTGCAGTGGGGTATTTTAATGTGAGGCGAATTTAAAGTTGTTTTTTTTCTTAATTAGGATTCTAAGCTGAGTTGAACTGGGCATACATATTTGTTTTTAAAGCCTAATTGTCTTAGTTTAAATGATATCTTTATAAAACTTTTCCTAATTTAATATTTGTGAAGGCAGGCTATACAAATATCAGAGTTAGACGGCCTTCTATATCATCTAGCTCCCATAGAAGCTATAGGCAATAAAATGAGTTTTTGTACTGACAACTTTTTTGTTTTTCAAGATATGCCAAGCAACCTTTGCCTTAGGAAATGTTCTTAAGCTGCCAACATATTTGCCAAGTTTAATTTATATCGCCTAACAATATCATTTAGCTCCCATAAGAATAGGAATAGGTCAGTAAATGTTTTTTTGTACGAAAACTATTTTATTAATAAAAATATCTTTACGAAACTTAGTAATAAAAAATGTCCTAGTGTTGGTAATTTATTTGCCAAATATTATAAATATCGGACTACGATGGCATAAAGCTGCCATAGAAATATAAAGTCCAAAAATAGATTTAACAGTACAAACTTGTTGGATTTTAGAACTATTCAAACCAAACTCATTATAAAATTAACAAAATTAAACATATTCATATATATCATTAAGAGTATTTAATAATCTGCAACCTCTCGCTCTTTCACTTTAAAGCTGGTTATTTATGATTTTGTTTTTCTTGTTCTTAATTTTTTTGCAAGCACATTTAATTAAATAAATGCAATAAGTAAGCGTCAACTCATTGACATTTCATCTGTCGCGTAATTTATAATTTGTGTTGCCATTATGGTCACTTTATTTATGTATGTGTGTGTGTGTGTGTATCTGTGCTTGTTAGTGTGCATCATTTTTTTGTTGTCGCTTATTACAACAGACACTGCAGCTTGCAGCTGCTGCTGCTGCAGTTGTTGTTGTTGTTGTTGTTGTTGCTGCTTTCATTTTGACTCCGCTGCAAATATTTCGCATTAATATGGCGGAAAATCCATAATCGAATTACAGAGTTGCGGCTCTTTTGTTTCCCCGCTGTGTGTTTCTGTGTTTGTGTGTGTATGTGTGTGTTGTATGTGTTTGTATCGCTTTAATTGAATCCTTAACAC
Source organism: Drosophila lacertosa (assembly GCA_004143845.1). NCBI lineage: Eukaryota > Metazoa > Arthropoda > Insecta > Diptera > Drosophilidae > Drosophila > Drosophila lacertosa. The sequence continues at coordinate 234,796 of SCDZ01000160.1, read as the reverse complement.
TTTTGAGCTACTTACGGGCAACACGTTGCGTATGCGTAACTTATTATTATTATTGTTGTTTTTATTGCAACAACTGTCAGGGCTGCATTAAATGGCATGGGAAAGGAAGTTGAACGAATTGTCCGCGTATTTACTATAAATATGTTTATCAATATGCTTTGCACAGACTTAAAATACGATTCTTTAGTGCCATCTCATGATAAAAGGAAAATTAATCTTAGCACGATAAAAAGAAGAAAATGACAAACATGTTTATTTGATACATATACCAGACATTGCTTTTTTGCTTTCTTATTAATCAATCAATCAGTCAACCAATCATGCTTTTCGATTTGGAATATGAATAACTTTGTATGAGGTTTAACTTTTTAGTTCTTCTGGATTTGTGCTGAGCGTAAGTCAGTCAATCAATCAGTTAGTCAAATAAAGTCAATCAACGAGTCAAACATGGACTCATCATTCAATAAATGACTGATCCAGTCAGTTATTCCGTTCGATAATAAGATAGCCAATAAGTTAGTTAATAGTTTTGTCAATCAGATAGTTTGTTTTGGCGGGTCAATCAATGAGTCAAGCATTCAGTAGGTTTATCAATCAGAAATTCATTAGGTCAATCAGTGAATAACTTAATTAGTCAGTCAATCAGAAAGTCAATCTGTAAGTAAATCGCTTAATCATTTTCTGAATCAGAATAAAGTGCTTTTCAATACAAGTCCAACAAATGTCAGCCCTGACATTTGGCTGTCTTCAGCCCTGAGGCAGCAACTGGCTTTCAATTGATTTGTCTGCTTTCAATAAACTCAAACAAACAAACCGTTCAATCTATCGGAACGAACTGTTCCATTGCATTCACAATGCCCCTCGAATGCAGTTGCTCTTCATTTTTATTTTTATATATATTATAAGTATATATATATATATATATATATATATATATATATATATATACATACATTTGTATATATATTGGCGCACGCAGCTTATTGGCATATTGACAATTACACGGGCGATACATATAAATTAAGCAAACGACCGATCGGAGTGACGCCTGACCAGCGGCTACGTCGGCAGAGGCAGCGACTGAGGCAGAGACAGAGACAGCGACAGCGACTGCGGCAGCTCAGCTTGATGCGGCTGGCCAAATTTAATTGACAACTTACTGTTGTTCGGCTGGCAGTACGGCGGAGTCGGGGGAGCGACGGGGTGTAGGCAGAGACACGCCGCGCAATCTGTCACAGCTCAAAGATATACAAACACACACGCACACACACACTAACATATGCAGGTTGACCTGCGACGGCTTACAAATTAAAATTCAATATTAACGGTCTGTAAAAAAGAAACACCATCAACAAAATGAAAATAATTTAATAGCAACATACACACAGCACAGTTCTTGTCTGCCATATATATATATATATAAATACATTTATATATATGCATATATATATACTTCGGTGTATTTCCATAATCGTGACTTCATAAAAATTAAACTTCGATTTAAAAATAATGAGCAACATGACGTGTTGTTTGTACGGCGAATTGCATTCGGTAGTAGGCCAGCCAGCATTATCATAATGTTCTTGATGAACAGATAATGCAGTCGAGAATAAAAAACAAATACATATATATATATATATATATATATATATACATTTATGACTGTACAGCTGCCATTGCAGGCAGTTTATTAAATATGTATAGAGCCAATGGCAATTAATTTAAATTTAGAGCTATTATTAAGTATTTTAAAAAGAAAAAGGCTACATTTTACATATTTTATCAAGGTTTTTTTATACCCTGTAGTCGTGTAATTGTTAGTGAAAGTGTTTGTGGAATATCATAATTTTACAAAAAGTGTTATTAAGAGAGATTAAAAAGACTCACAGAAAAATGAAGATCTTCTTCGGATTTTTGCTTAACACATGTTTTAGCCAGCTCTCTCCTAAATGTATTCAATCAAATATTTGCAGGGTATTTTCTTACAGTCCAACAGTCGCAACCACTTCTTGCTATTAAAATGCACTTCTCAAAAGTTTTTGCCACGCAGCAGGATAAACAACATCGATATCTTTTATGGCTAATGGCCGCTGTTGTTGGCCAGGTCGTTGCATTGACAACGGGCCCAAAAGAATGGTGTGAAAAACGCAAACACTCAGACACCTCAGCTTCAGCTGGATGAGCATCTGTCTGACTGACTGAATGTTCCTGTGTGTGTGTATGTGTGTGTTCGTATGTGTGTGTGTGGCGCTTGTGGGTAAATATTTTTAATACGCGTCGTATTCAACCGCAATACAAGGCAATTAAATATTTCAAGCCGCACCGCGCCACGCCGCGCCGTGCGGCAAGTCCCCAAGCCTCTCACATCCGACACAAAAACCCCGAGTCTGGCTCAAAGCGAGTGGCAGCATTTACCGGGCCTGGAGAACAAAAGCAAAAACTGCAACAATAACAACAACAGCAACCGCTTTTATCCTGCCAGTTGGCGTTGGCGGTCAGGATGCAACTGCGGCTCGGCGCTGTATTTGCAACTGCTGCAGCAGCAGCAGCAGCAGCAACGGCAACAGCAGTTGCAACTGCTGCAGCAACGGCAACTGCATCTGTTTGCGGGCAACAATTGTCGCTTGATCTTTATTTCAGTTGTTATTATACCCTGTAATCAGTGGAAATGATTAAGAGTAGGGCATATTACAAAGAAGGAAATTAATTTCTTGTACAATACATATGAAACAAGTTTTTATTAGATTCAATAACTGCTTAGCACGAGATCGATAAATATCGATTTAAAGTTAAGACTTATAAGCACATACTGAGAGTTTTTTATATTTGATTACAGTTTACATGAAGAGAAGAAAGAATATTGATTACTTTAAAAACATCCAATAATAAACCTTATGGATAAACATGATTTAAGAACAAATATGTTTTTTTTTAATTAATAAGCATTCAACGTTTTATAAAGATTTAACTAAAAGCCAAAAATATTCTGAAATTTTACTTGTCATAATGTCAATAAAAAGTACAACTTGTGTTACTGATTACAGGGTATCTGCTGGTACGTCATACTGTTTCGGCTGCTTGGGCATATGCTGCGGGCCCATTGCAATTGTAATTTTTTGCGCTTTTGTTTTAATTGGCGCCCATAATAATCAAATAATTTGTTTATTGAAAAACATTTTTTACAATTATGTAAACAACAAATTGATTTCCAGCATGAATAATTGCCTTCAACCGTAGCGCAAAAAAATTCCAGTTTGAAAATCGAGAAACCCGGCTGCATTTTTGGGGTTCGAGGATTCGAACTAAAGCCTGCAAAAATATATACATATATCTATCTATACATATGTATATACAATATATATACTTATGTTTATTGCATTGGCCGGTGCTGTTGCTTTATGGGGAATGCAATTATTGAAATAACACAAATAATAACAGAGTAGAGCAGCGCTGGCATCCACTGCACCACTTCCCGCTAACCACCTTCCCCCAATGGGTGGGTGGGGGTAGGCGCCTCGGTTATGTTGCGTCTGGCGTCAAATGTCGCACGTTTTTTGCATTTTTGTGCGAGTGTCAAAATATGCTTATTAAAAATTCCATGCTACGCCCTATTGGCGGCAAGGGGGCGTGCCAACAGACCCTTTGCTGCGGTGAAAGGAGTTGCATTTCCGATTGGCCAAATTAAATATTGAACACATACAATTTGGTTGCATTATTTGTTAATACATTTGCGTGTCTTATCTGGGCAAATCTGAAAAGTGTTGCCTAGTTTCAGGCTGTCATATTAAATCATATGAAAATACAACTATAAAAAGTTCAAGATAAGAATAAACGTGCGGGATTTTAACTTTGAAAACGTCTTTTAACTCTGAGAAGTTTGTAAGGTCTAAAGAGTTGTCTACTTTTTAACCTAATTTAAGAAAAAAGCTATTTAAGAAAGCTGCAAATCAAAAGAAATTAAGTTTTTGGATTAGAAATTTTAACATTTTTTTTGTAAGCAGAATGGAATCAACTTTATTTTTTCGTTCAATGGTAAGGGCCTTATTAGAAGTTCTTTTTTTTTAGTTTTAAAATTGTTATTAAGTTCTTTTAATAGATTTTGGTATATAGATTAAAAAGTCTCTAAACGAAGAATAATTTAATACAATCAAGGAAACAAAAAGGTTTTAGCTAAGAATTCTTAACTTTCTTTCTTCTTTTTGCCTTTAAGTGGATACACTTGAAAATTAAATGACTTGCTGGAAATAATTTAAAATAGTTCAAGTATGGAAAATTTGCCCGCACTCTGGTCACATTTTTCGCGGTTGGAATGAGAGTAAAGCAATTTCAAAGCTAATTTGTGCTATGTGCCCTGGCGGCCAATGGGAACTTTGGTGCGATGGGTTGGGGGACACAAATGATCCGCTTGTGCTAAAGGGGGCGTGGCAGTAGGTAGTGTAGGGTGGGAATGCATTTGATAAACTGTCACTGGGAATGGCAACTTCACTTTGGGCATATTTAATGAAAATGTTGCCAAATGGTGGGTGTGCAGGAGTCGACAGATTGGGCAAATTTTGGAGGGGCGCTTGTGGGGCGGGGGTGGAGGGAAGGTGGGTTGATTTTGACGTAACACTTTGGTTGCGATTTGACATGACAAATATGTGCATTGGCATGCACGACAAACACACACGAGGGAGGCAAACATGCAACACGATAATGAAACAAATGCAGCAGCAGGCAGCAGGCAGCATTAGCATCAACATCGACATCGACATCATCATCATCATCATTAGCATTAGCATTATCATTATGATGAGCGTGATTGTCATCATTATCATTATCTGTACGCTGATTATTGTGTTTGAAGTGCGCCCATTTTGCATTTGCGCATTGCATGATTCAATAATGATTGAATTAATTGCGTTAATAACTGACACTAGCCACAGTATACGGCCAAAGGACAAAAGACTAAGGACAGCTGTCAACCTGCAGCCTACAGCCTGCATTCTATATACATATATATATCCGACATTCTACATCCAACATCCTGCCAGCCTGCCAGCCTGCCGCCTGCTGCCTGCTGCATCCTGTGTCTTGTCTCGAGGCTCAAAGGCGCTTTGTGCCACCATCTTGAGTGTGTGCGCGTGGCAAAGCCCCGTCGTGGACAAACTCAGGCATACAAATCGAATTTGCTGCTAAGTAGCCGCACAAGGGGACGCCCCGTCGGGTCCGGTGGCCCCGAAATTAGTGATTTTGATTTGCGCATTACGCATACGCCATGTGTGCACGCCAATGCGTGTGCATGCACTCAGAGAAAATATGCACGTAATAAGAATTCTCAACTACAAAGTAATTTGAATCCTTATAAAGAATGCAATTTTCATCAGTTTCCATACAAATTGGCCTCTCAACTTAAAAGCTACTCTTATAAAACTTTACATAGCTTCGTATCTTTGCTGCTAGCAGTACATATATAAGCACTAGCCGGATCGGCCGTCTATATCATATGGAAGCATTCGGGTAAAATATGAGTTTAGTATGAAAAACTTTTCTGATTTTAATGGTATTATTACATTATTTATCAATTATAAATGTTTTTATGCTGCTAGCATATTTGAAAAATTTTATTAAAATCGGGCTACTATATCATATAGCTGCCATAGGAACAATCGTTAAGCAAACGGTTTTTTATATTGAAAACTTTTCGTTTTTTCAAGATAATATCATTAAAATGAATTGTTAAGTAAATCAATATGTTTGCTAAGATATCTACAAAATTCGATTAACGTAAGAAGACTTTAGCATATAACTACCATAGAAACAATTGGTTAAAAAAATCATTTTTGTATAAAAACTTGTTTTCTATCAAAGATATTATACACAAATTTGATTGTCCCAACATATAAGCAAAATAAAATTAAACCTTTGAACAATTCAAGAAAATTCCTTAATCAATATATTATATATTCTGTCCTTTCTCTGAGTGTACTTGTGTCTGTGTGATTGTTTGCGTGTATGTGTGTCGGTTCATTGTCTGTCTCCTGTCTCCTGCTCAGTTTGAAGGGCCTCTGACTGTGCGTCCATCTGGCATTTGCTCATTGACCGTTTGTAGTTGGCATTTGATTGATAACATACGATTAATAAAATATTGAACAGCCACAACCCACTCCAGCCAAACTCCTCCAACACACACGCACCGCCAAACATGCAACACACCTCGACAATTTGGTGTTGCAACATTGTTGCAAAAAAGCATAAATCAGTTATTTTCCAACTAATTTATAATAAATTGATGGCTTCAATGGACTACGTCAATTTTTAGCTGAGTTTTGACTACAATATAATTTGTTTATTTCATGCCAATTTGATGCATGTCTATTTGTAATAACTGTAAACAGGAATATGCTTTTAATAATGCGCAATGACAAAACCAATCGAAAATCTATAATAAATTACAATTACAACACAATTTGATGGTTTACTTAACTTAAGAAGTGTCATAAATTAGTTTTGTTGATTTAGTTTATTTTTTTTTTGAAAGGTATTTAATAATTGCTGACTTTAAAGCGATATTTTTCACTTAATTTGTATTTGAGTCGAGGTTGAATTTATTTGAGCTAAAAATACATTTTTGTGTATTGGAAACATTTCTGAAACTTTTCCCAGCTGCAATTTTCATTACAGCATATTTTTTAATTTTTTTTCTTCGTTTTTTCAAATTTTCTTCGAATTTATTCAGTTGGTTTTTGTTTCATTTTTCTTTTTTCTTTCTGAGTGTTATGAGTGTGTCTTATACATATCCGTGCTTATGATTATTATTTTGCGCCCGCTTTTGTTTCATATGCATAAGTTTTGAGCGAGTGTGTGTGTGTGTGTTTGTGTGTTTGTGTGTGTTGCTGAAAGAAACAAAAGTAAAGGGAAAAAGGAAAAGCTCGCTCACGCGTTAGCTACAAGTATATTAAAAAGTTGCAAGGGCAGGCGGGGGACTTGGGGGAGATTTGGGGTAGGGAGTTGGCAGACATCAACCTTTTGGCACCTTTGTCTTTCTGCCGCATCTGTTTCACACTTTTAATTTGACACACACACACACACACTCATACACACCTGTCCTGTTAGACAAAGGCACAAAGTTTTGTTTGATTCCTTTTGTGTGTTCAGCCAGCGACGACAGCAACAACAACATCAGACAAATAATTATCATTGATACAAAAGCATAATGCATAGAAACATACTTCAACATGTTCACATATGTAGATGTGTATGTACGAAAACAAATACAAAATGTTCAGCACACTCGCATATGTTTATAAACATATGCAGATATATACATAAATTTATACATATATCCAATTGCATATATACTCGCCTATAGTATATACATTTGCCTGATTAAAATTCCAAGTTTGTGCCTTGCTTCTTGATACCAAATTGTTAGCTTTAAGTTTAAGTTTTAAGTTATTTTCTTAGCGTGCATTATATGTGAATGATTCAGGGGGATTTGAATGGAAATATATATATGGAAATATATGTAAAACTAAAAATGGGTGTGGATTTATTGTTTTGGCTATCAAGTCAAAAGTATTTTGAAGTTTTTGATTAAAATGGGCATGTAGATTAAGAAAGTAAATATATAATAATCATATTTATTATTTTTTAAGTATCAGTAACTTAGACAATAGACTAAGTTGAATTCGACTGCTTTACCCTTTTACTTAGTTCACATTACATTTAGACTTAAACACAATGTCTCTGTTTAGTTGCCTCAAAGCCTAAGCATAAAATAAACAAATCAAACAATAATTTATTAAACTCACAAATTAACTAATGCAAGTTTGTTTTGAAGGACTTTTAAATGTAACTGTTTTTTTTTCCATCATTTTATTTCTATACAATGCAATAATTCTGTTTTTATGGCTGAATTCCTTTGGCCTTGTTTAAACATAAAAAAGGCTGGCTTAAGACCTCTCAATTAAGTCCGCAAAAAAGTTACCAAGTGCCACAAGCTTATTAAATTATACTCACTATATTGTAGTACTAACTGTTAAATGGCTTATATTTACTTACTAACTCTTCAAAATGTGTTCAATCTGTGTCGGGGCGTTTAGTTTGTTCTGTTGTCTTGAAGCGGTCATGCCTGTGAAATTCTTGTGCGATGCTTGAATCAGACGCTCAACTAGCCATGAAACCGCACACTTATGCGCACACTTGAGTTTAGCACCACACCAACACCAATACACAAGCTCAGACACACACACACACACACATAGACAAACAGACAGAGATTCTCTGGGGATGCCTTGGCTGCTTTTGCTGGTCGCCCAGGCGATTGTGCCACAAATGTGCGCCCGCAAAGTATGCAATGGAAAATGTTGCCCGCTGGCAAACGGGTGGCTCTTGCTTAAGTTGTGCCTTCCTGTGTCTTTGTGTGCGTGTGTGCCTGCACGTGTTCGTGTTTTGTGCTGCCAGACAAAACTTGGCAGACAGTTGCTGCTGCTGCGGCCGCTGCTGCAGCAACAGCGTCTCAGGCGCATGCAAATGTCCTTGCAGCTAGCCAGTTTCTCCTGCCGCTGCTGCTGCTCTCTTCCTTGTGCAGCGGCCAGTTGTGTTGTGTTGTCCTGGCTGCCACTTTGCCGCCCACTTGACTTTAAAAGCTCGCAGGCTAAAGAGGCGCAACAAGTTGCAGCAACCAAAACACAAACAAAACAAAAGACAAAAAAAAAGAAAAACAAAAATACAGAAACAAAAAAATAAAATAAAAGGCAAGGGGCAAAGTCGAGACAGACAGTTCCTTTTCATACACTGGCAGAGGGAGGTTTAGCTTTGTTACGAAACGACTTGGACGTTATACAACCTAAATATATCATATAACATACTTTGTTTGTCTTTCGATAAAGTAAAAGGTATCTATGCAAATTGGTCTCTCAATTTTAAAGTTGCCTTTAGAAAAGTTTAGTTTGCTTATTTATTGAAGGCAATATATATCTCAAAATGGGCTAGATAATAATGTATAATGTTTCATAGCTGCCATAGAAACTATGTATAAAAATTTAAGATTTTAATTGAAAACTCTTTATATTTCAATAATATCGTATATTAACTTATTTATTTATGCTATGCTGTCAACATATTTGAAACATTTCATTCAAATCGGCTAACTAGTAGGTTTTAGTTTTTTTATGAAGAACTTATTTATTTTAAGAGATACCCTGATCAAACTTAACTGTTGAGAATCTCAGATTGATGCTTACATATCTGCAAAATATTAAAAATATAAGATTACTGTATCTCATAGCTCCCATAGAAACAACAGGTCGAAAAACTTAATTTTCTAAGATTTTCAAGCTATTCTTACTAAACCCGACAAATAAAAACTTTTTTAAGTACATAGCTCCTATTGAAACAATTGGTTTCTACCTGACTTTTCGTATGAATAATTGTTCACTTATATCAGACATTCTTACCAAACTTTGTAGTTAAGAGCGTAATTATGTTATTAATATATAAATATACATTTATTAACATTTAACTACTAATTAAAATTCACTTGCAAGGGTATTTAATATACGACAAGTCCAAAGGAAAAAATCTTCCTTTTTTTATTTACATTTTCTCGTTTTTTTTTTCGTTTTTTGGCTACCCAAAATCACGGAAACACGCTACAAACAATAAAAGCGCAAAAATAGCCATGAAAACATTCTGTCGACACACTCAAAACTGAACCTTTCTCAAAGCCAAGCGGTGCAAGGGGGCAGAGGTGAGGTGAGGCGAAGGGGCGGGGCTGTTGTGGCACAAAGGGCGACAGCAAGTTGCCACATTAGAGGCAAATGCCAGAAGTAAGTGAGCAAGCATAGCGCAGCCCAAAAGGATGCCAACTGGGGTGCCAAAAGCACTTGCTGCATATAAATATACTTATATATGTATATTTGTATATGTATGTACTTAAAGGATGGGGTAGGTTTGGACTTGGCCATTTTTCGGGGCAAGTCCTTTGGCCTGTCTCTGACTGTGCCTGGGTGTCTGTTTGGGTATGTCCCTTGTCTCCGGTTTCTCTCGCTCTCTCAATTTTTCTTTTATTTTTTCTTGTTTTTCGGGTGGTTGCTGGCTTGTACTTGACCTTGAGCCAAAAGCCAAGGCGTCAACAGGAGAGCAAGCCCCAGACTGTATCTGTGTGTGTCTGTCTGTGTGTGTGTAGCACACTTTTTGGGGTTGTTGTGCAAGTGTGTGTGTGTGTGTGTGTGTGTGTGGCAAGTCGCTTGTTGCTGCTGCCACACATTTTGTGATTTTGCGTGTGTTTGTGCGACTGTAAGTTGTGCCAGGATATCAGCAGACAGTCACACAGCTGCCGCCGGCTGCTGCTGTCTGCTGTCTGCTGCTCGGCCCGATTTTCCTTTTCGTTTTTCTCCATTTCCTTTCAGCTACTTAAGCTACTTGCTCTGCTCCTTTCTACATTTTCCTGTTGCCTTGGTAAAATCTGTTTGCGTTGATTTCGGCATATTTTTGTTCAAATGTGTGCGTGCGTATTTTATTTCAGCCTACGTCAAAGTTACGCAATCCAACAACAACATTAACAACAACAACAACAAGAGCAACAAGAGCAACAAAATGACAGCTGCTGCTTTGTTATTTGTTATTGTTGTTGTTGCTGTTGTTGTCGCCGCATTTATTTGTGGTTTCCGGGTTTTTGTGGCTTTTTGTCAGCACAAGCGCAACATGTTGCCGGACCTTTTACAGCCAAAACTGACACCCACACAAACACAAGCAAACACACAGACACGTACGCAGATTTGGCAACTTGTTGATCTCTGCATACAGCATTTATTTGTCCTTTTTTTTGGCCTTTGCTTAATTTTAATTTGTTGATTTACAGCACACATAACAATCTACCGTTTAGGCCATTTATTTAGCTCTTGAAATATGCTGTGCGGCCTCTCGTTAACCCTTCCTTACTTCACTCGTATTTCACGTTATGCATTTTTAATGTTTTTCCCTATTTTTTGCGTGTTCATTTGTCATAGTTGCAAATATAATAATTTGTTGCATGTTTCTAGTTTTGTTGCACACAGACACATACACACCTACACACACAAATTAAAGTTTATTAATTTAGTAATCCAATGTTTTTGCGCATTTAGCTAATTGCCCACGCAATTGCATGTTTTTTATATATACATATATATTTTTTTTTGCTGCTGTTGATATTCGTTTTTTAGCTGAGCTTTGATTTTTGCGCGGCTTTTAAAATTAAGGCAATTTATCACGGAATGTGGCAGATTTTAATGCAATTTGTTAAGCATTTTGAAGTGTAATTAATTGAAATTGTTTACTGATTTTGATTAAGCAAAATTGTAGTTATTCATTTGCGTATAATTAGTGTGTGCTATGAGTTGGATTTTTTTTAAGTTTAGAAACCTAATTTGCTTAAATATAACACTAATATTATAATACAACTTTTGTCGAAAATATTTTAATATAAATATATTATGTTAAAGATCTTAATATGCTGATGCATAAAATTAATTTAATAATAATTATTCAGCGACCCTATTAAAAACTTTTTTCTAAGCTCAACTCTATAATAGCAAAATAGATTTTAATTTTCTATGATTCACATTTACAGAAATAATACGGAAAAAATAATCGTAATATATTTTCTAAAATTATTTTTAAGCGGCAAATTCTTTACCTTTTTAAATTTATTTTTAATTTATCAAATTATTTATTTGAATGGTGTTTAACTGGTTTAATTTTTCGCGTTGTCTCTTATTTAAAAAAGCCACGCCAAATATGCGGTCCAACAATTGCTGAACCGTTAAGACACACACGAATCGAAATTGAAGAAAATGTGAAAAAGCGAAAAGAAAACGCAGGAAATCAACGGCAGGTTTAGCGGCCCACAAGAAAAGCAACTAAACAAAACTAAAACAGTTTTTTGTTTTGCATTATAATAATAAAGTGGCAATGTCGCAAGTGGCAAGTGGCAAGCGGCAAGCGGCAGCAGCAAGCGGTGGCACCAAGTGGCAAGTGGCATAAATTGCAGCCTCATTCAAGCGACTGTGTGGCGGAAGTAGCCGCAGTAGTCGTAGGTAGGCCAAAGTGAATTGCGTAGCAGCAGGTTGAGTAGGAGACCCAAGAAAAGCGAACAGCAAATAAACCCCCCCCCCCTTTCTTCCCCCTTTCCGCTCTTTCTTTCTCTGATATTTATCTGTATTTATAAGTAAAGAGTAGCATACGGGTTTATATATCTATATATATGTATATATATATATATATATATACATATATATGTATATATATATATATATATATATTTGCCTTATGTAGATTTGTAATCAACGAGCAACAACAGCTGTGGAAAGCAACATGGAATAAAAAGTAAAACAACAACAACAACAAGTGCAACATGTGTAATGTGCTGTGTTGCGGCAATAATCACTCTCTGCGGTGTTGTTGTTGTTGTTGTTTGTTGTGCCACATATGAATGAATGCCTCTATATTGTTGTTGCTGTTGTCGTTGTTGTTATTGTTGTTGTTGTTGTTGTTGCTACACGCCACTATGTGTCGGCATTTAACTTCTCAACTTTTTTTTTTTTTTTTTTTTTTTTTTTTTTTTTCTTTTTTTTTTTTTTTTTTTTTGTTTTTCGCATTGTCCGCTTGACGTGGGCGTCTGTTTTGGGGCTAGAGGAGCTGGACGCTCGCTTGGAAAAGCAAGTGCAGGAAACTACTTTGCATTTAATTGTCTGTAATGACGTGCAATATAAAATGTTAAAATCTAAAAATGTAAAAATTCAACACACACATAGACAGAGCGCTTTGCAACGTTGTCGACACAGTTGCAAAGTTGGAAAATGTTTTACAGTTTTCATTTTGCATCGGCCTTGCCGATGAAAACGATGTGTTGATGTTTGATATGCATACAAAGTCAGCTGCTTCATAATGTATGCAGATGTACATACATTTTTTTTCTTTTGCTTTTTTTCCATTACAACATGTTCTAGTTGTTGTTGTTGTTGTTATTGTTGCTTGGGTTTATGAGAAAGTCTGAAAGTCTAAACATATGTTATTATAATAGTTTTAGCTTCTGACTGTGGTTTACGTAGAGTTTAATTTTAGCAAGAGAAACCTTTTAGATTGAGGCTTTCTTTATTGTTTGTGGCGTGAAGCTGCTTCTTAAGAAAAGAGATTTTTCCTTAAGCATTCGAAATATATCTTGATAGATAATATCTTCTTTAAGACTACAATCAGTTGTTTCCTTTTATAATAAATGTCTTAAGGTAGCTTTCTATATCTATAATAAAATATTTAGATATATAAAAGTGTAAGACTCGAATCCGCAGTCTTGTTTTTTTTTTAACAATTTAATTCATTTTAGTCAGTAAGGTAAAGTAAAAAAAAATTAAAGAAACTTTTTGAAAATGTTGTTTAACTCTTGACAAAAATTAATTAATCAATAAAAAATGATGTGTTTTAAGTAAAAACTTACAAATAATGAATAAAGATTGGAATTAGAAGAATAATATATATATATATAATTATAAAGAGTATTGTATTGTTTTAAGTAACAAGTTAAGAATAATAAGAATAGACAAAGGATTTTTACAATTTTAATTATTTTTCTAAGTAATAATTTATAGTAATTATAACAATGGTGAACAAGAAAAGGATTTTTTTTAATATAATAATAATGCTGATAGTAAATAGAAGGCCTGATAATAGAAAGATAGCTAACTTTGTAGTGCATTTCTGTATCAGATTTCCTGATTATTTTTTGTCCTCTCTTGTGTTTCAGGTTAGCTTTCTTTTTGCAGGCTGAGCTGCTCGACTTGGGTTTTAGCTGCTTTTTGCAGCGTTAAGTGAACTTCTTATGGCTGCTTGCAACGCTTAAGTAAGAGAAAAAATGTGGCACTTTTTTTTGTCGTTGGTTGCATGCCACACAGTTCTTGCTTCTAGTTGCTTCTGAGTTCTTTTTGCTAGAAGCGTTTTGGCTTATTAGCTGACAACCTTTTGGCGTTGGCTGACTTTTGATTTATGTCCAGGCAATGGTTTTTTACGAGTGCCTGGTAAAATGTGCTCTTAAATGTGCGCATTGATTGTTCCACATTTTCGAACTGTTAATTACGGCAACAAATTATCGTAAATTAGTTTCGATCTTGGCCCATAAACTTGTCGGTTTTATTAACTTTTTAAATTGTGTAAAAGGGCTTCACTCCAAAGTTTCAAACTGAACTCAATAAATAATGCAGGCACCTCCCCGATCCTCCCCCTCAATGACTTGCAGCTCAGGCAAAGGGCAGAGCTCTAACCACAAGGCGTTACAAAATCGAAATCATCACCGCCCACGTGCCACGCCCACGCCCTTGACGCTCCCTTTCTCTGGCTGGATTTTAAAGGGGCTTACGTGCGCAATTGTGCGCTAAAACCAAACATGCATATTTTCACTTATTATTTTCATATACATAGATGAGGCAAAAAAAAAAAAAAAAATAAATAAAACAACATAGAATTAATAAGCAGCAGTTGTATAGACTATAAGTTACTCAGCGATTTGTGAAAATTATTTTGGGCTACATTTTGTGAAGTTGTTTATGGAACTGTTTTATATTATTTATTTTATATTTTTTATATTTGTTTTATATTATTTAATTTGTTCATCATACTATTAGTAAACTTTCGATTGTTATAGTGTATAGAAGAAATAAGTAAGCAAATTTTGTTTCAAGGAGATTGACGGGGGAATTATAGAATTATTTTTGTTTGTGTTACTAGAAGATAAATTTGATATTCGATATGTCTAAAAAAAGTTCTCTACGTGAGTTTTAAAGTATGCTTCAAAAACAAAACGATATTTATCGGTTTTTGTGCAAACCTGAAACGGGCCAACAAATAAATACATATCATATGTTCATATATAAGCCAAATTTATTAAAACAACAGCTCAACTTGTTCGTCTTTAAACCACTTTTACAAGCTTACAGGGTATAGAATAACATCGAGCCTGAGCACAGGAAATCGAGACACACACAAACACATAAACACACACACATACGCGGACAATGTTGCCC
Organism: Drosophila lacertosa; assembly: GCA_004143845.1. Classification (NCBI taxonomy): domain Eukaryota; kingdom Metazoa; phylum Arthropoda; class Insecta; order Diptera; family Drosophilidae; genus Drosophila; species Drosophila lacertosa. The sequence continues at coordinate 219,758 of SCDZ01000160.1, read as the reverse complement.
GCCCCGGCCATGACGACTGCTCTGGTCGATCTATTGAGCCGTGAATATGTTGGAATATATAATCAAGTGTAACGCAACACGCCCTGTTGCAAGGGGGCGGGTGTGTGTGTATGTGTGTGTGTGTGTGGCAAGTGTGGGTGGAACACCCCTTTTTTTTACTCTTGGCACATGACTGGGTCTCAAGTCGAGTCAATCACCGCCAGAACGTTGGGTAACCCGCAACTGGGAACTGAGTACAGGGAATTGAGAGCTGAGATCCGGGGAATCGGGAAATCGGGGAGGGAGGGGGGGGGGGTAACTGTGAACTTGAGTTTGAGTAGTCGCGTCACAAGGCACATCACTTGCTTCGTTTGCCGCACAAGTGAATCATAATAATATTAAATTTGATTTTTCAGGCGGCGGTAGGCAAAAAAGGACGCGTCGTAGAAATTGCGCTGATTGCGCAAAAGTATCGATGACGATACTTACTTCAACGCCACCCCTCCCGCCCACAATTTTTTTGTGGGCGTGCTGAGTGCCTGTATTGGGCTCCTGCTGCTTCTTCTTCTCATTTTACTCCTGCTGCTGCTGCTTAATCAAATTTGATGCGAGAGCGAAAAATGTTCGACTTGGGCATACAAATAATGCAATTTGCAGCCAGCAAAAGCAACAGCAACATTGTTGTTCAAATATATTTATATATATACATATATATATAAATATATATATATATGAATATAGCGCACACAAAAACTTAAATAAATAAAAGCCAAAAAATGTTGCCTGCTGCAATCGTTTGGCGTCTGCATTTTTATGGTTACTGCGTACTCGAGACGATGCATTTTATATGCTTGCTGCCTTTTACGGCTGCACCTGCAGCACACACGAACTTATCCACCCAACACCACCCAAAAATCCACCCATAGTGGCTGTAAATTTGATTGTAGACCAAAGTCAGCTCAGCTCAGCTCAGCTTTTGGCCTTGGCAACATTCGCAGCCTGGCAACAATCTTGCCAACGTTCGCATTTTACGACTCTAGATTCTCTAGAGTTTATCTGGCACTCATGTGTGTAAACTACACTGTTTGGATAAAAACCTTATTTTTGAAACTAATACAATAGTTAGAAGGTGTGGCGATTTAGTTACAGACTAAATAAATACCCTATAGTTGGGTGTGAATGTCTTTATTTCAATAACATTAGTTAAAGATACTTCCTTTGCCTGCTCTTAAACTTCGATATTAAAATAATAAGAAATTTAATATATTTATTATACATAAATCTCTTTACTTTTCTTCACATTAAAAACTCTTCTTCCCATTGCCTTAGAACAATTTCTACAATTAGCAAATTAAATACCTGCAATTAAGATTGAGTTTAATTGTAATGCCTGCCCATTTTCTATATATATATATATATATATATATATATAGAAAGTACCGCACTGTCTGTTATTTATTGGCTGCCACTGTCTTTTGTGCCTAATTGTTGTCTGGCTCCCCTTCTTCCGCCCCTTTTCAGCCACGCCCCGCTTCGCCTCAACATTTGCCGTTGGCATTTGAAAATTTGATTATTTAGCGGATGTTTAATTGCACCTATTTAATTTTCGCATGTGGTACGCGGGGGTAATTAGTATTCGTATGTTTTCATTTTCATTTTCATTTTGCAATTGCAATTGTCATGTATTTTATATTTTTTTTTTAGTTTTTTTTTTGTTATTTATTTTTCTTGTTGTCGCCGCCTCAGCAGCAGCAGCAGCATCAACAGCAGCAGCAGCATCAGCATCAGCAGCAAGTGCTCGCTTGTGCGCTCAGCACCGGAGAATAACAATTAAACTAAATTTAAATTATATGTGTAATACTTGCTGCTGCTTTTGCTGTTGTTGTCTGCTCGCGTTTTTCCCCTCCGCCATAATTATACTACATATAAAACTATAGCAGGAGGAGGCGGCAAAACGCGTCGCAACATTCGTCATCGTCAACATCATCATCATCATCATCGTCGTCGTCGTCGTCGTCGTCGTTGCTAACCGAGTGTTGAGGTCTCTCTTGTTTTTGATACCCTGTACAATGTTTTAAAAGGCCAAAGGTATGCCAACATTGTTGCTATTTTCGTAACAGGCAGAAGAAGGGATCGTTGATTTATATAGTATCTAGTTGATTATACATATATTCATTAACTAGGATGCCCAGAGGAGTATTTTTGATAATATGTTGTATAAGTATAAGTATATATTTTATGAATACTCTTGATTCTAGATTCATACTCTCCTTGACTTTATTTTAATCTCTCTCCCATAGGCGTCTTTCCCTTAATTTTCACACAATAAACTTCCATACAACAAAATTGATATCCTTACTTCAATTCTTGAGAATCGCAAAGAAGGGCGCTATTTCATTGAAGAGCAATGTATAAAGGTTATTTAAATTAAGATCATTTTACAGCAAATTTTTAAGTCGTGCAAGTTTAAGTGTTGCTGCATTGTTGCTGCTGTTGCAGTTATTGTTGCTGTTGCATATTTATTTATTATTATTTTTGTAATGCGTTGCTTTGCCGCTTGGTTCGGTTTGGTTCGGTTCGGTCTTTTGTTGGCTTTTTATTGTTGCATTATAATTTCTACTTAGCAAAACTGAGGATGTGATGCAACTGCTGCTTTTGCTGTGTTGCTGCTGTTTGTCTCTGCCGCCAGTTGCTGCTTTAATTTCATTACAATTTTTTTTTACAGCTGCCGCTGCTGTTGTAGTTATTTCTCAAATAAATCGCACACATTTTGTATGCAATTATTTTTTTGCGCTGACAAAAGGCCCCGTAAGTCAATGCAAAGAAAAGTTGTTATTGTTATTGTTATTTTTGCTGCTGCTGCTGCTGTTGAGAAAAGTCATTTGCATTATGCAGCGCGCCGGAAATTGTTATTAGTAGTTAGTAGTGTATTTTTTTATATTTATTTTGTTTTTTTTTTTTAGTTTTTTTTTGGCTTAGCCGCAATGAATTGGACTTTTAAATGCTGCTTTTGACTTGGCATATTTTTTTTACATCAAAATTTATTTATATGCAAATGTAATTTATTTGCGCTGCAAACTAAACAATAAAATGTGCCAGCTTTTTTCACATGTGATTAAGATCGCCTGTATAGCATTGTATAAATATAAGTATAGTTATATATATATATAAATTTATATTTATCTAAGTGCGTTTGTTTTCTTTTTGTTGTATATAGCTATGCAAATTATGCTGGCTACTTAATGACGCTTAATTGTTAGCTTCCTGCAGGCACGTGCACAAACAGTTGACTTGTAAGCAACAATAGGAATAACAGCAATAGCAACAACTACAATAATCAAAGTTTATCGCTGGGGCAACGCCACTTTGTCACTTGACACGGGGCCCGAAGCGGGCGTTAACAAAAGTTTAAATAAACTGCCAGCATAAAAATCTACCAACCAGCCAACAGCTCGAAGTTGGCCATGCCAATGGCGTCATCCTCTCAACGTCATGAACTTCGCGGCTAAGACCCAACCAGCCACGACCCAGCCAAGAGCTGGCACAAAAAAAAAAGTGGCTAAAGTAAAAAGCTGTGAACAAAGCTTTAACTTTACAGCTTTCAACTAAATTAATTTACTTTTATGGCGCTGCCTTGCGGTCTGTCGCCGACAACGTGCTCTACATAAGCGCATTCTGCCCTGCCATTCTCCCTGGCCCTGGCCCTGGCCCTTTCCCTATCCCAGGCCCTCTGCTAACCAGCTAAGCATTGTTAGCCACCAACACTCTACAAGTGTGCGGGCTTAGTTCGTTTGCTGGCCGCTTTAGCGGCTTGTCGAGCTACTAAATAGTTTTAAGCCGATCAGAAGAATTACTTTCTAATTGAAGGCAGTAAACAACGTGTTTTCTTTATCTATGTAAAGTTAATTATAGTCTGCATACAAGAAATCAATATCAATAAACAGGCATTGAATATTTTAATTAGAGCTAAATTAAGTTTTAATATAAAAGCTAATTCTGCATGATTTTCTTCAACATTTAATGCACTTTGAAAATTCTAAATTAACTTTATTTAAATAGATTAAGCTTGAAAAATAATTAGATGGAATATAAAATATGATTTTTAGTGTAGAACAATGGGTATTTAGTTATAGTTCATACCTTGCCTTGACCTTTATTATATACATACATACACAGGTGGAGTATGAAAGATTATTATAAGTAAAGCCAATTAGGAATATTGGTTAAGTAGATTAAGAAACGAAATTTGTTAGTCAATTTACAGTGAAAATTAAATATTCGTAAATATAGATAGAAAGCGGATATATTTGTATATTTATAATTAATTTATATTATGCGAAATTATAGTAATAATCAGCTTAAAGTAAAAATTATTCGAATTAAAACAAAAGCAATATTAAATAATACTTACTTAATATACCTTTGCTTTTGTTCAATATGCAACTGCACTTTAAAGTATTACTTAAATGAATATTTCTTTAGGCCAATCAGTCGATTTTCACTCAATACAAAAGCTAGGGCATTTTAACTTGCTGCCTTTAAAAATATATATTTCGTATCCTTTGGCAACTTTTATACCAATCGCCTTTTTAAGCGTATGCTGTTGGCTAGTTAAATAAACTCTTTTTTTTTTGTTGTTGTTTGCACCACACAAATTGTTATAAATGAAATACAATTAAATATGGCGGTGAGTAATGCAGATTACGTATACGCCGCGTGGGCCCAAAGTCAAATCAATGCTGCAGCTGGCCTGGGCCTGGGCCTGGACTCAGGACTCGGGCTCGGACTATGGCCTGGGCCAACAACTAATTCAAAGCCGGCAATAAGTCAGTGCAAACAAACGTTGACCGCCGACCCAGCCGCAAAGTGTCCGCAGCGACAACAACGACAACAATAAAAAGGAAGCGGGAACAGCAGCCAAGTGCGAACTGCAAGGACAACCCTTTTTTCCCCGTTGTTGTTGTTGTATTATTTACTAAATTGGCGACAAATGCAAAGCAAAAAAAAAAAAAAGCGTGCTCAACAATGCGAAGGAAAAGTAAAAAAAAGAAAGCAAATAAAAATAAAGTCAATTTAACTGTAGTTTAGCTTCGGGTTTTTGTGGTCGTGAGCATAATAAAAAAAAGAAGAAAAATGCTAAGGAAATTGCAGAGTAAAGCAAATAAAATTAATTGAATTCCAATCAACTAGAAATGCAACCAGCCAACAACAACAACAAAAACAATAACAACAACAACAGCAGCAAGAACAATGCCGTTGAAAAAGGTGACCAAAGAAAAACTTATTTATTAAATTGTAAAAGGCGGCAACCCTGGCAGCAGCGTCGGCAGCCGCGGCGGCAATAACAAAAACAAAATGCAATTAAATTGTAAAGTCAAAGACGGGAGCTGGGCCTGGCCTGACTTTATAAGTATTTAAATACCCTGTAGTACAACAAAAACACCTAAAGGGTATGTCAAAACGCATGCCCATGAAACTGTGTAAGCAAAAAGTTGTTCTTAAATTCTGTACAACATTTAGATGGATAAAAGTTCAGGTGCCATGTACAGGGTATCTGGTAGTGCAGCTGGCTGCTGTGAGGAAACTCAAAACGTAGTTGCTTATTATAATGTAATTTTATGATTTCGTCGCCATTTTCTTGCTAAATTATAGCATAAATAGAAATAGAAAAAAATTATAATAAAAAAAACGGGCCAAGACAAGAAAAGAGGGGACAAGGGACGTAGTTAAAAGGGGCGAGGCGCGGGGGGCTGTGAAGGGCAAGGGGGGCGTGGCACTGGGTGTTGGGCAACGCTCAGTCAATTTGCATAAAACCGATCGATATTTTTGATTACATTTACAATACATAGAAAAAGAGACAGCGCACCGGTTTTCTAGTCGAGGTCGCTTCGATTCGATGGCGCACAAGAAGAAGAAGAAGAGAAGCAGCAGAAGAAGAACAGGGGGCCCCATAAAGGGGGCTAAAAAAGGGGACGGGGGCATGAGCACTAAATATATAATTTTGTCATTTAAATTGCCCCGTCCTCGTTGTTGTTGTCGCTCCGGCTTTCGTCGTCTACTTTAGATTTAAAATGCGCTTAAATTCAAAATAAATATAATTATAAGTACAGTAGAATGTTAAATTAAAGGACAAAAAACCTGACGGCATATTAATTAATACACAAGACGCAATATTAAAATGGGCGTGGCATAAAAAAGTACTACCCCCATTCTTTTTTTCATTATAAAAATAAATTATAATTTGAGCAAAAGAAGCATCTAAAGAGCATAGGAAAGGTAGTGGGGAAAAGAGGGTGAGGGAGGTTAGAGTATTAAGCGAATATAAAAACAATGCGTAGGCACAAACAAAAAGTTGTCTAAGAAATGTTTTTTATACGCATACTAAAATCTATTTGTCCCATTGTTTCCATTTGAAAAGCTTTTTAATCAGGATTTGAGACGAAATGTCTCTAAAGTTTATTGGTTGTTTGCTTTCATAATTTGAAAATTTGTATTTGATTTTTAATATATTTATGCGAATATATATTTTGGTTTTAAATTAATTTCCATTTTCTTAGTTTTGCCAAATCTTTTAATATTCTTATGTTTTTAAGTAAATAAATTAAAATTTGTATTAATACTTTTTACTCTTTAATAAACTCTTGACAAATATGGTTTATTCTCCTTATTGATTTCAGGAAATTGTTATAAAGTAGAGTTAATAAATCCTCTTCAAACTTTCATAACTTTGTCAAAACTGAATCGATTAACATATTTGAAACCATTTTAGTCATTTATAAACCCCTTGATTGATTCTTAATAACATTTTTAAGCTATTATTTTTGGTATATATATTTATTGAGTGAGTAAATGTTGGGCTCCAATCAGCTCTGATTGGATTTGTTTGAGGGGGCGGGACGAACACAGACAAAGTGCGTGTTGTGCGTTCAACGTTTCTATCTATAACTGTACAAGTTATGTTTGCGTGTGTGTATGTGTATGTGTGTGTGTGTGTGTTTGTGTGGGTATAATTATACATATTTGTGTTTCCAATTACGTTCGGTGCAGCGAAACAATTTTAAAAATTCAATATAATGAAATTTACTTAATTGTATAACACTCGTAATTAATTCACTTTGTATGCTAATTCGTGCCTAAGTGGCGTATTAAACTTTAAAATGTCTTCAATATTTATGTGCTATGCACGTGTCGATTATTACACGCAATACACACACACACACATAGAATGTGTGTGTGTGTGTGTTTATTGGAGTGTGTGCAAGTTCAATTTAATGTAAATTTCGGCACACATTACTTAAGGGGTGATTATGCAAACGTAAGAAATGCCATTGTTTCTTATAATTATGTGAAATAATTCTGGCGCTTAATTGAATCAATAAAGCTGGCAAAACATTTGAGCCAACTGGCAAATGCTAATAAATTGTGATAAGATTTAAGTTAAGTGCTCATTTAAATGGCAGCTTAACCGAAAGGCCCCCAAACTGTTTGTATAGATTACAAATAGCATTTATAAATGTGTATATATGCATATATTTAGTTTATGTATTGCATATGATTATTGCAGGTATTCTCCTCCTTTGCTTGGGTCAAGATATATGTACATATATTTGTTTTAAGCTTTAATCACATTGTTACTCTCAATATTAAGTTTGTCTTTGTTGAAGTTTTATTGTAGCAAAAAAAAAATGTTTTGTATTATTATTTTTTGGTTAAGTTAAAGTAGAAGCCATAACCCAATTAATCCCTTACATGAATAAACCTTAAATTAAATTACAAAATAGGTTTCACAAACTTATTTTCCTTCATATTTCAATATTGCTTGTGGAACAAAACAAAAGCAAAATCCGTCCTAAATTAATTAAAATACACGTGAAGTTTCAAAGCTGAAGCATTGCATATGCAAGTTTATTAAAAGTTCAAATGAAATTGCTTAAAACCTATTTTCATCCATATTCCAATCAAGTGAAACTTTATACAACCAAAGTTCGACTAATTCACGAAAGTTAACTTCTGTAAATAATTGTTAGCTGCAGAAATTTAAACTGTGCGTTAATCATTAATCAGTCGGTCAGGACATGAAGTTGCGTATATATATAAATATATGTATAAAGATATACTATATTGAATGCAGTCATGTTCATGTCCGTATTAAAATGGGGGGTAAGCACAATTCAAGTACCGTAAAACAGTAAAATTTACAACAGAACTACTCAAGTCTGAAGCGCAATAAAATATTTGCGTTTTTGCCAACTGCAACACACAGAAACACAAACAAACACACACACACACACACACACTTCACATAAGCACCACTGACATTTTAAGGACTCTGCCACCTTTCTGGCAGACAAGCCCAAGTCCAAGACCAAGAGCCAAGAGCCAAGAGCATGACTCAGGCCTGGTCCGTTTCCGTTGGGCGCTCCCTTGCACCACCCCCTTGCCCCTTCCCCCCAATTCTTGTCCTGCCAGCCAGTTTACAATGTAAACGCGAAAATGCGACAGCAGTGCATAAAAATCCTTGGCCCTGCTCGCTGTTCTCTTCGGCCTGACCCCGATGCGGCCCGTCTCAGTTCTCTTGGCCATTGGCAATGGCGATTTTTATGCGTTTAAACATTTTCATTACAAAAATTGCATTGGCTGAGGGGTGGAAGGGGGGGCGGTGGAGCCAAGTGTTGTTCTCGTTGTCATTAAATCTGCAGCGATAAAATCAATTTATGTCAATTTCCACTTTTGATTATACAAGCTATATAGCAACACCACCAACACCACCAACAGCACCACCAACAACAGCAACCACCAACAAGAACGTAGCCAGTGTCATTGCTTTTTAATTAAAAGTGAAAAGCTTGAGTGTCCAAACAAAACATTGTCCAGATGCAACAGAAAACCCCTCCCCCACCCCCTTCCCTCCCCCTTCTCAATTCGCCCTCATATTTCATCAATTTATGCAATTTATAAAATAAATATAAAAACGCGAACAGGCTTCAAAATATACACACACACACACACACACAAACAAATAAAGTCGCACACAGAGAGAGAAAAATTATAGCCAAATGCACGGCAAGGAATTTATTAATAATGCAAATACATAAAAACATACAGAAATCAACCCCTGATTATACAGATACGCCGCCGTATATACCGCGCAGCAGCGACCTCTAACCACCCAAAAAGTATCCTGTACCCTGTACCCTGTATCCAATACTCACAATGCCGTTGAGTCCTGGCTTGGCTGGCTTAATTTATTATTTAAATATGAAAAAAAAGAATGCGACGAAATATATGAAAATAAAATAAGTTAACGTGGCAGCTGAAATGACGACGCTGTATTACCCTATAAATAATGGGAGCATAGAAAAAGAAGAACAATAAGAAATAAGCATAAATTGGAAACAAATCCTGATCAAAGAAAAATATCACAAAATTTAAGAATATTAAAATCCTTTCTTTTGAGCACTCTTTTATAATATGAATCTATTTTAAATATTTTAATTAGTATTAACATTAATCATAAATAATTTGTAGTGTGATCTTTAACGTGAACAATGATCAAGTTCTAAAAAAATTAACAATTCTGAAGCATTAAATCGAAAACAAATGAAGTATTTCTTAAGAAAGCAACACCCAGATAAATTTCAAATCAATTTCTCAGATAGGGTATTAAATAAGAGGAATAACTTCTTCTTCTTCTTCATCATCTTTGTGTGCCGCAGCCGTTGAACGCAACGCGTAACAATGAAAAATTGTGCAATGTTGGCAACATCTAATATTAATACTTATATGTAATATAAATATAATGATGCTGGAAGCGGGAATGTAGCTGAAGCTGACTGCTGGTTTCGACAACGCGACGGTGAATATTCAATAATTTATAATTTAAATAATACCCACTACATAGGACAAAAGCAGTTGGGAGTTCGCTGCGGCTTTTGGGCCAGGTCGAGACAGTGGGCGGCAGGAGGGGCGGTGCGGGGCGGGGCAGCGTGGTCGGGTCGAGAGAGCCGCAAGGTGAACTATGCAGCGAGTATTTGAAATTTGAATATTAAACACACAGACGTCGCCGTCGCCGTCGCTGTTGCCGTTGCCGTCAGCGTCGCTGCCAACGTCAACGGCGCTGCCACCGCAGCCGCCTTTTATAATTTTTCATTAAACTTGGCAATAAAAGTTTTCTGCGTTTTTCCCAATGCGGCCGCGTTTTTCACCCAACGCCTTAAAAAGAAATATATATATATATATACATATATATATGTATATATATATAATAAATGACATTATGGCATATTTATGACTGCTAATAATTTATATGCAGCCACAGTCTGCTCGGTTTTTAGCTCGAAAAAAAAAATAAAATAATGGCAAACGTGTTGAAGAAATTTAATTTTAGCACACACTGTGCAGATAGAAAGCATTCGATATAAATTATTAGAAAAAAGTCAATGCAAGTGAAAAGGCGAAAAGGAATTGAAAATTTTGGCAAAGCTTGCTTAAAATTTAAATTAAATGTTATATACTGATATTTAAATAGAGCTCTATAAAAATGTGTTAATATATTCAATAAGTTATCAAGAAAAAGCATTTGTCAATTATTTCCAATCAAAATTTAACTGTTTTTGCTTTTATTTAAACTATTTTCTTTATATTTATTTCATGTGAAATGTTTTTATTATTTATTGAAATTGTTTGGCTTCAATTGAAGACATTTAAAGTTTTCATTTTTGTTTTATTATCGTGCAGCTTATCGTTATGTTTTTTTAGCTTGCTTGTCACCGCAATTTCTTTTAATATTTAATAGTATTTATTTTTGCTGTGTTTTTTTTGTTCTGTACAATTTATTTAAATGCCTCGTTGCCTGCCTGGCCACATTTATATCTATCGATGTGTGTTTGTCTGTATTTAAATGCAAACATAAAATTTATGTCAAATGTCTGTTTGACACGAAATATTTAAGCCAAATGCGCGCCAGACAACACAAATACAATATTTAATAATAATAAAAAAAAAAAACACGACAAAATGTAAATAAAAATGGACTTGATAGAAAGGAACTGAGGAACTTGCAGCACAGTCGTAAATATAAATAATGATACAGCGTCGTGTGGCATGTTTAATAATTTATTGTAATTTGTCGAAAGCAATGAATAGAAACACAAAAAAAATAAATGTGAATAAAAACCTTTACCAGTAAATTAAGTCTTCCTTTTGGCGAGCTGAGCTTTTCATTAGAGTAAGGGTATAAGAGGGGAATGATTTTTTTTTATAAGGAATGTAACAGCTGAATAGATATTGAAAGTTAAGATATTTTGTGGTTGTTTATATTATTCTAATCAGTATAAACTAATCTATGTAACTTTTGAATTAAGTATACTTATATTTTATAATGATTTGAAATACGCTAAGAAAAGAATCTTTTGTATATGTTAGTGTTATTAAATATAAATCTAAAAGAAACTTTGATCTTTATCTAACATACATATATTTTTATATTTATATTTAACGAAAAATTTTGTACCGAAATAAGTTAGTATAAAATTTAATTTCAGAATAATCAGAGGTTAATTTTATTCATTATTTTATATTTAAAATACTATAGGATACCTCCTAGTCGATCATATCGCCCCTTGACCGCCCGTGTTGATTGTCATTTGTCTACTATTCTTGTTGCTGCAATATAATTAACTTTAATATGTGTATAATGTTTATAGTCGCAGTCAAAAGCGTGGGACTACCCCTCATATTTAAACAAAACAAGAAAGAAAAAAAACGAAAAAACCTAAACTCAACTACTGACATTCTGTTTTCCATCTTTACTGCCCTCATTTTAGTTGATGTTTTCCCTCAGCACGATTTGTTCTGTGTTTTTAAGGGGTTGCTATTCAGTATATATATATATATATATAAATATGTATCTATATATATATAGATAGATAAATATATTTATTTGTACTGTTTGTTGTAATTAAGGCTGAGCAAATAAAGTGCTTCCGTTGATTTCTTTCAACGCAAATAGTTAATTGCTAGCCACGGGCAACGCCAAAGTCATTTCGACAAATGCAGCATTGATTGTTATTGTTGCTATTATTATTCTTGTTCTTGTTCTTGTATTTGTTGGCTTTAGTTATTGTTGCATGTGCTTTTTAGAAACGGGGACGGGGCATGCAACAACAATACAACGCCCCATCAAATAATACAATTAAATGCAAAAGCAATTAAAGAAAATGTTGTGAAAGACATTTGGGCTCAATAAAAATGCGCTATCCTATATTATTGAAGAAAGTTGTGCATTGCTTATCAGAATATGGATTAAAAATAGCCAAAAAATATTCAATTATAGTTTTTAAAAATACCAGCTTAAATAAAACCTATATTTAACTGATTAAAAAATTTAAAAGTATTCAATATTAATAAAAAAATGCCTTAAAAAGGAAACAACTTTCTTTAAGCTATAAAAATAATTTACTTTCATTTTCATTAATTTTAGGCTACTTTGTATATATTTTATAGGGTATTTCCTCTTTTCGCAACCTATTTCAATTTGTGTTTTTGCGCTTCTTTGTGCACATTTTGATGTTGTTGTTATTGTTGTCTTTGGCAGCGACTGCGTATAAAAACTAAAAGACCAAATAAATGCAAACTTAAACTATAAAATAAACATTAAACAAGCTAGAAATGTTTTTATGGCCGCCAAGATGACGACGACGACGATGACAAAGTGAAGCTAGCTTGAGTAAAAACTTAAAAACTGAGATGAAGGAAAGGATATAGTATGTATAAAGGGAAACGAGGGGGCAAATCTCTCTGTTTGTCTATAAGAAAGCCTGTTGCACGAATTTATATGTATATATTTTGCAGCTGCAACATGCAACATAAACAACGCTTTTTTTATATACTCTAATGAAGACGGCGTGCAATAAAATTTAATTAAATATAATTCAGCAACAAAGTCAGTTTAATAGCTGCGACTACAAATGCCGCCGCCGCAGCCGCATTAGAAGTTGCAGACGCTGTAAAACTTTAATTGTCAAAAGGGGGCTGGAGGGGGGGGGCGTGGCAGGGGCAGCAGTTTGTGCCTGCCCGCAGGTGCATAGTTACAATAAAATATTTGCTCCATCAAAACAACTTTGTAGCCTGCCATTACGAGAGCACAAAATAACTTAGACGAGACTCAAGCGAAAAATAGTGCCTTATAAATGTATGTGCATACATACATATATATTTTTCTTTTTATATCTGCCCCCTTATGTATATATATATATATATATAGTATATATTTATATTGGCCCTAATTAGATGCGGCGTCATCAATTGCCTTGAAATTGGAATTTATTTTAATATTGCTGCGCAATTTATTTTAATTGGAATAATTTTATTTGTCTTTATGTTTATTCATTATGCGGACTAATGAATTTTCTACCAATACACAAACATCTATTTTACATGCGTTATCTATGCAGACACACACACACCAACAAATACACGCAAACCCTCTCTGTGAATCCTGCGACGGTTCAACTGGGTGCTGGCTTTTGAATAATTAACGAGGGTGCCACTCAGCCCTTAGTCCTCTGTGAGTGCGTGAGTGTGTGTGTGTGTGTGTGTGTGTTGTGCGTGTGTGTGTGCACGCTCATAATATTATTATATGTTATTTACCAAGAAAATGCTTAGTCAGCCTTATACAAATGTCTATGAATGTTCAAAATATAATTATAATAATAATTGAATTAGATTTATTGATTATTTGTATAGGGCAACAACAAAAACAACAACAAGAACCAAGTTACAACTTGCTGCACACGCACAACAAGCTACAACAACAACAACAACAAGAACAACAACTGCGTTCATGAATAAATCCATTTACGAAGGGTAGTTGGGAGTCAAATAATAAAAGCAACAGCAAAGGAAACACAAGTCAAACTATATGATAATAAATTTTGTGGCTGTTTATTAGACTAGCAAATGCCCTGGCTTTTAATTGGGCAGACTTATGTATACTTTAAATAATAATAATATTATAGAACAAAAACTAATCTAAACTAATCAAATGTGCTTGATAAAAAATAATTTTACATATTTTTTGTTTGAACATTGAGCACATACAAACGATTTTATATTATAATAATTGATGCACACTTATATATATACTTGTTTATAGACAGTTATATATACTCTTGAACTCTTTATTTATACTTTTTTTATATACCTGCTTTATCAAAGGACTTTCCATAAAAATTTTAAATATTAAAGCATTTGTTCCTATTTAAAGCATGTAAAGCTAATAAAATCCCTTATTAAATGCCAACTTATATTCTTAGAATTTTTCTTAAATGCAAAATATTCTATGATAGAAAATGTTATACACCAATTTTACATACATTTTGCGCACCTTTAAGCAGAATGTAATAAAATACTTTGCTTATATCAAAAAGGGGAATATTGAAAATCAAGTTCCTTGCCTGCATTTTATTTTCATAGAATATCAGGTTGCCTTACAGGGTATACAAATTAATAAACCCATCAGATGGCAGCCACAAAACTGATGACGAAAGTCAACTAAACAAATTAAGTATAGTCAGTAGTTGTTGTTGTTGTTGTAGTTTTTGTTGTTTTTGTTTGCTGCAAGTGCGTCAAAAGCAAAGGGCAGCCGCCCGGAGCCAAAAACCGAAAGCTATTCATAAGGAAAACTCAACTAAAACTTGAGACGATGGCGTCATATCTATCTATATATATATTTATACTCTATACACAGACAGTTGTTCTACACAAAGACACACACGCGCGCAAACACACACACACGCGCAAACACACACACACACACACACACAGAGAGCATTCGCTGAATTTTGCGCGCGCTTTTCTTAAGGCGAACATCTTCGGTGACGGCGACTTTGAGTTGAACTTCGAGTGCGACTGCGATTGCGTCTGCGAAAGAAGAAGAGGAAGAGGAACAACAACAAGTGTGGGATGAAGCAAAGGATGACGACGACGAGAAGCAGGTGGAAAGAGTAGGGGGTGGAGAGGGTGGAGGTGAAATCGAGACTGCATTCAGCTTGGGTCGACCTCGAAGATTGCGCTGCATATTGGAGGGCGACTAGCTGCTGAATTTTCTGGTCGCCTGGCACGGGCGCAGTCTCTGCATTCAACTGCATTTTTGTGTGTGCCGCTGCTGCAGAAAAATGCAGTAGAACACACCAGAAAAAAAAACATTAACTAAGTACTGAGACCAATGTATTTCGCGGTATCTTCGTGGGTTTGCATCGATTTTTTTTTTTTATCAGCTGACTTGAGGTTTTCAATAATTCTTATTTCTGCTCAGCCAAGTTGTGAAATTTAAGCGACCATGCTCACTCCTTACCACTCGCCCGCCCCTTGCCCTGCTTTAGAAAGCTCTGCGAAAAAGTTTTGTGTTGTTGTTTTTTTTGTATTTTTTTTTCTAGATGCTGCACGCAGTTTTCTTTGGCTGCGTGATATCGTTTGTTATTGTTGGGAAAGCAATTTCATTTTGTTTTAGTTGAATTATTATATTTGTAAAAGTTGTGCTTATGAATTATGGTTTAGTTGAAGGTGTACGTGTGTGTGTGTGTTTGTGTTTGTTAGTGTGTGTGTGGGCAATGCACTTGCCTAGAAGTTCATTCGAGTTCAAATCAAAGATTTTAAACAGATATATATATCACACATACTTTATAGACTAAAACTTTTAGCAAAAGATTTAAGCTTTTAGTTCTTGAATTTTGGGTAAGGTCTGAAAATGTAGTAAATAAATTGATTTGACTTGCAGACTTTTGTATTGATTTTGTTTTGTATTTGCCGCAGGCTATTAACAAGTTTGCTTAACGGGCTTTAATTATATCCCAAGCGACTTTAACAACTGTGTACTTTAAGAGTTTACTTTTGCCTATTTAAATAGCACAATTGTACTTTCAGATGCTGCGTTTTAAATTAAATAATGAAGGTATATTTATTTTGATTTATTATAGAAACTATTCTATATTCAATAATTTGTTTAACATTATAAGCAAATTTGTTTCACAATCTATTTTAAATCAAGACAATAATTCAATCAATAATTCTTACATAAGCTGTCTGAAAGAACGTTCATTTTACTTTTCTCCGTCTGAGAGTATAATATTAAATACCTTTATAAACATTTCCATCCACAGACGTAAGAGACTAATTACAATTAAGTTAAAAAACTTGTTAATGTACTTATATATTCCATATATGTAGTCTATCTAAACATAAATAGGCCTCAGAGATTTTGTAAAGCTAAAGCTAGCAAATTAAACTGGTTAATTACTCGTAAGCCTTTCATGTACATATAATGTTGATATAAGCACTTTTTTAGTTTCATCCCAATACCAAGTCCTTATTTTGAACTTCCCCCATTTTATACCACTTGATACCTGCTCAAAAGGGTGATTTCCAGCATAAAGCCTTTTATTTGTTTTTCAAAAAGAAAAACCTGCTTTGTCTTATCGGCAACTTTGAATCTCTTTTACAATTATCAGTTGCTACAATTGTGTGGCAGCAACAACTGTGGCAAGTTGATTGGGTGCACGGGTTGGGCTTAAGTCCAATGCATTATTAAGGCACGCACTTTGCGCTGATGAGATATGGAACACATTTAAATTATGAATACATATACATATACATATACATGTATGTAAATATGCGCACATGTTTGTGCAACATTCTGTGGCAGAGCCGCCGCCCCCAGGCTCGAGTCTCTCAGCCATCTGCATGCATCTTGTGCGATATAATATATTTTATGCCTTTGTCTGCATATACATATATTTGTATATGTACATATATATATATAATTTATTTTTATGCTAAATACTTGAAAAAAAAATATCCCTCAAGCACTTTTCGTTGGTGGCGGTTTTATATATATTTTTATATTTATTTTTTAGGGGTTGCACTTTTTTTTTTATTGTGGCTGCAAAGTGTAACTGAGCCAAATGCTTTGGCTTATTTGCAATTTGCGATTTGCATATTTCATATATATTTATTTCCATTCCACAATTACCCTTTTCTCTCTTTTGTAATCGCTGCCCCACAACGCCCAATTAGTTGTTGTTTTTGTTGCTGTTGCCCAGCTCGAAATGAGAATTACAAATTACAAATTGCATCCACACATAGATTATAGATTTCTTAGAGTTTTCGTGTATAATCATCTACCGGATATGAATTAATTTTTCTCTTTCTTTCATTCCTTTTCTCTCACTCTTTCTGCCATATTTCTCGCGCAATTTTTTGCATTTGCAGGCAGCTCATTTGGTCGCTGCTTTCATGTCGTATACCCTAACAAGGCCACAGGTGACTTTTAAGTGAAGTTTGACTTTGATACTAAGAAAAGTTAGTTAACTAAGGTTTGGCTGAATTTATAAGGTTTTTATAGAATTTTTAAAAGTTTTTTGGCAAAGCTTTTAATTTAGTAAAGAAACTTTAACTAAAAGGATACTTTTTATATTATTCGCTGTTTTTTTGGATATAGCTGATATAGATTTAAGTCAGGAGAAAGTTCTTAAAGACAGAAATATCTTTTTCGAATAGTTAAATAAATTCTAAAAAAGGCAAAACTCAAATGGGCTAAATTTTAATATAAGTTTCAATTGATTTTAAATTAAATTTAGGCAAATTTGTAATAATAAAATGCAGAACAATTTCCGCTGAGCAAATATGTCTAAAGGGAACTTTTACGATTAACTTGTATCATTTTTTAAAATTATTTTTTGGTTCTTTGGATAGGATTTAATTATTCTGTTTTTATATACAACAACTATAATTAAACCTTAAAGGTAACTTTGAAATTCAACTTAGACTATTGAGTAATTAATTGTTAAGATTTTAAAAGTTTTTATAGAAGTTCAGTTAGTTAAGTTAAGCTTCAAAATCAAACTTATTCTTTTTTTTTTAACCTGATTAGAGTATAAACTTGATTCGTTTTGATTTTATTTTGGCCAGCTTTGCTTATTCTTCTTTGCTTTGACCGTTTGTCGTAATTTGTTATTAGTTTTCTTTGGTTGTGTTTTTTTTTCATATATTTTAGTAGAGTTTGCTGCAAAGGGCTCTGTTTCTGGTCGCTGTGGCTGCTTTCCATTGAAATCATTTACATATTGCAAAAGTGAATTGTAGAATGCACACAAACATACACAAGCACATATTTAGTTAGTTGGTTGCTTTGGTGTGATACAAAGGGGGCTGAGAGGGGGCGTGGCTGCGCAGTCAGCTGACTTGTGTGCTGCATTATTTGCTTTGGCAATTACTATCGACCTGGCCAACGATTTGTTATTATTGTTGTTGCAGCTTGATTGTTGTTGTTGTTGCTGTTACCGTTGTTTTCATTGTTGTTGTTATTGTTGCTGTTTTGGGCGCCAGTGTTCATTAATTTACGGCTGTGGCAGCCCTTTGAACTGAACGCCTTTTGCATAATTGGGCTGTCGCTAAATTCGTCAGCTCAAGTTGCGCTTGGACGGCAATTTGCGCCTTCAAATATTGTAGTTGTAAAGTGGCCAAATGACAATTAAAGCCTACTGAAATCGGGATTTGAGTGTGTCTGTGTGTGGGTGTTAAAAGATGCGAAAATAATGCTGCATAGTTACGGGCGCACACGCTGCGTATACGCAATGCGAACTTTTAAACAGACCAGACGGCATATGAGTGCGTGTGTGTTTGCGTGTATGCGTGTGTGTGTTTCAGCTATATACTCCAGACAGACGACGACTACATTCTACGGGCAACTGGCACTGCTTGAGTCCACCCAGCCCCGCAGCTCTGAAATCCATAAAATTTTGAACGCTGCGCGCCTGCCAAAAACCGGAGCGTTGCCAAACGCTGCACACAAATGGTTTTTGGGGGCCTCTGGACCGGGCCGGGTATAAATGCATTTGCCTAACGTACGATATGCGATACACGCATATATGTCTGTCCATTTATATATCTATATCTATATAATATATATATATATCGTATATATGTATATTGTGCCAGTGTCTGTGTGCAGTTATAGAGAAAACGCAGCGGCAAACGCGTTGCTAACGGCGACCGCAACAGACACACGGCTCGATATGGTTAGGCACAGAGTGTATGCCCCCAAACCTAACTACCCCCCCTCTTTTCCCTATCCCTCCCCTCGCTTTGCTGCGTCTGCTGCGGCGTCTGTGTGTTTGCATATTAGGTGCAAGCCGTGTGCGGCATATGCAACTCGAGTCGAGTCTAACGAAGGAGCAGCGCGTCGCGTAGGCTGGGCCATAGCTGTTGGTCATGTTCAAATAGTCGACGCTGCAACATACACACGCACACACACACACACACACACACACTCGCAGGCAGTTGCCAATAACAGGCGCAACGTTACATTCGTTGAGCTTTTTTCCTTTGACCATGACGGGGCCCTACAGCTAAATCCACACACACACACACACACGCACGCACACACACACACATGTACACACGCTGCCGCGCCAGCCAGACGCATTCATTTGTAAACCTAAAACACATGCACTCACCTACAAAGAGCGAAGAGGATCCAGTCGAGGAGAGGGAGAGAGAGAAAGTCCTGCTGCAGCCTTTTTACGCACCTTTCGGCCAAAAGTGTTAATGAAACACACAACACGACGGCCAGCTCAAAGGAAATTTATGGCCATATAAGATAATAGATACAATTATTTTATCAGCTTAAGCTCTAAAGTAACTCAGCTACAAATAATTAAAAAAAAGCTAAGTTTGTTGCAAATCAACTTAGTTTAGATGTGAAGAGCTTTAGTTGGAATTCCATAAAAGTTGAAAACAAAACAGTTTGAGTAACATTCAAATATAAAGGCTATTGACACTATTAAGAGTTGTCCGGCTTATTATCTTAACATCTATACATTTTATAGATAGCAGAAAGTTATAAGAGTATCTTCGCTAAAATGTTTAATTACAATTATAACTATTAACTACTGTCTTATACCTTACTTTAAATTGTTAAGTTAAGTATTGTCAAATAAAAGTTACAGACTTTTATTAAACAAGACATTGTAGAAGAGATAAAAAATTATCTTTTATGAAAGCTGAGCTATCGCTGAGGTATAAAAACAATTAAGCCCAATAAAAGCTGTCTTGAACTTAAAAAAAATATTATTTTCACTTTGCGGCTTTAACATTATATAATATATATTTATACAAACGTAGATAGCTTTATATGAAGGATGAACTGCAATGTTTCTATAATTACTATTTAATATATTATATTGACAATTATTAACTGTATCTTTAAATGTAAAACGAAGATTTATATTAAATATGATAAACACCCCATCATTATATATATATTTAATTGCAGTTTTGCTTAGCAACAATACCTGAATACATACATATATTTATATATACATTTATTCATATATTTATATATCTTTTACCTTTGCCTAGACTTTATCTCATCTCAAGCAAGCCTTGTATCTTTAATTGTAATTGCCTTTTTTTATATTTTTTTGTTACTTCTTTCTTGCCCAAAACGTGGGCTGTAAAATTTTGTAATTTCCCCGCTTAAAATGTTATTATTGGCACTTTTGCTTTGTCTGCTTTGGAGGGCAGGAGGAGGAGCTGGAGCAAGAGCAGGAGCAGGAGCAGGAGCAGGATATATGCCGTCCCCGCTGCCATATAATTTCATTAGTATTTATATTTCTAAATATAGAGCCAGGCGTCAGTTTGTCATTACTTTTGTGTGTGTGTGTGTGTGTGTGTGTGTGTGTGTTTGAGAGACAAGAAAAAAGTTTTCGCTGTTCATATTTCTTCTTGGCCTACACACACACACACACACACAGCCTGGTTGGCAGTTATTGCTTTTCTATGCATTAGTATGTCTCTCTCTCTCTCTGTTTGTCACTCTCCTTTTCTCTCTTGCATTCCAGTGTCGTTCCGTTTGCAGTCCCCGTTTCGACATCCATTGGCAAAACGCGGCATAGAAATCGAATTAGATTTTTCCGATTGAATTTTCTACATTTTTAATTGCTTTCGACGTTTCAACTTGTCGACGTGCTGGCCATTGCCAACAAAACCCCCCTCCTCCCCCCCTCCTGTCACTCTTCCCTTCCCCCTCTTTGCAGACGAAAACTAGCCCATGCATTTTCCCCCAAAAAAAACCCATTCCCTAGTTGAATACCGCGTTGAATTGTTGCTGGCTTTTTAGCCAATTTGTGACGTCGCTGACATTTATGGCCATATTCGCCACGGCCGGCAAACATTCGTTATTCATTCGCATATTAAATGCAAGTAAGTAAATCAAATATGTGCTCAGCGCCTAATTTACTTTAGTTTAGTTGCATTTTTGCCAGCTGCATAGCTGACGATGTGTGCCTTCTATATGTATATGTATATGTATATGTATATGTATGTATATACATACATATGCATATATATTTGTATATATATTTCACTCTGACTCTGACTCAGCCCAATTTGCTTTAAGTAAATATTCTTGTTGCCTTGCAGGTGAGAATTAACTAAAGCTATTTTTATATATCGCGAATTCGATGACAGCTCAAGGTTTTATTGTTTTTTTCTGCTAGTTTGGCTGATTTCGATTAAATATTTGTAGGTTGGGAAAGCTTTATTGGAATCACAGCTAAATTTAGAACTCGACTCAAGTCTTCTTTTATCGCAAATGACAGTTTTGTAATTAAAGTCGAATATAGAGAGGAATTCAGTTAACTTTTAAGTAGACTGTATTACAATTTCGTAACTGAATAACTCTCATAAATTAAATTTATTTTTAATGAAGCCTATATAGTAATTTACTTTATAGAAATTAACTTAAAATATAAGCTTAATCAATTCCCCTTTGGTTAAAATTTCGCATAACAAAAGGTCGATAGTTTTATTTAAAAATGACCTTTAAGTTGTAATTCATTGTAAAAACTTTGCTTATTTATTAAATACCTGTTCATTTCCCTCAACTTTAAATCGCAACTGTAGCTGCCACAACCTGTGGCAGCAACACTTAATTAATGCTCCTGCCAGCAATTGTATCTGCATTTCAGCTGTATCTTTAACTTGAGGCAAGGCGGGATATAATAAATAGTCAGAGCTGAAGAAAAAAACACTTTTCGCTCATGCATTCAAAATAAATTACAAAAAGCAAATGCAATAAAGTAAATAAATAATTGCACGCAGCAAATGGGAAATGAAATCGAAAGATATTTATCTAAAAATAATAATAAAGTTGCGTCGGGCAGCAGCAGCGGCAGCAGCAGCTTTTCTTCAGCCAGCTGCCTTAATTTGTAAATCATATTCGAACAGAGTTGAAGCACATATATATAATTATATATATATAATTCGAAAATCAGCTTATAAATACTTTTTCCCATTGCGTACGCTTCTTTTTTTTTATTATACATTTTACTTCGGCAGCATCTTCCGCATTTGTTTGTAATTTACTTTTATGCTTTACTTAATTGCATTTAGATGCATTTTATAAATTACAGCATATGGTGCTCTTTTATTTCTTTTCCTATTTTTTTTTTTAATTTTATTTTTGGGGCAGCCCCCACATCAAAACGAAGTTTGAAGTAAACATTAAACAACATTCACATCGCTGCTGCACTTATGATTTTTATAAAATTGTATCTTTTCTAATGGCAGGCAAATGAAGCGGCCCAAAAAGCGGCTTTGAACAAAAAATTCAATTAAATATTACAACAATTTCCGCAGCTGTCTCGGTGTTGTTGTTGTTGTTTTTGTTGTTGTTTCTCTCTTTTTTTTATTATGGCTCGCCAGGTCTGGATTTCCAGCATTAATTACGCCAAATGTAAGTTGCTGTAGCTGTATTTGTATCTTTATGTGTCTGTATCTGTGTGTATTCGTATCTGTATCTTTGCATCGCGGCAACATGCTGCATAATATTAGTTTTCGTTGTACATTATTTCTAAGAAGGCCGCAGCAGCAACAGCGGCAAACAGCATAATAACCATATAATGAAGCAAATAAATGAGCAAGAACAACATTCAACAACATTCTCTGCTGCATCTTAAAGATACAAAAGTTCTCCTACAACAAAAAAAAAAAAACAATTAGCCTACTTTAGTTTCGAGTTTACTTGGCTGACAAGTGGAAATAAAATTAAATACAATATGAAAAACGTGTACTTAGTTTTAAATGCAAGGCGGTCTAAAGTATCTTTATATCTTTAGCTGCAACATTTTTTTTTTTTTTATATATCTGCAGATACATTATGTGAGCTGATATTTGTTTAAATGAAGCAACGACAACAAAAGCAACAACAACACACGGATTTAATTACAACGTATTTTTTTTTTTATCTTTCTATCTGATGCGTCG
Organism: Drosophila lacertosa; assembly: GCA_004143845.1. Lineage (NCBI taxonomy): Eukaryota > Metazoa > Arthropoda > Insecta > Diptera > Drosophilidae > Drosophila > Drosophila lacertosa. Next base: position 196,457 of record SCDZ01000160.1, on the reverse strand, counting down.
CATTTGTAAATGTATCTGTATCTGTAGCTGCCGCCGCTTGCTGCTGTTTCTACTCAAGCAGTTTTTAGTTATTATTGTTATTATTTTTCCATTTCTACATACGTGTGCGACGACGACGAACGCGACGCGAGATATTGAAATTTATCGCCGCTATTTTGTAGAAAATGCTCGTAATAATTGTCTACCCCGACAGATTTCCCCTCCTGCTTCCCTCTACCCCTCGCTCAGTTTCCCAATTGCTCTGTTTGTTTACCGCTGCGCTCTATAGTTCAATAGTTACGTTTTTTTTTTTTGTGTCTTTCCACGAATTTATCTGACACACACACACTCACACACATAACACACTCACGTCTCGCATTCGCATGTTTTTATCTTTGGCAAAGCATCTTATTATAATTTTAATTACATGCTGTTATGAGGAAATGTTAATTGCTTCCGTTTACGAAATGTGGCCATTAAAACACAAAAGCAAAACAAAACAAAACAAAATGCCAATCGTCTTAGACCTGTATTCAATAGATAACGTTAAGCTTATTACTTATATAAATTATTGCTAAGTGATTGATTGAAAGTGATGAGGTTTTAGTTTAGCACAGATTTCAAAAGTACAGTTGTGTATAATTTTCCCTCGAAGTAATTTTAATTAATTTGTTAAGTAAATGGAGAGAATTTGGAAGTAAATATATATACTCAATATATAGTAGAAAGGTTTATATATATATTTTAAAGGGCGCCTTTCTAGCTTTAAATCTCAAGCAGTCTTTAACTTAGTTCACAACTTTATGCTTTATTTAAAACAAAAAAAAAAAAAAAACATTTTTACTATGATTACATATACTTTTAATACAATTATTAACAAACAAACGTTAATTAACAATCGCCTGCATTAAAAAAATAAACAAAGCTTTTAAATCAACAGCTTTTTATGAATAACTTATAATTACACAATCTTTTAACACAAATGCCATTTACTTTGTTGTTTCTAATACGACAATGTTGCATTGCAAATTGCGCGCACAGATTTGTGCTTAATTACCAATTCCATAAACTATATTATCAAGCTGACATTTTAATGATATAGTAGATATATATTTATATATATATAAATATATATATATTCTATATATTAATTTAAGTGCAGTTAATAATCGCTGCAATTGCATTTATAATACATTTCCTGTTGCTGTTGTTGCTGTTGCCTATTCGTCAATCTGTTGGCATTAAGATCTTGCATTTTATCGTGCGCTTGTCTTGAGAACTCAACATCATCAATTAGACAAATGCTGAGCTCATGCCACGCCCCCAGCTGCCGCCTTCGCCCCCCCTCTCTCTCTCTCTCTACTATGTAGGCCAACTGTTTTGCCGCTTTCTCGCCCATTGCTGCTGCTGCTGTTGCAACACATAAAAATCAGCAACAAAGTTGCGACTCATAAAAAATTGCGCACAAATAAAAAACAACAACAACAACAACAACAAAATGGCATGAAATAAAATTTATATGAATAACAAAAGCAGCAACAACAGCAAGATGAAGACGAAGAAGAACAAGAACAACAGTTTACAGCTCTGTATAAACATATACATATATATATATATATATATATATAGTGAATGCAACGTTGCAACGTGCGTCCGGCATAAAAATTGTGTTTATGCGTGTTTGGTAATTTTATAAAAGTTAAATTAGTTTTAAGACCATAAATTGTGCAGTTGCCTTTCCTCCCCTCACACCCCACCCTTCCCCTTTTGCAGCCATTTTAACTTTTATTACTTTTAATATAAAAAAGCTGGCGCTGTAGCAAATGGCGGCAGGACGGAGAGCGGAGGTTGCATTGGGGCAAGCAAAGGAGCCGCTAGCTAGTAAAACTGCTGCACGCTGCCATAAAAAGTTGCAGCAAGCAGCAAGCAGCAACAGCAGCGTCACATGTTGCGCGGCAACATTGCCTACTGCAGCAGCAGCAGCAGCAGCAGCATTTGCAGCAGCAGCAACATGCAATCGTTAAATGTGGCAGTTGCATCAATGTTGCCGCACTTATGCGTATTATTATTACATTTTAATGATTAATTCTAATGATATGCGACATGAAAATGAAATGGCAATCAATAAAATCGGGCAATTTTTCTTTCTTCTTTTCATTTATATTGTTTTTGTTGTTGTTTTTTTTTTGTATTTGCTTTGTGGCGCCACAGCGTGGTGCAGCACATAAAAAATTGGCCCAAGTTAATTGTGGTAGTTATTTGTTGCTGCTGTTGTTGTTGTTGCTGTTCAACAATGTTGCACTGGCGGCAGTTGCAAGTTGCATTTGACGCTTTTACGAGCCATTTTTATATGCTTACTTAGTTGATTAAGGGCGTGGCGCGCGGGGCAGATGTTTAGATTTCGCACAGACTACCGCAGCAACAACAAAAATAACAACAACAACAACTATAATAACAACAACAACAGCAACTATGGCGTGTTAATGCCGCCGATGAGTTTTATGACCGCAAATACAACATAAAAGAAAGAAACAACATTTATTTCAATGTGCTGCACAAAAATATTTTTATTACACCTACACTCTAATACACACACATACACACACATAGAGATACGTTTATAACCTTTCCTAGCTAGCTCTGACTTTCATTTATATAGAATATACACCTTTGTTATTTATTACTATGCCATAATAAAAAGAAATATAGAAAAGAATTTGATAAGAAGAAAAAAAAAAGTAAATAAATATATAGCAAATGGGAAAAGCGTGAAAGACAAAAATAAGGAAAGCAGATATACAAAAGGTTGCTTAAATACAAAAAAAAAGAAAAGGTTTTCAAATTAAGGTAAAAAGCATAATTAAAAAATTATAAATTAAAAAGAATACATAAAAATTTATTAAATGAATATTTTTTATCTTTATTCATTGGGCAAAGTATTCGTTTATTCACACAAAGGACAAAGCTTTAATCATTCTAAAATAAAGCCTACATTCACTTTATCCAGCATATATATAACATTATTTATAAACAATTCCAGGGTATTCCCAATTCCTTTTAACCTTCTCTGCTTTATTGTAGCACTAAGCGAAGAGAAAAAAAACCAATAAAAGTGTTTCTAATAAAATAAATATTGTGCAATATATATTTATATATATATATATACAAATGTAATAAATGAACAAAGAATTATATATACTTATATATATATATATATATATGTGTATATATCTTATAAGCCAACTGTTTATCGCCTTGCAAATACATACATACTTATATACATACAATCGTATATAAATATATTTAAGTAGATATGGGGAAATGTATTGTAATTTGTTTTTATGCGCAGTTTTGTTGACGACTTTGTCGCTGGCAAACTGAGCAATAAAACTTTATGCATTTAGTTATAAATATAAATAATTATTATCTACAGACTTATATTGGATTTCCAAACAGAGACAGCTAGTGGAGTGAGCGAGAGGGACAGACAATGAGACATTCGCATGGACAGCAAACAAATTCAAATTGTATTTGCTTTTGGCTTTTACGACTTGCCCCCGTGCGACAGCTAAAACCAAAACCAAAGCCAAAAGCGAAAACCAAGTCGAGTCCGGGCCATTATAATAATAACAATGTCAATAATGTTATTGTTATAATAATAATTTGAAATTCGTAACTTTTGTCGTTTTATTAATGGGTCGAACGTGTGCGAGAAGTTACAAATATATATTTATATATACATATATATATGTATATCTAAAAACACACATATAAATATATTTACATGGCCAGGCCTTTGCCCTCCGTCTAATGTCGCCAACTTCGCCATTACACTTACTCCAATATTTACATCTCACGTTATTTAGATAATAACTTTAAGTTTCTTTCCCTTTTTTTTTTTAAAACACTTTAGCCTCAAATATTTACACAGCCAAAGTCGCAGACAAACGAGACAATGCACAAACAAATGGTTAAGACGTTGCGACTACGAGCTCTATTCAATGGGTTTCCAGCTAACGTCATTTACAATATTTACTCGACTCTATATACCCTGTAGACACACAAAGCGTCGGTTCGATTGTGTCTAATGGCGTTTTTAATAGATGCGACTTTGAGCTCGTGTGATTGGGTTTCCAGCTAACGTCTTTAACAATATTTTACTCGACACCAAATACCCTGTAGCCTTAGAATGATTTGACTGAGGTCCCTTGAAAAACTTGAAGTTCAGTTTTGTTTACAGGCTCCCAGAAAAGTTTAATACTAAACGCATGAAAAATTTTAACGTTTTTTCAATATTAATTTTGTATGATAGTTTCTTGAAATAACTTTAAAATACCCTGTATTTTTGTGTATGATATCTGTAAGCAATCAGACGACAACAAATTCATTTTAAAGAGTTAACCTTCGCATTTTTTATATATTATCAATCTAAGCAACCTTTTAACGTTCATTATAATCTTAGATTATATAAAAAAAAACTTTAAGAAATTGTTTTCATCTTTAAATACTCGCTTTATGGTATCTAATAGTCGTTCAGGGTACCTAAGTCGAAATAAATCCTATTTTAAATAGCTTAAGCTATTATTTTGGCTACAAGCATAAGTTTATACAACATAAAGATACCCTAATTCATATTTTATAGAATTTCTATTTTCTATATATTTTAAATAAACTTTTAATTTGAAATTGTCTTAGAAAAATTATTTGTAGAGTATCTGATAGTCGTTTATTGTCGCGCCGCCCATTCTCAACTCTCTTTAGACACACTTTTATTTGTATCCAACTATATTTATTTGAGCTCTTGCAAGCTGTGTGCTATTTAGTTAAGTTCGGTTTTTCCTTCTTTTCAATGGAAAATTTTTTATGGCTTGTCAATGTTGGTTAGCTTGTGGCTGGAAAAGCTCATGCTCTAGTTTTATATTCAATTATTACAAAATATGGTTTTTGTTATTAGTTCGCATTCTTTTGGTAAATTCCAAACAGTTAAATATTACAACAATTTTTAGCCCAACCTTGTGGCTTATTTATCTTGGCTGACTATTTTATATATATAGAAATGGCTTTGTTATTTCCTTAGTAATATGGCGCCTGCCATAAATTGTGCTCATAATTTTTCATTGCATTTTCGGCGTTTTCTCAATTTTTCCATTGCAGAAAAAAAACATAATAAATAAAATATAAGTATAAGTAAGTCGTAAAAAAAATCGCATATAAAATTTAATGCGCTTGAAAATTATGCGCAAACTATTTGAGGCATGCCCCACAAACCGCCCTTTCCCCTCAACCCCAACCCCAACCCGACATCTTTCTACTTATTTGTAGAGTACAAAGTTCTTGAACGCACGTTCGGCGTATGCGTAATTTATTTTATAAGCGCATAAATAAGAATTCCCCGAAAAACTAAATGCAATAAAAATGCGAACGGGCTGCTCTCAAATACATATTTAAAATAACAAGCAATTGCGCAAAAGTAATAACTTATAAAATATTAAAAAAAAGTAAAACCTGAAGCAGCAGCAGCTACAAAATTTATTGGCCCACGTATTTTGTTTGTATTGTGGCCCCTCTTCCGCCCTTCCCTCCCTTTTCCCCCCCTTTAAAAAAAAGGTAGCGCTAGAAAAACTTTTGTGGCTCACAGCGCAGCGAAGCAGCTTCCGTAAAAGATACAGATACAAATACAGCTACATCTACAGTTGCAGATAAAGATACAGATACAGCTACAGCTACAGATACAGATACATTTGAAAAAGTTTTATACACATCGAAAATTGCGCACCCAAAACCAACAATAACAACAACAACAATAACAACAACAACAAATACGAAATCGTGTCCTGCAACCTGACTTTGCCCCCTTTTTGTATTCGCTTCTCTTTTGCTCGCCTTATGGTTAATAATTTCTGAATTCCTTCTCATTTTGATTGCGCCTAATAACTGAGTACTGAATGCCGCCTCTGCCTTTGCTTTTCGCTTTGGCAATTTGTGTGTAGCCAAGTCTCGATTCGACTTCAACTTCGATTCGCGGTTTCAACCTGGCTAAAACTCGGTCTGCGTTTATTTTTGTTACAAATATTTTATTCCAATGCCATATATTTTATTTACTGCCTTCTCTCTTCTCTTCTCTCCCCTTCTCTTCACTTCTCTTCTCTTCTATCTGTTGGCTGCCTGGCTCGCATCGGTTCTTTTATTTTATTGCATTGTTTATGCAGCCGAAAGTAAATTATGTTTTGTCCGCGGCATCGAGCTGCAAAGTCGCAACAACAACAACAACAACAACCAAAACTCGAACTCGAGAAGTCGTCGCTGCAGCAGCTTTTGTCTTTATTGTTTAGTGCCGAGATGGCGAGTTCGTTAGCTACAACAATAGATTTGACCCGGTTCAATAATTGCTTGGGATTTTAATAGATTAACATAAGTTAAGAATAATTCTTTAATAAAAAAAAGGGTTTTCACTATTGCTAATAATTGCTTTAGGTTTTTAATAGATTAACTTAATATTTTTAAATAAAAGTTTTACTTGGTACAGTTAAAAAAACTAATATGGTTCATAGCTAAAAAATAAATCCTTAGCAAAAAAGGGCTTAATTTTTGTCTTAAGTTTTAACATATATTTATAATAATCTTTATATACGTTAGCTAAGATAGTTTATATTTTATATTTTATTAAATTAATATAGATTAACATAACTTATGCTTTATTGAACTCTAAGATTAAAAGACTTACGTAAATTAATTTAATAAAATTTAAAGAATTGAAATTAGTATTATTTCCTTATAATCTATACTATAATATTATACCTACAAACCACAACAATAATATAATAATTAATTAAGCCAAGATTCGAATCCGCAAACTCTTTGTTAAAATGCGTTTTTATTTAGACATTAAATCTATTACTTTCTAAGTTATTCCACATTTTCTGAAGATGCTTTACATTCCAATAGCTGTAAGCTTAAATGAACTTTATTACGTGATAGAGAATTAAAAAATGAATTGAAAATTGTGCATTTAAAGGGTATTTAAGGTGCGTTGCTGCAACATTTGTTGCGTTGCTTTAGCGGCAGTTTGTTGGCTGTCATTTTGCAAAAGTTATTATGCCAGGTGGTTGTCGTTGTTGTTGTTGTAGTTGTTAGTATTGTTGCTTTTGCGGCAATACGTACAAACAGTTAGCTGAGTATTCTCTGTTCAGTTGTTCGGTTGTTCAGTTGCTCAGTTCAGTTTCCAGTGTCTGTGCCACATTTCAGCAATTGCTTTGCATATTTTATTGCTAAATAATAAATGCCCATTAAGTTAATTGGCAAATTAGGCAAACACACACACACACACAAACACACACACCAACACAAACACACACACAATTTACAATACTCGACGTTTTTTAATTGGAGCAAACGTAGGGCTGGATACACTCGAAAAAAAAAACACGTTGTACCCAGTTCTAACTAGGTCTTGGGCAACAGAATTTAGCCTTTACTCTACATATACATATATGTGTATATATTTATATATATTTATATATATATATATGTATAATAAGTAAGAGCTATTATTCGCAATTTGCATATGTAAAGAGTGCAAAAAAGTTTTGGGCGCCAACAAAATCGATAGACTGCGCCTTTTGGTTAAGCGTCCAGGGCCACGCCCCCTAACCGCCCAGCCGCCCAACGCCCACTTCTACGATTTGATACAATTTGTAGAGTGCGCTGTGAAAATTTTTACCCATTTTTCTAAATGACAAGGCACAAAATGCGTTTGCAGCGAAAAATGCAAAATGCAAAATGCAAAATGCGAATTGCTGCGAATTGCTGCGAGCTGCTGCGAGCTGCGCCGACGTCGTCGTCTGACAAGCAAACACAATTAAATGTTATGCAGATGCAATCTAAAATGTCATTATATCAAATTCATTAATCCCCAATACAGAGCAGGCCCCCAGGCACTGACAACAACAACAACAATAACAGCTTGAAGAAATGCAGCCAAAGGCAACAACAGCAACAACAACTATGACAACGACAACGTTGTTGCCTGCATCTGCACTCATTTATATTTTTTTCTGATTTTTAACACACACACATAGATACACACGCACACTCATATGTTTTTAATAATAATTATTTTTTTTTCGCATAAAGATTTGAAGAGCTGTAAAAATGGGGCGAAAAAAAATACATCAAGGAAGCGATTTATTTTTTAGGCCTAACAGCACGACTAGCAGTTAGCCTGTAGAAAGTGTATAATAAACTCATGATTTTACCCTGGAAAAAGTATTTACTAAATGCTTTTAATTGTAAAAAAATGTTAACAATTTTAAACAAATTTTCATTTAAAATTTTGAATCTATTATTGATACTTTGAATCTATTGTGAGTGTTAATGCATTTAATTAAAAAAAATATATAACAAGATCGTTTAATGGATTCTAGGGTTTATTTTTCAGTTAAAAAAATATTTATTGTATATATTATAAATTATAAAATTAATAGGTAACTTGAATCTAACAAATAAGGCAGACAACAAATTACGAAATTGAAGTTCATTCGATTGTTGATGCTGATCAAGTATATATTATTTACACAGCTGTCATACCCCTCACACACTTCTTTAACAACAGGGTATGTATAGAGAAAGAAAGAGAGAAAAGGAGGGAGAAAAAAATGCATTGGGCCCGTTTTGCTAGCGATTAAAATCGCTGCACGTGAATATTTTAACGTCAGTCAATCAAATGGCTTAAAAATGCTTTGTCATAGCTTCGCTGCATGAGAGCTCCTCCTAACCTGGCCCTGGCTATGACTCCAACCTGGCCATGCCTCAACTTACAGATACACCAGAGAGAAAGAGAGAGAGAGAGAGAGAATGAGTGAGAGAGAGAGAGAGAGAATAGTCGCGTACTTCATATGCGGCCTGTGTGCAGTTAAATCGCCTTTGATTTGATTTCGTTTGATTTGATTAATCGCACGACGACGTCGACGCTGACGCCGACGTCGACGTCGATGTTGCCTGATAATGAGATACGAGCCAAGGCGGCAGCGACTTGCACGCAATTAAGCCAAATTAAACTCAAAGCCAGCAACCTACAAGTAAATACGTGTTAAGATACTTATGCCACAGTGTGTGTGTGTGTGTGTATTTATTTATGTGTGTGTGTGTGTGTGTGCCTATACAAAACATGGGCAAAGTTCAATGCGCTTCGGCACAGAACTTAACTTAAGTTAACAGCTTTAAACATTATTGTTTACAATATTAATATAAATGGTTGTGTATTTACACACGCAAACACACACACACACACACACTCGTTCGTACTCAGAAATTTATTCCATTCATCGTCATAAACTTCAATTTTCGAAAATCATTTCCTTAACAGCTGCGCGTATATAAAAAAAAATGTATATATATGTATATATATAAAATATAAGAATAATAAAAATGAATTAAGATTCACAGTGGACATGAGTTGCTAAATTCCTTAACTGAACTAGATTGCAAGTTGTTGTTATTGTTGTTATTATTGTTATTGTTGTTGTTATTGCTGGTTGTCGTCGCAAACGATTAAAACGGGGTAATTTCAATGCCAAATGCGCATTAAGTTAATAATTTGTCAGCACCTCAACTAATTGCTCTTTAATAGATTAGATAGAAACCCTTAGAGAAAAAAACTAACAGAAAATAAGTTAATGATTGCGATTAATGTACAGTTATTTCAAGAACTGATTGAATTTGTTTTTAGAAAATAATCAATAGCTATTCTTATACTAAATATATCTATAGCTGTATAAGTATATAAATATGTATTTATTAAAGCTTTAATTAACATATTTTCTCAAAATCAGTTAATTTTTAATATTCCCAACTTTCATGAGGTTTCTTAAGCTTTATTATATTGTTTATTTATTTATATATGTATATATCTTTAACTTAAATAACAGCTTTTAATTTGCATCTAAAGTTGTATGTAAATCTTAATGTTTGTTTAGATACTTTGTTGAGATTCAATCTAAAACTGCATATTTAGTTTAATTATTGTCGTTATTTAAATTAAATATCTTAAGCTTTGAGTTTGTGTGTATCTTTAACTAAAGTTTTCTAGACTAGGTAGCTTAAGTGTATTTGATTAATTATATAAATATATATGCTTGTATCTTATATCTGAATCTATCTATTCATCTATCTATCTTACCATATCTCAATACCTTCCTTTTTATAAACCTTTCTAAACATAACTCAATTTTTATCTTTGTCTTTATCTATGTATGTCTTTGTTTATAGATACCCATATCTGTTGTATCTTTATTTATTTCCTTTTATCTATCTACATAGTTAGTTTTGTATCTTTTGCTTTAACAACATCCGCGTACATATATTTACTATTACTATCGATTGCTATTTGCAATATCTTTATTTATGTTTATATCTTTTTACTATAAATGTGTTTATTGTTTAAACTTTGTGTCAATATTTAGTTTTTTAAATGGGGCTCGTAGGTATTTTCTCTTCTTCTTCTTCTCCTTCTTATTTTTTTATATTGCCCACAGTTTGATCAACTCCACTGTGCAACGTGTGTGCGCAGTTTTTGCCCTTTGCACATCGTTAAGGAATATTATAAATTACTACAACAACAGCAACAGCAATAAAAGCAACAACAACAATGAAGTTGGGGCTCTTGAAATATTTATTTTATATTACGTTCTTCGCTTTTATATATATATATATATATATTCTTTTTTTTTGTTTTGCCTCTTTTCTCCCCCCTCTTCTTACCATGCGCTTTATTCTCTCTCTCTCCCCAGACGCGGGGCGCGGTCTAAATTAAAGAATATTTCTTTCTGCTGCCTTTACTGCTTCATCTCGAGTTTTTTTATTTTATTCCGTTGTGTTATTTTATTTATTATTTTTTGTATTCTTTTTTTTTATTTTATACTTTTGCTGCTTTTTCTTGTTCTTGTTATTGTTGTTGTTGTTGTTGGCCGCGTCTTCGTTTTAAAGTGCGGTTTCTTGTCTTTCTCCATATATATTCATTATTATTGCTGCCGCGACGTCGACTGCGACGGCGGCAGCGACTGCGCTGCACATAACTTCAACTTTGTATCTGTATCTTTGTATCTCCGCCAAGCGAGCCAAGTGAGTGTGCCTGTGTGTATGTGTGTGTGTGTGTGTGCCATGTATTTAAGGAAAAAGAATGATGCAAAGACGATAAAATATAATTTCGGCTTTATATTTTATTTTAATGATGAAAAATGTTGAAACTTTATTACGAACTCATAAAAAATTTAAACGTAGGTACACACGCAGCGCGCAGGGAGATCAACGCGAACACACTCACACACACACACGCACGCACACTCGCACACACAACCATTTTTCTTTTGCTTTGTGTTCGGCTCATAAATAAGTTGAGAAAAAAATGCGCTGTGTGCACAATGTTAAATGTTATAAAAATCCAAAAAGTATTTATTTTTATTGCACAATGCAGCATAAATGTATCTCAGAGATACACATACACACACACACACACATACATACTCATACACAAGGCTGCCTGCAACAATTAAGGCAAACGCAAAAGGTGTGAAAATATCTGTCATAAGATACAAAATGTATCTAATTGAAAGAAAGCGACTGCGGCGATTTGTTCTTGACACGCAGCTCCGCCAGAGCGTGAGAGCAGCCACCTTGCCACAAGTCGTTGCATGCCCCTACCCCCACCCCGCCCCACTGTCCAATTCAGCAAGCGGCAAATCGGCGTGCGGCCAACGCATCAAAGTCAAAGTCAACATCAATGAGAATTTTTCGTTGCCGTTTTCGCTGATTCATGAACTCACTTTTTTTTTTCTTTGATGGGGTAGCTTAGCTAAGCTCTGCAGTTTGTGAGGGTGTTAAAAATATGGATTTGTGGATACTTTAACTAAAGTTTTGGCTGTGATTCTGTTAAAAAAGAGATTTTTTCTATATATATTTTTTTATTTTTCTTTTATACTTTTATTAAGTTTATGCGAACAAACTTATTAAAATATTGTTTATAAAAGACCTTTAAAAAATCCAATTTATACCAGCAGCTAAAGTAGTTTATTTAAAGCTAGCGTTTATTTTCTAAATACTTTTTATTTGTTAGAGTATAAAAACTTCGCATTGTTGTTGCTGCTATTTGTTGCGTTCCGCGTTGATCGCTGTTGGGGCAGGTTATGGCTCGGGCCAGACAAATACAAAACACACACACACACAACCAACACACACACATACACTGAATAGCCAAAAGTGTGCGACAAGCGAGGATGACGCTTAAGATACAGATAAGAACAAGTGAAAGAAAAAGTATCTGCGTATCTTTTTGGCTGTTGGCCGAGTTACTTTTAGAGCATTTCTAATCTGTAGATTTACGAAATACGAATTTCATTTCTAGGCCACCTGATAAGCTCAATTATGAACCAATTTACACTTTATATATGTATATATATATGTATATAATATAAAGTTTTCATGTTGGCTTTTCATTTTTTGTTTTTTATTATTTTACATTAATTTTGGTGTGTGTTGCGTTGGAGCACGCACTAGATTACCCAATCTGGTATTAATGCTATCTTATCGAATTGAAAGCCATAAAAAATAAAAAAGAACTTTGTTTTGCAAGCAACAATCGATTTGTGATCGCAAAAAAAAAAAAAAAAAAAAAAAAAAAAAAAAAAAAAAAAAAAAAAAAAAAAAAAAAAAAAAAAAAAAAAAAAAAAAAAAAAAAAAAAAATTGACTCACGTCTGCAGTTTCAATCAGAGACAAACAACAACGAAATAAATTCATTAAAAAACAAGACAACAAAGCGAGACAGCTTTAAGGTGGACAAAGTTAAAATACCCTGTAACAACTTTTTTGATCGAGTATAAAAGTTATCTAAGGGCAACTTTGTAATATAGTTAAAAGTCACATGAAGTAAAAGATCTTTATAGCTTATATAGTAAACAAGACTTGCCCTATATACCCTATATATTTATATGTACACCAAAGAATTCCCCTTCTCCCTTGTTTGCTTGCCTGCATTTTTAATTAATTTATTTTTGTCGATATGTTTGCAATTCGCGCAGAGCTCGCACAAAGCTGCCTGCACAAAGACAAAAGCCAACTTAAAAACTTGCATCTTTAAGATACACACAAACACACTGACACTCACACGCACACATACACACACACACACACACACGTATGTATCTTTTGTTCGTGTGACTGCGTTTGCTGTCGCTGTCCTCGTTGCCTGTTATAGCTCTGCCATTAATTTATTTATTTAATACTCTCTTCCGCCCCCCTCTCCATCTTCCCCCCGCCCTCTTGGGCTGCGCCTCTGTGTGTGATTAATCGGCTGCTCATTGTAAATATTTGTCTTTAGTTTGTTGCACTGCAGCGCGCGCGAACCTGCCGCATTCATTCAGCTTCAGCAGAAGATACATTTTTTTTTTTTGCTGTTCAAATGCAAATTGATGTTTTATATGCAGCTTTCAGAAATGTGCCTTGAAATTAAATATAAAAATATAAATCAAACTGTGAGAAATATGATTTGAGGTGAAAAGATTTTATATTTTCTTGGATGCCAGGTGTGACAAATTGCCAAGAAATCTATATACACTTTATATAGCAATGATTTAGCTATATACGACAATCTGATTATCTGAGTTTTGTTTGTAAACTAAGTTCTTTGGATAGCTAACTTAGCATATATTAAAACAACACGAATAAAATAACCTTAACACATAGTTGCCATAGAAAAGATGGGTGGAAAATTACATTCTTCTTCTTGAAAGAAAGGAAACTTAAGAAAAGAAGAAGAACTTCTACATTTGTCAATATAGCGCAACCAAACTTGGCTGCTGTAAAGCTAATTATATGCCTTATATCTGATAAAAATTTTGTTAACATCTTACAACTATATTATATAGCTGCCATATATAAGATCGGTTCTATATTCACTTTTTGTATGAACAACTTTTTTGCTTGTCAATATAATGCTGCAAAACTTTACAGTTACAAGCATTATTATGTAAACGACATTTATCGAAAATATTGTTCATATCGGACTACTATAACATATAGCTTTCATGGCAACGATCGATGGAAACTCAAGTTTTTGATTAAAAAATATCTTTATCTTATTTGGTATATTTCTATTTAATTACAAAAACACAATATTATCATAATCGGATTTCTATAACATATAGGTATCATGTAAAAAATAAGTAAACTATAAAGTTTTCATAATACAATAATTAAAGTTATTTTAGACATAATTTTACTTATATTACTTTAAATATTTTAATTAAAAACTTTCTCATCAAACAAATTTTTTTCTAACGTTTTCTTTAGCAAATTACAAATGCATTACTTTAATATTAATCAATTTAATATTGATTTATTTATTTATTATGATAATTATTATATTCTAATTTACTTTGTGCCAAACAAAACCTTGGCTCGAATATCTTTCGATCTATATTTGTGGCCTGGCTGTGTAACTTTTACATTTAACAGCCGCTCCTTGGTTGGGTTTTACCCTGTGTTACTTTGCTATATACATATATATATTTTCTTCTGTTTTTTACCGTAATTTATAATAAGCTATTTTCTTTACGCACCTTTTTGCGTCGGAGCCTTAGCGTCGTGTGTCTCTGACTGTGGATACCCCCTGCCCACGCACACCAAAAGACTGGCAACAACAGCAACAACAGCAACAACAGCAACAACAGCAACAACAACAACGACATCGAAATAAACAACAACAACGTTAAGTACAAGACGAGACAGAATTCTCGGCATGAGTGCGGAGGCTGACTTACAACTAATGCAATATAATAAATTTATACAAAGTTACAAATAAATGCCTGCCTCAGCCTCAGCCTGTGTGTGTGTGTGTGTGAGTGTGTATCTGTGTGTGTGGGTTTGTAAAATAAATAAATAAATATTTTTAGAAGGATATATATGTATATATATATATATATATATTTATATATGTATGTATACATATGAAAGAGATTTGATTGCCGCCCAACCCCTTTCTGAATTTGGAGTCGCTGTTGCAGCCTCCTTCTTGCCCCTCAGCTGTTGCCCCTCGGTTGTTGTTGCTTTTGCTTTATGATGGCATTGCTTGGGTCTCGTGGCCTGTGGCTTGTTGTGTCTTGTGGTTTGGGGCGCCCCTTGGAGCTGACTTTGGTTTTGGTTTTGGGTTATTTATCTGCATAAATTATTTATGCCGCATTACAAGCATAAAAATAAATAAAATAAATGAAGCCGCGCCAAACTAAATCCGATTAGAATATACAGAAGAAGGCAAACGCAACGAATTTTCCTTCCTTCTCCTTCTGCGCCTCCTTCTCCTCTTCCATTCCATAGATACAAATTTATTTTTATAGATTAATCAACGTATTTTTTTTTTCCTTGCCGCTTTCTGTTGCAGCTGCTGCAAGCAACAAACACACACACACACACACACATTTATATATATATATATATAAATATAAGCCATTATATATACCATTTATTTAGCTTAGCCATCAAATTTTAAATTGCGAACAATTTTAGCCATTGCCACGCCCCCTTCGGCCCCAACCCTCCCCCTAAATATAAACACAAGCAATTTTGTTGGCTATTTTTTATGGGATTTTCCTTTTAAATTAAATGTTTATAAAATTGGAAACTAAATTAATGTATCTGCAGCTGTATTTGTATCTGTATCTTTCGGTTTTGGCTTTCGGTGTATCTGTATCTGTGTTTGTATCTAAAAGACGTAAAATGTAAAATTACTTCGATTCGATTTTCGGGCAGGCTCCATATGTAGCTTTTGAATATAAACAAGTCAACAAAGGCAGCACTTAAAGTGCCGACTAGTTAATACACTAACAAATATTAAAATATGTTCCTTTAAAAAAAGCTGATAAATAGTAAATTATAAAGTACATATAAAGAATATCTTTATAAGTATAAGCTGTGCTCTGTTTAAAGTATAAGTAAATATATATAATAATAATTAAATTATTTAAATAGATAAATTTAAAATATTTATGTATATTTTATATTTACAATAATATTGCGATAAATTTAATAATATGTTTAAAGTAGATCTTATAATCGGTTTAAATGAATAATAAATTTTGTAATATTTAATTAGAGCTGTAAAATATATTTTTATGTAAAAGAATATTTAATTTATGAGAAATTAAATTTCAAAAATATCTGCTTCCCTAATTGACAAACTTTCCAACAAAGCGTAGCATACTCCGTCGGTTGCAGGGTATAATAAAATATGCCTGAATAATATAAAACAGAAGGCGATACATCAAAGCGGATTATACAATTTATATTTCTGCTCTTATTTTTATGCGCCGTATTTCTTCCAGTCTTTCTTAATGCCCGCTCTTCTTCTTGCCTTTTGTTTTGTATATATATTTCTTGATTTTTATTTTATTTATTTATTTTTGATTAAGCAGCGCATTCCCATTTTTTTTTTTTTGTATACAATAGCGCACAGTCAGCCTGGCAGATGCAACGAGCGACGAAACAGAAACGGAAAAAAAAGATACAGATACAGATACATTTACAAGATACATTAGAAAGCAGATGTGCGCGGGGGAAGGGGAACGAGAGAAAAAAAAACACACGCTGCGCTTGTAATAAATTGTATTATTTATTTTATTTTATTCATGTGGCACACACACACACGAACACACACACACAGAAACCAAAGTCTCGACGAGCTCATCTTCTGCCACTTGAGGCCAATTTAACAGGCAAAGATCAGCCGCAGTCGCCGTCGCTGTCGCTGTCGCCGTCGACGCACAGCGGAAGCGTCGTCGATTTTGCCTCAGACTCGAGCAAAAGGAAAGAAGCTGTGTGCAACAGGGGCAAGGGGCAGGTTGCAAGGGGGCAGCAGAGAGTGACGAGTGTAATGACTTTTGTCGATTGGGTTAAGTGGCTTGTTGGCTTCCTTTGCGCACCTACACAGACACAGATACACTCACACACACACAATTCAAATGCACCTTCTGCTGCTGCTGTGTGTGTGTGTGTTTTTTTTCTTCTTCTGAGTTGCATCTTTTTCAATTTTTATGCATGCCACACATTTTGTTGTTGCCTTTTGATTGCTGCCGTTTTTTTTTTTATATTCCTCACCTTTTTTTTTGCTGCTGTTTGTGTTGAAGTAGTTTGAATGTGGCACGTTTGGTTGTGCTCTGTTTTTTTTTTTGTGCCTTCGCTTAACTTGCCGCTTGCCCCTTGCCCCTGCCCCTGCCGCTTGCTGAAGGTAATTTGTCTACACAACTTTTTTGCTGGCGACACTCGCTTATTATTATGTTCGTCGTCTTAGGGGCGAAGTCTGCGATTTTTCAGGATATGCGTGCGAGTTTTTGGCTCCTCGATAATTGACTGGCGAGGAGTTTTTTTTATTTTTATTTTTATTTTTTGTTATTTACTTTTTGTTAGCTGCTCAGGCGGGAAATCGAAAGTGTAGCTTAATTTGTTTGAATATGTTTGTCGTAAGTGGAGTTCAAAGAAGCTTGCGAACATTCAATTGATGCAAAAGCTAGCTTTGAAGTATCTATGATGTATTATAGTATATATGTATATATTTTATATATTTTTCATATCTTTTTTAACGTATGCATATTTTTAACATTTTTTTTATAATATACATATTAATTATAACTATTTTATTTATTTTTATTTTTTTATTTAATCAGAATATGTTAAGAAATTATTAAATATATTTATTTGAATACCGTTTTCCACAATTTTATTATTTTATCTATACGAAATTTGTTTGTAAATCGACTATTCCAAAAAGCAAATTTTATTTAAATAAAATTGAACCTGGTAATCATGAAAAAACTTAATACTAACTAAATTTTTTTATATTAATTTTGCGTATCCTTAAACATGTTTTTTATATAATAATTAAGGCTCTTCTCAAATGCACCCTAACATTTGAGTTTTTTATGTTAACCAACATAATTCAATTAAATTTTAATTAACCCTCATCACCTACACCTACATCAGCTGCTGCTGCAACAGTTGCTGCTGCTGCTGCAACAGTTGCTGCTGCTGCTGCTGCTTACTGCAAGAGATCTTCGCCCCGGCGATCTCTGCAAAAAGTTCAGTGAACTGGGCGCGTTGGAGTTGGAATAATAATAAAAATAAAATATTTCCTCTAATGATGCACGCATTAAATGCAGCCGCAATAAAATATGAAAAAAAAAAACAAAAAAAAAACAGGAACGCAACAAAATAAAAGAGACGAAGTTTCAACAAAAGAGACCTAAGAAATGAAAAATATCATAAAAGTGCAATTAATCACCAGAAAAACCGAAGCGGCTGCGAAAGATCACAAAAAAATAGCTAGGTAGGTAGGGACGAGGGCAGGCGGGGGCGGGAGGCGCGGGCGTGGCAGATAGAGAGGGGAACGCGTCTTGTGATGGAGACAAAGGCTGACACTTATCGGCTTTAGGTTGCAAGCGGGCACAAAGAGAACAACGAAGAATCTTAACTTATAAATAAATGAAGAAAAAAAAAGTATTATAAGTATTAAAGAAGCTGGCATGGGAATTGATTATTTTGCATGTCGATCTCAAGGGGAGGAGAAGCTGGAGGAACTGAGAGGATCTCTGCGGATGCCGCCTGTCAATATTTGATTTTTATATATGGCTTGAGGCTGAAGATCGCCGCAGCGATTTTTAATAAATGAAATGTGTAAATAAACGCCTGAGGAACAACAGACAACAACAACAACAACAACTAGTGGAATAAGAATTGGGTAGGCAAACAGCAGGAAAGCATAAACATGGCCAACACTAATACCAAGACAAACAAACAAAGATGCAGATGCATTTCCAAAGAATTTCTAAGCACATACAACAAAAAAAAAAACAAAAAAAAAACAACATGAAAAAAATCAAAGCCAGCGGTAGAAAAAATATTTAAAAATGCATAAAAACAAAATATTTATTGTATTGTGTAAGAGAGAGGTAGAGTGTGTGTAAGAGAGAGAGAGAGCGAAAAAGATGCTAACAAGTAAGCGAGAAGAAAATAAGTGAGCATTGACTGATATCTAAATACCCTGTACATAAAATATACGAAACATAATATTGTTATTTTTATAAAAAAAACAAATTGTGTAAGCAGATAAAAATATATAAGTACCTATAAGACCCATTTGATTAAGCTAATATTCTTTAAATGATATATACCTCATTTTATATGTCTAAATATATAATATAATATAAAAACATTTTTTATGCGTATAAATATTATATATAAAGGCATTTTAAATATTTACTATGTATTTCAAATGTGAAATAGGTAAAAGAAACTTCCCGTTTTTGCACCCCAATAGCTTTTAGCTCTTTTGATAAGATTACAGGGTATTAAAAAAAGTTAAAGATGACAAGTAGACTTTCTTCTCTTACATTTAAATACGTCCCATGCACATAAAACACACTTGCCATAAGCCCCATACGCATTTATGATAGTTACAGGGTATGCAAACGTTAAGAAAAAAAATATTAAATGAGATAAACAAACGATTTCGAATTCGAACAGATGAGCATGCTAATGCGCTCAAGAACCCAGTCAAGATGCAGTCAGAGTCGAAGCTAAGTCTGCCTTTTGCTTATTTGATTAATGCACTCGAAAAGCGACAATAAACAAGAACAAACGAACGTTGATGGCAACTCTGGCCGGACTGGGGCTGTAGTCGAGTGGAGTCGACTCGAGGCGAGTCGACTCGAGTCGAGTCGAGTGCCAAGAGATCGCGTCAGACAAACAAATATCGCATTCCACAAATCGAAATGTTGAATGCTCAATTCGACTCTTACAGCTTTTCCCTCTTTACATTGACGTTGCGTTCGCTATTAGATAAATAAATAAAGGTTTTTTATTAAAGTGCGAATTCTGCGGTGCGCTTAATGTTGATGGAACGCCGAGAACGAGAACCTGCCCCTTGCCCCCTATTTGTGCCCCACTTGGGTGCGACAAGTGTTCGAAACCGGTTGAAGCAAACTCGGTTTTGAGTCTCTGCAGCGATTGTAAAACGTGATAAGACATGAGAAACAAACCATTTTGATACTATTTTCAGTTAGTTTATGTCAAAGTGCCGCTTTTTAAATATGTTACTGATTTTTACTATTTTTCGAACAGCTTTCAATAATCTTTAAAAAAAGATTCTATATAAAGGAATAACTAGTTTTTTTTAGATATTTAAATTTGTTATGTTATTTGATATGTTTTTATCTGTCTTAATAGAAAAATACTTAAGATAATAACAGCATTTTTTGTGTTTAAGTATTATTTTTTTTAATTTTCCAATTTGGGAAAAATCTGTTCAATTGGTTTAAAATTGATCTAATTTGAGTTCACATCGATCATTAATATATCTTCAAAAAAATGTATACTTTAGTGTTAGTCTTAGTGTTTGCAAAAAATGTTGTTTTATCATTCACATAAATTAATGACATTGTTGAGTAAATGATTTTAATGAAATTTATTTCCATACACACAAATATTCCCATTTACCATAAAAAGCATTTTTAAAAATATTTATAAAAAAATGTCCAGTTCTAAGGTGTAATTAACACATCGAAATTTCTGTTTTTGAACCCAACATCTGAGCAAAAATTTTTACCAAACACTGCTTCAGATTATTTAGTAAAAAATCTACTCTTGCACAAGCAATATATATATATTTTGTATCTGATCTTAAGAGTTAAAAAAATATATCTTATTTAAAATATATCTTTTTTTACATTTAATGAGTGTGCTAAAATATGTTGCACAACACTGGCTACGTTAATTGTGAATGCCTGCACCTACATACATAAATGGGAAAAGGGCTTTTTTTTAGGGCCACAATTGCCATTAATATAAATATTCATAAGCATTCACATTGCCCACTAATTGGCTGTGTGGGAAGAAGGCGTCCCGAAAAGGGAACCTACGACAAGGCGAAAACGCTTACAAAAGACGAAGCAGCGATCGGCGGCAGAGATCGCCGCCGTAGCGGCGACGACGTGCAGCACGTGATTGCTGTCAATCAAGAGCGCAGTCCGCAGCCAGCGCCGGCAGCATTCCACGGCAGCCAAGCCTGTTGTGACGTCACGGCGCGGCGAAATGCCGTCGGCAAAAGGCAACGGTCGCAACGAGGCGAAAGATCGCGCGAAACGTAAATCAAAACAAAACAGCACAAGAATTGTATGTGACGCGTGAGCGTAAATAAAAAGAGAGCGAGCACAGCTGCAAGATCGAGAGATCACTGGAACAGTTCCGTTAGTTGCGTAAAAAGAGCGCCTTTTAAGAGCAAATGCGCTGTGTGCTTTGTTTACATTGGCACGCGTCAAATTTTTAGCTTATATTCAATTTATATAGAGCAGCATTTTAATGCTTATAATGCTTTTAAAGGCTCAATTTAAAATTTAGCTAAAAATATATTTTAAAAAAACCATTTTTTATTCTTTTTATACGATTAATCTCTTAGTAGTTAAACTCGGCCTCACAAAAAGCTAAAGTAATTTTCAAACAAGTTTTAAGAAATCCCTTATTTGTTATTAGATCACAATATTTTAATAAACTAAAATGTTGAGATTTTTGGCGATTGTTCCTATGGGAGGTATCTCATATTGCAGCAGGATCGTGCCAGTTTTAAGATATGTGTGATATTAAAATACCGTATATATGTCAAATTTTATTAAGTTCGTTAGCCCACTTTAAGATTTCTATTGGTGAATGTATTTTTTTGCATACAAAATTCAAGCACTTGTGACGTCACAATGCTAAGAGCTTAAAATGTTGTGGCGCTCTTTAGTTTAGCTGCTGTTGTTACTTAAGAGAGCGCCCTAAGTCGATCGCGCTTGTGAATGAATTGCAGCGAATTGAACGTTAAGAGAGTTAAGAGAATAGATAAAAGAGCGTTCGCTCGCTTACTCACCCGTTCCTCTTCGCGTATCATCTCTGCGATGCCCGGCTTGATCTCCATGTCGTCCGCCAGCGACGCTGCGCCGCTGCCGCCGCCGACGCCGGCTGCGCTCAGATGATGCGGTGGCGGCGGCAGACGCGGCTCGGCGGCAGCGGCAGCGACGCTCAGCTCCATGGCGGCAGCGGCCATTGCGGCGGCCGAGCCGAGCGGAAAGCGCGACTCGGAGGCGCCGGAACCGGAAGTGCCGTGATGCGGATGCGAATGCGAGTGCGGATGTGGATGCGGATGTGGCGACTGCTGCTGTTGTTGCTGCTGCTGGTGCTGGTGCTGCTGCTGCTGTTGTTGTTGCTGTTGCTGTTGTTGATGCTGTTGTTGCTGTTGCAGTTGCTGCAAATGTTGCTGCTGCTGCTGCTGCTGCGGACTGGGCAAAGCGCGTGGGCAGCGAGCAGCTGCTGCCGCCGCTGCTGACGTCGGCGCCGGCGTCGTCGCCGGCGAGGGCATATCGAGCGCATGCAGCGCGGTGGGCGTCAGGCGACGCGGCGTCACGCCGCCCAGCGGCAGCGGCAAGGGCAGCGGCAGCGACAGCGATAACGGCATTTGTTTGGGCGGCGGCGTCATCAGCGCACAATCGCGCTGTCTCTCTCGCTCCTTCTGCTCCTGCTCGAGCCGCTCGGCGGCGATCAGACTGCTCAGCGGACTCGCCGGCGGATTGAATACATTGTCCGCCGATGGCCAACGGCGCTTGCGCACATTCCGACCCAAACGCAACTCGCCGCAATCCCAATCGGAGCGCATTTTCTTCTCTGCGTGCAGCGGCGGCTCCGGCGAATTGCTGCTAACAGTTTCGGCTGCTGCTGCCGCTGCCGCCGCCGCTGCTGCTGCTGCGGCTGCTGCTGCTGCGGTCGCTGTCGCTGTCGCTGCAGCCTCGGCCGCCGCCTCCTCCATGTGGGTGACATCGGCGAGTCCGCGCACCTTCAGCATCTCAGCGATGCGCAGCAGCGGTCCAATCTGATCCTGGCTAACGTTGATTTCGCCGCGATACATAAACTCCACAATGGCCTTGAGATCGCACCAGTCGACGTCGCGCATTATGACGATCGGATGCTGGCAGGGCGTCTCGGCCAGCAGCGTCTGGAAGTACGGCGAACAGGCGGAGAGAACCATTTTGTGCGCCTTCAGCGAGCGGCCGTCGCAGGCGAGCGTTACGTCGACAAAGGATTCGCTCTGCAGCAGCTGATCGAAGATCGTCGTTAGATTCGATTGGTAGTTGTTCCAGCGCAGGCAGAATTGTTGCGGCAGCGATTGCGACTGCGACTGCGATTGCGACTGCGATTGTTGCTGCGGCGTCGTCGTTGGCGTTGTGGCCGCACTGGAACCGGGCGAGCTGCTGCCCGCTGCGGGGGCAGCGACGTCGCCGGGCGACATTGCCGGCGAATTTGTCGCCGCATGCTTTTCCTTGTCCTGCGTGGGCGTTGCGCCGCCGCCACCGCCACCGCCGCCGCCGCTGCGCAGTCGCTGCGTCGCTTGCGCCTGCTCCGTAGCGTTCGGTTCGCTGTCCGCTTCGGCAACGACGTTGCTGCGATCGTTGCTGCCGTTGCTGGCGGTGCTGGCGCCGCTGCTGGCGCTGCCGTGTCGCGACGTTGGTGGCTCCGTTGACGCCATTTTGTTTGGTGAGAGCGCGCAAGCTTTTATGTGTGTGCGAGTGAGAGAGCACGCTTGCTTTGGTTTTTGTCTATTGATCGCCGCGTTTCATTTGACAGTCAAAGCGAATTTTGCAACTGCAAATGAAACGGTAAATCTTCGTAATTTATGCCTGTGTGTGTGTGTGTGTTCAACACTTTAAGTCGCTTTACGTAACAGCTTACGTTGAGCTTTACGTAGTTAACGAGACGAAGAGTTATTTTTTAAGTCGCGTTTCAATTTATGTTAGTGATCGTGAGTGTGTTACGTTACGAGCTTACGTCACGTTACGCGCACTACGTTACGTGCTTTTGCTTGGCTTTCTTTATATTGATTCTTATAAATTAATTAGGTTTTTTATACATGTTTTTAATATTTTTTCGTTTGTCTTTAGTCTCAATTATATTTTTTAGCTTTTTTTATTATGTATGAAATCTTTTTTTGGATTTTATTATTAAAATTTTTAGATTTTATTCGATCCTATTTATAATATATTTCATATATTTGTCTGCCTAACATTTTTATTTTGATGATGTTTAATTTTTTTTTTTTATTTTTAACTTTAATTGTATTTTTTAAGTTTGCTTGCTTTTTTAATTTTATGCGATTTGATGTTGTTATTTATTATATGTTCAGTTTATTTTTTTTTTGGCGCTTTAAACTTTTTTATTTAGTTTTTCTTTTACTATTTATTTTTTATACCATTTTTTTTTATTTATTTATATGCTCATATTTTTGTTATATTCTTAAATTACTTTTGTTTAATTTTTATTTACTTTTAAATTATTTTATTTTTTTACTGATAAAAAAAAATTTTTAATATTTTTTTATATGTTATATTTTTTTATCCTTAAATATGTTTTTTTAATATTTAATATAGTTTTTTGCTATTAATATTGAGTTTTATATATAATTTTTGTTATTTTTATATTTTATTTTTAATATTTATTCAAATTATTTTGATTTCTTGCTTAAAATATTTATGCAGATGTGTTTTTTTTTTATTACTTATTTTTGCTGCTCAAAATGCAGTTGACAAGTGGCCAACAAAATGTTGTTGTTATTGTTGTTGCTGTCGCTGCTGCTTTGTTTTGTATTGGCAACTCGTATAAGTGTGTGCGTCAGTGTGTGTAGGTGAGTGTGTGTAGTTGTGTGTGTGTGTGTGTGTGTGTGTCGAGTGTGTTTTTAGGCGGCTTTGTTGCGTGCGTTGTTTTGTCTCGTCGTCGTCGTCGTCGGGACGTCAACGGAACGTGCCCCCAAAAAGTCTTTTCAGCACGAGCGTCTGAATTAGACTGAAAACGTTTTGCACATTTTGATACGGAAAAACTCAAAACAAACTTAACACGGGCAGCGGGCAGCAGACGACGACGGCGACGTCGTCGATTGGGGCTACGACGCTGCTGCTGGTGCTGCTGCGGCTGCGGCTAGTGTTGCTGGTGCTGCTTGCTGTTGTTGTTGTCGAGAGTTGCGAATGCGAATGCGAATTCGCTGAGTCGACGTCGTCGTTGCCGTTGTCGTTGTCGTTGTCGCAGCCGCGACTCGCAAGTCGTAAATAGTGCGCTGTCGGCGTCGCAGCGCAGCTAGCAAAATGCAGTTGCATTTCAAGGCAAAGGAGCAGCGAAAGCAGCGAAACAAAGCGCGGCGAGCGGCGGCGAACAGCGCGACAGTGAAAATGCCGGCAAACGTGCAAAATTCCTTCACTCGGGCAAAACGAAACGAAAACGAAACAAAGGCAAAGGCGAAGTGTGGGGCGAGACGAAGCGCGACGAGGCGAGGCGAGTCGAGCCGAAGCGAGTCGAGACGAAGTTTGACTTCGGCGCTGCTCTCCCACACACACGACCGCCGCAGCAACTGCTGCAACCCCCAAAAAAAGCGACTATCGCTGCCGCTGCTGTTGTTGTTATTGTTTTTGGCTCAAGAGATGAGACAAAATGCGCTGCATTTTCGGCAATGCGTGCGAGGGGGGCGCCTAATGTTAGCCCATGTATGCGTGTGCGTGTGTGTGAGTGCGTGCGAGCAAGTGCAGTTAATTGCGAAAGAGAAAGAGCAGGCGAGCCTTAAGCTAATTAATTGCTCTCAATAGAAAATAAAATATTAGAAATTATTGAAAGTTTTCCCAGCTAATATCAACATTAATTAATGATATAAAATTAGCATAAGCCTAACTTAAGTTTGCCTTGCATTGCCGCTCTTGCTTTTCTCTTACGCACTCACACTCTCTTTCTCTCTCTGAACTATAAGAAAAAACGCAGCAAAAAGATTGTTCATTAATTAGTTTCGTTTGTGTTTGCTGCCGCTGTCGTCGTTGCTGCTTCGACTGCTGCCAATTTGCCTCGTTTGCTCAATTTTGAGTCAGTCGCTCTTCGCTTAGCCAATTCGCCGCAATCTTTGCGGCGCTCTTTTGTTTTTAAGAGACACGCTCTGCTTGCACTGCTCTTTGCAAAACGCGCAAAGACACGAAGCACCAGCAGCTGCGGCTACGGCAACGGCTACGGCTACGGCTATGACTGCGGGTGCGAGTGCGAGGGGGCACAGGTGGCGGCTGCATTGCACCTGCAGTTAGCTTTTTTTTGTTTCGCTGTTGCTGCTGCTGTTGTTTTTTTCTCGCTCGCTCGTCGTATGCTTCGTGTGCTGCCTTTTGGAACTGCCCACACTGGAGACTGGTCACCGCTGTATGTGTGCGAGTACTTGTGTGTGTGTGTGAGAGTAGTTGCTGCATCTGTGTGCGTCTTGCATTTTGATTACTACTTTTTATTCATAATATGCATATAAAATAAGCAAATATAAATCTAGCCGAAAAAATTTTTTAAAAACAAACAGAAAAATTGCCCACGCGCGAGCGAGACAAACGTTCGCTTGCAAGCAAGCGAGCGAGCGAGACGGCTGCACAGCGAGACAGAGAAAGAGAACGCGGCTAAGCCGCAGCCAGTCATAAATTATGCACAAAACTTTTGCGACTGGCAAATGGCGGCCAACTACATTATTATAAATATCAACAGCTAAACCAAATGAAGGGGGAGAGGGAAACAAAGAGAAGCGTGGCAAATAAATTAATTGTGCTTAAAACGATCAAAATGATCTGAGGATGGATTTTAAATAGAATTTGGCAGCGATTTCAAGCAGCTGTTTTCAATTATTTAACGAGGCGTGGAAAATATACAATTTTTCATAATTGCCCGCAACAATAATTTTATGTGCTTTGTTTTTCTTTTAAGTTATGTGTTTTCCATAAAAAAAGTTACATATTAATTATAATAAATTTCAAATGAAGTGCATTTATTCTTAAGATAATTTATCTTTTATTGTAAACAACAATATTTTAATAAATTTGTGTACAAAATAAGAATTTGGTAGAGAATAGTTTTTTCTTTTTTTTAATTATTGTATCTTTTCTTTATACATATAAAAGTGCTTTTTTAAGTTAAAGTTTTATTTACAAGATCTGAAGGGCAGATGTGAAAATCTAAATAGGGTTTTCAGTTTGGTATTTTATAGACTTTCTTAATATTATAGCCAAGAATACAAATAATTAATAAAATATATACAAATGGTTGTTACTGTTGTTCTTTATATATAGTAAGTTTCATTTTTTATTTATATTTAGGCAAGGTTTTAGCTAGAATTTTTTCAGACTTCTTTAAAAACGTGTTTGAATTTTATATATCATGCAGAAACTTTTTCATTAGTTCTGTTTTCTAAATACAAATCTTTTCTTTGGTCAAACTATTTATATAATTTATTTATTAATATTTGAGAAATACTTTAATATATTTTTTTTAAATTATATTTTTTCTTCTTTTCTTTTAAGGTAAGCGAAAAACTTGTGTAACGAATAAAGTGCAGTTATCATAAAAGCTCGTTTAAAAAGAACTCAAAGCAAGCAAAGTAAGCTTAATTATTTTTTAATTATATAGTTTATTTTGCTTAAGTTCAATTCAAAATCTGATTTATCTTAAGACTTTCACTTCTTCCTTTGTGTTATTTTATATGCCCATCTTTGTTTGGTTTGCTTCCTTTGGTGCCACTGTACGTTGCACTTGCAACAAAATGTTGCGTGCCGCACTAAAAATGCAGCTACGCACTTTGTTGCAATTGCATTGGGTCGCCTCAACGTTGTTGTTGTTGTTGTTGTTATTATTGTTGTTGCCATACGCAATTGTAGGGAAATGTGCATTCGGAAAATAGCGGGCAAATAGCGTTTTTCGGGGTTCGTGAGACACAAAACGCGTTTATGCGAAAATTTATGTATTTAACTGTTGACGACGACGCTGACGAGCAAAACGATGACGCGGATATGGACACAGGACACAGGACACTGGCCAGCGGAAAGGAGGGGGCGGGAACGGGGGGCGTGGCCTGGGGGCTGTTGCGGCCAGAAACGCGACGAAAGGCAACGCGACAAGGCGACAGTTGCTGCGATGAGGTTGATGCTGATGTTGATGGGAGCAGCAGCAGCAGCAGCAGCAGCAACGGTTCTTTGGCTGCGGGGGCGCAACGGGAAAGATGCCAACATTTGAACAAACGACAAAGAGGCAAACAGACAACGTGACGATGCGAGCAAAGGGGCTATACCCAATAAAAGTAATTGAAAAGGGCATATTGACTATGTGCAAATGTGTGTAATAGGCGGAAGAAAATAACAGCAAATATATAGAGTCTGATTAGTTGAGCAGATCTTGTCTAGAACGTTTCTTTGTACGCTCTCGAGATCTATAAAAGCTAGGGAGATAAACTTTTCTTTTAAAGAATCTTTTGTTCACTACGCAAAGTAATTTTAACACTATGTTTCCATCGAATTACTTTATTTAAACTTAATCGATAAATATCGTTATAACACCTTTTTCTTTCTAACAATTTTTGTTATTTTTGGCTTGACTTACGTAGTTAGTAAATAAAATTAGCAAACCATAAATTGATTGACTCCAAATAAATAAATTTGCCCTTAATTTAACAGATAATAGCTTAACAGTAATTAGACTTAAAAGATTACATATTCTCGATCTTACAGTTAGATAGTAAAGTAACATATTAAACTAAGTGAAATATTAAAGAGGAAAACTTTCTATTCCGATGAAATAAAATTATAACTTAATTTACGTAATGTCTTAAGGCAAATAAAAATAAAGAAAACGAAAAAAAAAAATTCTCAGTAAAAAATAAGCAAATATTATTAATTTAGAATTTTCTGATTTTATTTTTTAGTTAATTGTTAATAACAAAAATAATACTTTTAAAGTATTTTTAAGCATATCAATCTCTCTGTCAAAAAACATGTGAAAACTGTGAAAAAAAATTGATTTGTGAGCTTCTCAAATCTATTTAAAGTTATCTTTCTGGATTTCCAATAGCTTTGCCAAAACTAATTCAATTTTCCTGTTTGATGCCATTTTAATCATAGTTTGTCTGCTTTCTCAATTTTGCATCTAAAGTTTCCTAATTTTCGTTAAATAAAATATTATAAATTAAGAATATTTTGATTTTAATTTGAACAAACTGCGGATACCAAAATTAGTTTAAAAATCGACTTTAAAAGTATTTTTAAGGCTGTCAAATTTTCTGTCGAAAACCGTAAAAACTTTTTTTTTGCCAATGCATATAAAGTTATGTTCCCGGATTTTCAATAGCTTTGCCGAAACTGAACCAAGTTTTTGTTTAAAACCATTTTGATCATCGATTGTTCTCTTTCAACCAAAATTTATTTAAAGCTCTGAATGATTTTTTTAAGTTCTTGAAATTTCATTTAATTCGAGTTTTTGTTTTCCCTCTATGGAGCCCAAGGGCAGCCTGAGGTGTGTGTGTGTGAATACAGTTGACATAATTTGTATGTACAGGGCATCTAACAGCAGATCACATACCACTCGAGCCAGTGTACCAGCTGTTACAGGGTGTTTACTTTGCTTTAGAGGCTTGAATGAACGAACAAGCAAACAAACAAATAAAACGCAAGTGTGTGCGTGTGTGTGTGTGTGTGTGTGTGAAGGTGGCCAAAGTAGAGGCAGCTGCTTGACCAGTGGGCGTGGCAGCGGCACAAGAAAAAAGAGCAGCAACAAACAATAACAACAACAACAACAACAAAAATAGCCGCATATTAAAACGCCAAATAGAAGAAACAAATGCAACGACGGCGACTGCAGCTTAGAAAGCACATGGGTGTAGAATAAAAATGGGGTGGGTAAAAGGGGGCTAACGGTAGGTGTGGCACAATGTCCGCGTCTAAAGTTAGCTTACGCGCACAAAAGCGATGAGCGATGATGCCTCAAATATGCAAAAATGCCTAGCGCAATAAAACGAAAAGCGATGCGAGACGCGCAAAACGGGGAGTTTTAGGCTAAGCGAGTAGGTTGGGTATCCTGCCATCCAGAGGGCGCAATAGCAATGAAAAAGGGCTTAACGTGTGTGTGTGTGTGCAAGTGTGTGTGGGGATGCGTTGTATAAATCCAAACGAAGTTCGAAATGCAGGCAAAAGTCCGGCTAACGATGCCGCCGCTGGCTGCTGGAGCAACTGGGCAACTGGGCAGCTGGGCAGCTGCTGGGGTACAGGTGCCAATGGAATGGGCTCCAGTGAGTTTGGTTTGGCGTCGCACAAGCAGACAAACAAATAGACAGCGCACGCAGCAGGAGCAGCTTTCACCCCTCGACTAGAAGGGGGGAGGATGGTGGGTTGGGGGTGGCCCGCATTGATGGACAGTTAACGCGGCAAAACCGAGTCCTGGTCCTGGTGGCCAGTTGCGAGTGCAACTCCTGCCAGCCAGCCAGCCAGCCAGCCAGCCAGCCAGTTGGCTTAGACGCAACTGTACTCGACGGCCAATACTCTAAAGTCCACATGGTCGCTCTTTTCACCCTACTCTATCTCACTCACACTCGTACTGTCTCTGTCTCTGGCACTGCCTCGGCTCGTGTCCAGTGCCTGCGCCCCCAGGCAAAGATTTTCGCGTGCGTTGCAAGTTGCTGTTGCCGCCGTTGCTGTTGCATGTGTGCCCCCCGTGTGTGCGTGTGTGTGCATGTGTGCATGTGTGTGTGTGTGTGTGTGTGTTTGTGCAGTTTTTGTAAATTTTGCGCCATTTGATTGCATTGCCTAGTCGACCCCCCTTCGCCGCCTTCCCGCCCGCCCCTTTCACTTGGCCATTGTCGCTTCTTTGGCGGCATCCTCTGCTCGCATTTATATACAAATGAACGCCTCCGCAACGGCCTACGTACCCCTTACTCCCCTTCGCGCCCACACCCTTTGGCTGCCACGCCCACAGCCGTCAAGTGCAGACGCAGGCAAATACATTCTATCCTTTTTTATTCCCTATATATATACCCTGTATTGAGTGCCAAAAGTTGCGAAAAGTGAGTTAAATGTTGCTTTATGTATGTGAACGTTAAGTCTATATTTTTATATATGGCTCTGATCAGCAGCGATAACTGTATCGATCTATCGATTTCTTTGTTTGTCCTAGTTCTTTGTTCGTTAATAAATCTTTTGAGCACCTTTAAAAGCGAAAGATCTCGAACTATTCTTATCGATAACTTGGACTTTATATTTAAAATTTTAAATACAGGTTGATAGATCAATAGATTGGTCTATTGATCGATTGATACATAGATAGGTAGTTTGATAGATAGATAAATATATTTAGAGATTGATTAATAAATAAATTAATTAGGTGAGATTTTAAGGTTACCCTGTTATCGATAACTTCAACTTGTTGCTTGAAACTGATTAATATTATTTATAGGGCTTATTAAAATAATATTTTTTGTACTTAAATATCATTATTTTTATTAATAATATTTTCTATTTACAAGAATATTCAGAATATCTATCTTAGTGATAACTTTACCTTATCTACTCAAAATTGATAAATATTGATTGCCCTCAACTTCGTCTTATTTACTTTATAAGCTTGGCCCAGATAATTTGGCATAAAGATATTTATCTACCAAACAAATTAAATAATATATATAAATATAAATATAAATAAATACAAAATATTATAAAGTATACCACAAATTTATCTTCAAAATGAATAAATAATAATATAAATATCAAAATAATTAATATTATTTAAAATCTAAATAAAATTAGAAAGACTGCAAAAGTGAAATATAATTTTTTTATTTATATTAAGCAAACTTTCATGAAGTAAATATTATATATTCTTTCGGGTACAGTCAATTTTCTCATTATCGATATGTTGTTGTCGATTTTAAGTAGCATTGTTTTTAAGACATTTTTAAGAAACTAAGGGCTGATTTATTTTAATCATACTAATTTCTGTTTATGTTCGCTTGGTGAAGATCAGAAGACACTGATCGATTTCTGCAATCGGTTTGAATACATATACGGTTGTGTTACATGCAAGTTAAATGAATATAAAATGTAATAAAAATAGAATATTTTAGCTTGACCTAAATCAACCATGCTGCAAACTATAATAAGCTTAGCTCCTTACCACACATACCCTGTAAATTTGTTCGAGAGCATATTTAAACATATTTTTGTTCCATAGAAAGCTGCTTACAGAGTATCTTTTAGCTTAGCACTCCCCATAAGCACACTCTCGCTTGTTCTATTTCTTGTTGATGTTGCTGCTGCTGCTGCTGCTTTTGTTGTTGTTGTTGTTGTTGTATTGTAACAACATCGACAGCAACTGTCGTTTGTTGTACGTTGCACGTTCGCCGCGTCCAGTTGCGACGTCGTCTGTTGTTGTTAGTTGCCTGCGCTGCGGTCTAAAGGAGCAGGGAGCGGGGGCGGGGGCGGCTGCGGCAGCGGGGGTTGGAAAAGAGGGCGAGGGGGGGGGGGTTGGGAGGTCATCTGCGGATTAGTTGTCGGCATGGGGCATATGTGAGCGCAGCTGCTTGTGTTATGTGTGTGTGTGGCACAAAGTCTTTAAAAGTGGCAGCTAAATTCACGAAGAAGAATAACTCAACACTCAGCGCGAGCTTATTATAAGAAGACGCACCAAATGCGAGGGGGGTTTGAGGGGTTTGGCTTCGCGCAATGCACTGATTGAAATTTGTCAGCGCCAGTTGCCGTCACAAAGCCGCCGCAGACTAATTAAAACATTCACAATGAGCGCAAAAAATATTAAAAAAAAAAAAAAAAACAAAAAAGAAAAGACAAACAAAAATGAGAAAAATCTTTGAATGAGCTGCGCAAATCTTTTGGCGAGGGTTGATTTAGATTTCAAGGAATTGTTGTTGATAATTGTTGTCGCTGCAAATAGTGGAAAAGGCGGCCTCAAACATAAGACGCGTTTATAATAAGCGCCCAAATCAAACGAGGGCCCAAAGAGGGAAAATTCTTGTTGCAGCAGGGGAAAAATTACTTTGAAGTCAAGTGCCCATTGTCGTTCTTGTTGTTGTTGTTGTTATTGTTGTGCAGTTTGCGTTGGATTAACCAAAAGATTACAACATATGCAACAGTAGCTTTAATTGAAAAAAGAAAAGAAAAGAAAGAGATGCAAAAAGATTACGTTGACAATTTTTCTTAGAAGTGAAAGATTTGTAAAAAATATTGATTAAAATGTTGTGACTGTGGAAAATTAAATATGTGAATGAGGGGTTTTTTATTAATAAGGAAACAGCAAAATATGCGCAAAGGATTTTTGTGAATTTCGCTTTTAAATAATTTATACAATTTGTTTGCTCAAGAAACTTTTCTGTTTTTGAAATTTATTCAAAAGCTATTTGATTTTACTTCAGCAAAAGTTTTTAATTAATTGGTTTATAAAGAGATGTATTAAAAACATTTTTTATAAAACAAACAAATAATCAAAGCAAGAAAAATATAAGAAATTATAGCGATGAAGAGTTTCTATTATTTTTAATCAGAAATAGATTTTTTAATTGTTTTAATAAGAATGTCTTATATTTTTTTTTTAATTTTTCCAAAAAAAAAATTGTATAATAATAAAGAATGAAAATTATATAAATATAGGAAAGTCGTTATTTAGGAATAGATTATGTTTTTATATTTATTATATATTTTTTAGAAGATAATAATTAAACTACTCGAAATAAAAGCTGAAGACATATTAAGGATATTAAATAGCTTTTATAGTTTAATATAAATTAAAAGTCTTAATTGACTTCCAATATAAAATGTTAAATTTGTAAATGCAATTAAAAGTTATATGCGTTTAGAGATATCCCATAGAAAATAATTTAAATATCAGTAAATGATGCCTATTAAAAGTTAACATAAATATGTGTCTAAAACATTTATGGTACTCAGGATAAATTTAGATAATGAGTGTAATTGACCCCAGATACCCTATAAATATATTTTACAAGTGCCTGAAAAGTTTTTAAACTGCATTTAATGCATAATCGTAAATAAATCCCCCAATTGAACCATTTTTTCTCATGTGCATCAAACCGTCAATCACAAAAATTCTATAAAAAACTGGTTGCATTCAACACTTGCATTTTTCCTTTTTTGTATGCTGCATTGATTTGTGGCACAATTCGTGTGCCACATTTTCAAATGGCGGCACGTCAAAAAATGGCAGGGAAAAATGCAGGCAAAAAAAAAAAAAACAAACGATAACTGAATTGATAAGCGGCTGAGGCCGTGTTGCATGCCGCATTTCGTTGCAAGTGGATGAATGAACCGCTGAAACATGCACCAAAAACTGAATTGAAAAACTGAATGAATTTGCCAATACACACACATACACACATACACACACACACGCACACACAGTTGCACGCGTTGCAAACGCATGAATGAAACGGCGCGTTGCATGCCGCGACGCCGACTGCGCTGCCCGCAGCGACAACGACGCGTTGCAACAGCTGAAAACGCGAAAAAAAACTACGCCCATTGACGGGGCAAACGCGGCGCGTTTGTTTAATGGGCCACGCACGCAACAGCAGCAGCTGCCACTGCCACTGCCACAGCTGCTGGTGCATGCCCCAAACGGTGTGTTGCCAATGACAGCGAAAAAAGCCTCTTCTGTTTTTGCTGCAGCCAGCCAAGTGCATTTTGGGGCTACGCGGGAAAAAAAAAGAAAACACCCTCCACACACACACTCGCAGACACACACACACACATGTGATAATGATGCAACTGCCACCGTTTCGATTGTTCAGAATGCGGCACACGCGTCAAGGTCAGCGCCACACGAATTATGCTCCACTCTGGGCCCCAACTCCCGTTAGCTGCTGCCTGCAGCCGTGTCCTGTTTGCGTGCAACAGTTGCCGGGCATTAAGGACCATAAAAAAATGCCAGTCAAAACTTTGCAAACGGGCGTAAACCACCGACCAATACTCAATCAGAGAGAACAAATAGAGATGTCACTATATAAAAACTATTTACATATGCGTAAGATTCGAAATAGCTTCTTTAATATAGCTAGCTTTGTTTTAGAATTCGTTTATTTTAATTTTTTTTTAAGCTAAATCAAAGTTAAACTTCATTAGATTTCTAAACAATAAAAGCAGCTAACAAATTTTAATTAATAGATTTAATATAAAATAAATTAAAATATGTATTTAAAAGCTGAACGAAGTACAAAAATTAAATAACTTTGTCACGCCATGATTGATAGATAGATAGATCGACAGATTGATAGATATATAGATTGATATATTGATAAATATATTAATGAATAAATAGATAAGCAGAGATTTTAAACCTTACTATGTTATCGATAACTTCAACTTGATAAATATTGATATCTATTTATAATATCTTCCATTAACATAAAAGCGATCAATATCCATCTGCGAGGATATTCAGTTAGGCACTTTATAAATGTGAAGTCCTTCAGCAAAGGATATTATAGTTATAGCCATTAGCTTTATTTGTAGAATATTGAAACGAAGTTGTCAAAAATCTGTCTGAAAGAACTTTTTGCATCTAGCTGAGGAACTAATCAATGGACCTGTCACGTCCAAAAGATTGTTTAAAAGATTTTAAGAGCATTTGTTAAGTAAATACTAATTAATATTTACTTATTGTCTACATAGTTTGCAAATAAATAAAATAAATAAAAAAAGGGTTTCAGTAAACTGATCTATAAAACTATAAGTATCTGCTTTGTTAACTTAGGTAAATATATGCAGATTTTCTCAGTTATTAAACCCAAATAAGTTGCTATATACGATCCTTAGAGGAGTTTATAAGTAAACTACCTAAAAGACATTATGTTTAAAGTTAGTAAATAAAGGAAGATTTAAGGCGGTTTAACACAACCACAATTTATTTTTTTAATATTTATACGATTATATTTATATTTATATATATTTATGAGATCTTTAAATGAAATTATTAGTTGTATATCTATAATAAGTATATTTATCTAGCTTAAGAACTGAACGAGGTATATAGATTGAAGCGATTTGCTTATCTAAAGCAGGCTAACATAAATATATATTACAAATTTCAAGTTTCTATTTTTAATAATAGCGACAAAAATTGTATTTTTGCGTGTTCAGTCCGACGCTGCACAAACTTAATATACCCTTTATCCCTACGTGCCTGAGTATGTAAAGCTGAAAACCCCTCAACACACACGCACACACACACACACACGCACACTCGCGAAAAAAAGCGTGTATTGCAGCACATACAACACGTCGCTGCCCCCTTCCACTTTTTGTTGCACTTTGATTGCACTGGCCGCGATTATCCGCACGTTGCATATCAATGTCCTGCCTGCCTCCTGGCTGGCCACCAGCTGGCTGAAGGTTGCACATGCCGCCCTGTAGGTGTTGTTACGCCTGCCTGTTGCAGCAACCAAAAGCCCCAAACTCTGCCCCTTCCCCCCTTCCCCTTTCCCTTCCTCCTCCCCCTCGTTCATTTTTGGCTGCGCTTCGTTGCGCATTTTTGCATTTTTTTGCAAACATTTGTGGCGCCGCTTTTTGTTGCCCCGTTGCTGCTGCTGTGGCAAGTGCATTCAACGCGATTATTAGGGATTTCAATCGACGCGCTGCACTTGACCCCCAGCCCCCAGACACGCCCCCAATTTGCCCCCTTTTCCGATTTTCCTCGCCGCCTTTTTGCGGTTTGCAGTTGCGTTTTTTTGTTCCCACGTTTGCGTTTTTTGACTTTTGCATGAATTTCTCTCGCGCAGTAGGCACAACACGGACACGCCCACCGCCCACCGACCCACCGCCCCCATTGGTCATTTGAATTGTTGCACTTTTTATGCAACGGCCTGTCGCCTTTTCCTGCTGGCGCCTGCCAGCACCGTTGAAGTGTGAAAATGCAGCGTAAAATTGAAAATGCAACCAGCAAATAAAAACAAAACAAAAAAAAAGAAAACATGAATCTGAAAATCAAAATAAAAATTGGCTTCGCTTTTTTACGTGCATACAGTTTAGGCCCATTTTATTTGCCGTTTTTTTTTGGTTCAATGCGTTACTGCATTTTTGTTGCATGTGCAACATTGTGTGTGTGTGTGTGTGTGTGTGTGGCACGCGGCGTGTTGGCATCGAGTTGATTGTTGCGGCCAAAACCCAATTGACCGCAAATTGTGGCTTTTGTGATCAGATTTTTATGGCCACATCTCCTGGCACGCAAATTGACACAGTTCTTTTTTTTGCCTGTTGTTTTTGTTGTTGTTGTTGTGTGCATATTTATATACATATAACTGTATTTACAGCAACACTCTATTAGCATGCATATTTAATATGTTGTTTGTGTGCGTGTCCTTTTTTGTGTCCTTTTGGATAATTGCCATCAATTGCAAACGGATTTTAATTGTGGTCATTTCCATCGGGAATTCTGATTATGTTTTATGCGATAAGTTCAACTAAAGTTCGAGTAAAATATATTTAGCTTAAAGGTTACTTTTATGTATTTGTTTAGTAGTTGCATTTTTAAAAAGCAGCTGATTGTGCGTTTTTTTTATAGGGTATTATTTAACTTTATTAAACAGCCTGAAAGAGGCATAAAAATCCTGTTAAAAATTTCTTTGGACATTTCTAAAAAAAATCTGTAAAAAAATTTTATTAATGTAATTTTGTAAGAAAATTCATAGTTTTTTATAAGGATAATTAATAATAATCAAAATAATAATTATGTTACTGAAGAGCTTCAGTTGAATGTATATAAGTGAATATAAATCTATTTTTAAATTGTATTAATGTTATATGCTTAGAATATGCATATTATTTTCATAAAGTCAACAAATAATGATAATAATAAGGAACTTCAGTTTTAATTAAATAATTAAGTAAACAAAAATCTATTTATAAATTGTTTTAATATATAGATATATTATTTTTCTATTAAGCCAATAAATTGTAGTAATAGAAATATTAATAATAGTAATAGTAATAAGGGGCTTTAGTTTAAAATATATATATAAGTTGTCCAACAAAACAAAAAAATAAAAAAATATTTCAAAGATTGCTCTTATTAGTAAAAGTTTTTTTTGGCGAAAATTTTGTTTTGATAAGCTAGTTTTATTATTAAAAGTAGATAGAGATTATAAATTTTACAATATTTACTAATGAATGTCAGCATGCTTTTGTTTTTGATGTATTTAAATTTTTTTAATATATACAGTCAAACTTCTAAATTGCGATTTTTTTTAAGGAACACTAAATATTCTTTATATTATAAAATTCTTCCATTTTACAAATTTTCTATATAACGAAGTTTTTTATCGGATAACTGAAGTTTGACTGAACATACATTTATTATACATATTACATACACTATATGCATATTTATTTTTGCCCTGATTTTTACTTAGTTATAATAAATATTATTTTTAAGTGAGCGATAAATGCGGTAAAAATACACATATAATTTATTTTCTATAAATAATCTTAGAGCAGCTTTCTTTATTTAATGCACGCTTAATTTAAAATTGGTTAAATTTTTATATGTATATTTATTTGGATTACATTCAATCTTTTATTTAATTCACTGCATAAACAAAACGTTTCCATGAATATTCGTTAATAATTGTTTAAAAAATGATTATAGTTATATGCATTTATGAGCATATTTTTTTTTAGTTAATAACTTTCCATATTTGCGCAACTATTAAATATGAATTTATGGCGCTGAAATCCGTTTGAATGCAATTGAACAGTAAATAAAATATCGCTTAATATTTCTGCTATTTTTTTTTTTATTTGTTCGCACAGTTCGCATTTCAATTCGCATTTATGGCCGGGGAGGCAATTTTTTTTATGGAAATTGAAAAATCATAAAATGCCTGCAACAAAGTGCTTGCAACAATGTGTGGGGCGACGAGTTGCCCTTGGCTGTTGCATGTTTGTACTGCTTTTTATTTTTTTTTTGTAAAACTCTCTTTCCTATTCTATTAGATTTTGTTGTTGTTGTTGTTGGCACCTGTTGCAGCAGCTCAGTTGCTGCATTTATCAAAGCCGCAATTGTAGCTGTCAGAGCTGCTGCTGCTGCTGCTACTGTTGTTGTTGTTGTTGTTGTTGTTGCCGCTGGTGTCGTGCTGTGCAACATGTTGTTGCAGTTGCAATTTTATGAATGAAAATTGGCCGCACGTGACAACTATTAGCAGTTTGTGACTATTAAATGTCACTATAAAAGCCAACAACAACAACAACAGCAGCAACAACAACAGCAGCAACAACAGCAGCAGCAGCAACAACAGCAACAGCTGCAGCAGCCATTGATTGCTGCTGCTGCTGCTGCTGACAGCGCTGCTGCACAAATTGTGTGTGAAAAAGTTCATACATCAACGCACAAATACACGCAAAACACAAACACACACACACATACACACGCACACAATTGCACTTGCACAAAGCGCATAAAAAGTGTTGCTGTCATGCGGTTGCTGCTGCTGCTGCTGCTGCAGTGCGTTTTGCTGCAGCATACTCACACACACACACACACGTATACACACGTATACACACGTACACACACTTAACTGCAGCCACGCGCTTTTTTGTTGTTGTTGTTCACGGTGGGTGGGGGGCGGGCCTCCGGCGGCCGCGGCGAGACGCGGGCGGGCGGGGGAGGCGGGCGGGCGGGGGGGGGGGGGGGGGGGGGGGGGCGTCCAAAGGCCAATTGTTGTCCCCATATGAGCAAAAAGCAATGGACAAAAATCGACATCGTGTTGCTGATAGCGCATTTTGGTAGCTTTATCAATTGTTGTTGCTGTTGTTGTTGAAAACGTTTTATTTGCCTTTCAGTTAGTCATTAAACTGTTGCTGTTGCACCTATTTTTTTGTTTTTGTTTTTGTGTTAGGCTATTTTGTTTGTTTGTTTGTTTGTTTGCGTTGCTGCGGTCGTTTTTCGGGCTTTAATTGCTGCCCACAATGCGAACAGCAGCAACAACAATTGCAGCAACTGCAACTGCAACTGCAACTGCTGCCAGTTTGTGCATGCAGCAGAGCAATTAATTAGTGCACAGTCGACGGCTGATTAAGTCAAATAACATTGATGATATACATCGGGGCCCCAAAAACTTTCTCCTTTGCCACCTCAAAATGCCAATGCTCATTTTTTGGTAGATGTGTTTTTGTGTATTTGTGTGCGTTGCCAATTTAAATCTAAACAAATAAACATTTGGCTGGCAATTCAAGTGCGGCTAACCGCAAAAACATGCTGCACATTTTATATTGCAACTGCAACTGCAACAAGTTAACGGCGGCTTGGGGCCAACGAAATAACAATAACAATTGGCTGACATATTGTCAAGGCT
Source organism: Drosophila lacertosa (assembly GCA_004143845.1). NCBI lineage: Eukaryota > Metazoa > Arthropoda > Insecta > Diptera > Drosophilidae > Drosophila > Drosophila lacertosa. The sequence continues at coordinate 156,231 of SCDZ01000160.1, read as the reverse complement.
GTTAACAAGGTTTGATTTAAAGCTGCGCTTAATTTAAATAAGTCAATTATTTATAATAAATTATTTATATATGTACATATATATTTTCTTTTGTAGCTCAAAAAAATATTTAAAAAATATTAGCCTGATGATAACCTAGGTTCGAATCCCAACATTGTTCAGAATTTAAAGAAAAAAATAATATATAAATGTATAACCTATTACCTTTAAAACCTCCTTAAAATAAAACTTATTATTATACTTATTTTTTTAAAAAACCAAACTTTTAAATGCTCCAAAATTGGACAATGTTAATGTTTAATTTATGAGAACTTGTTTTAATTTTTAAAATGTTAAAAACACCTATTAAATATATTTTTTTAATATTTTTTTATGTCAGCTTTTTCATAGCATTTTATGCTTTGTTTTTTTTTTAAATAGTATCTAAATTGAGACCTAAGGCAAAGTTTAACTTGATAGTAAGCTTTATATGGTTTACAGTTTCCTTAGCTTGCTTTAGTATTTTTTAGTATTTTTCTTAGTCAATTAGTATTGCTAGCATATTTATTAACGTGACTTACTTAAATTTAAAATGCATCCAGTTTATAATCTAACTGTTTTATTACTAATTGGTTTAAATTCTTGTAACTGAACATATCTTTTACTAGATTTTAAATTAACAATATTTTTATTGGTTTCTTTTCACAAATTTTCGTCAAGTTTCACCAAGTTTCCAAGCTTTTACATTTTTGTTTACTTAGGAAATGAAGTTGGCAAAAATCGCTTAAAAAGAGTTTCTCCGTCTCTGAAAGCCTCGCTTAGTTACTTTGGCCCCTCGTTGATCCTTTAAGTGCCGAAAGTTAAAAATTTTTTAAGCTAAGCACAATGTGCTTAGACGCCGTTCATTACCAAGCCATTTGGCCAAAAGTTGTCAAAGTGGCCTTCAGCCTGCCTGCAACTTGCAGCTTGTGCGTTTTATGTGCAACAATTTGTGCTGCAAGACAGAAACTTGTTGTAATTGTAACCACTTTTTGGGCGAAAAAGCCTCTAAAGCATTTTCTCTTTGAGCCGGAGCTACCCTGTCGAGTGCAGGCTATTTTTTTTTTGTTGGTTGGGGTGGGGGTGTGGAGGGGGGCGGGTGTCTCTGTTGGTGCTATCGGGGCGCCCTTTTTCGGACTAAATGCGTTTTTTGCTTAGTTTTATTGGCCCGCAGTGTTGGCCAACGCAGTGCGGCATGCGGGGCCAAATCGACAGGCAAAAGTAACGCGTTCAACAACACAAAAATAAAAACTGCCTCAAATTGCAGACAGAAGCCGAAGCAACGAAAGAATGGGCAACATTTTTTTTATTGGGGTTTGGGGCACGCTTCAAGCTGAGTGCAGTAAAAATCAAGCTATAGACTATACATAGAGCAGGAGGTGTGTGTGTGTGTAACTGAGTGTGTGTGTGCGTGAGTGCTGTTTGTGTCTGCATACAGTGAAACCTTAACGAATGGTCAGCTTTCCTTAAGCAATTGAGCTTCTTTCATTAAACTTTTCATCTGTTTTTTTTTTTGGTTTGTTGTGCAAAATAAATAATTTTATTGGGTAGATCAACTCACGTTTTATATATACAAGAAATTTTCTCCAAGTGCAAATAGAAATGTTCTTCAAATTGAAATAAATAGAGTACCTTAAATGATAATAAATAAATCTTTAAAAAATGATGTGCATATTAGATTTTTTTCCAAATAAATATTAAAAAGATTTGCATTTATTTATTTATAAATTAAACATTTATATACAGTCTGAATATTTTTAAATTAAAGAAATATATAAAATGTGAAGTCAGCATTTAAATTTTCTTTGACCAAAAATAATTAAAAATAAATCGTTGATTAGGTTTTAAAATCAATTAATACGAAACTTTAGAGACACTCCAAAATGAGTAAATATTTACGATTGTTAAATAAAAATGAATTTTCTTAACTATTTTTGATTTACCGTATAATTATTTGTGAGTTTTTAAAAGGGGTTTAATCCATTTATATAAAATTCCATAATTAAATGCAGCTTTAATATAAATAAGAATATTAAATGAGGAAAATTAATCTATAAGAAGACAAACAAAAATCACTTGATTAAAAGTAGCATTAATATAAATAAAACTATAAATGGAAATAATATGAAAAATGAATTATTATATATAGTATTAATATAAAGTTAAATATATAAAAATACATAATCAAAACCAGCTAAAATTCATGTACAAATAATAAAGTGATAATTAGGCTTTATTATATAAAATATATCCTTTTTTCTACTTTTTTATTTATTTTATCTTTTGTTAATTGCTTAGCTTGAAGTTTGTTCGCTGCGCAGAACTTTCACTGTATAAACACATGTGTGTATATATATATATACATATATATATATATTTTCTTTTTCTATTGCTTGTCGACTTTTTTTGTCTATTGAGTTTCAAATTTCCCGGACAGCAGCCACGTACAATGCGTTGCCTGTCGCTGCTGCTGCTGCTGCTGCTGTTGTTGATGCTGATGCTGCTTCAGGACGCGCTGTTGCTGCTGAAGCTGAAGGCTTTGATAAAAAATTTTTTGGCAAATGTTTTCTGAAATCCTTCAACGTTTGCCACCCGCCGCATGCCCCACGTGCCCCATGTGCCCCCATGTGCCCCACGTGCCCCACTCGCAACAACATAACAAGCCATTGCAACAGCCTCTCGCATATAAATGGCATGTTTGACACACACCAGAGGGCGGGGGCGAGAGGGGGGGAGGCGTGGCAGGAGCTTGGTGCCTGCGTTGCTGCAAACAAAATAATATGCAAAATGTTAAAAAATTAAATGAGTGGAACGGGAAGTTGTCCAGCGGCGAAAAAATTCGCGAATTTTTAGTTGATTTTCTACACACGAGTGTGTTGTTGTGCACACCTCCCCCACCGAGTGGGTGTGTGTGTGTGTGTGTGTGTGTTGCATGCGTTTTTCTGTTTGATTTGTTGGCGCCTTGCAAAAGGGCAGCGAGAACACTTTCAATGCGCCAAGCCAAGCCAGACAAGCAGAGAAAGAGTTAGAGAAAGCAGAGACAAAGTTGGGGAGAGAGAGAGAGACAGAGAGGGTGAGTGAGAGAGTGAGTGAGAGACAGCGAGCTAGCTTTGACAAAACATTAAAAATAAATCAAATAAAATGAACACATAACTACGCAGCATTTACTTTATGCCACATGCCACATGCCCCCCACACACCAAACAAGACATCAATTATTATTTTTTAGCAGGGTTGCGATTTTTTGAATAATACCAAAAAATTAATGAGAATTTTGTTTTGGAGTTTTATAAAATTATTTTGCTTTGTTTATGGCCAACAAATTTTGTGAGTACAGTTGCGACAACTCTATAAGAAAAAACGCAACCCTATGCGTGACATTTTAACTTATATTTTTTTGTTTTTTATAAATTCTTTTTGTTGTTGCTGATTTATTTGGGGCGCATTTAAATGAAAGTCAGAGTTCGAGGTTTGAGGCGTATTTTAACTGAAATTGAAAACAGACGCAACAACAACAACAACAACAGCAACAACAACAACAACTTATTGGCTTTGGGAACAAAGGCTATGCAAATTGCGGCTATGCGATATACGAGTATTATAAAGTATAAAGTATAAAGTATAAAGTACTGGGTATAATAAACAAACAGCGATTAAAGCGAACGTTGCAAGTTGCAACTATAAAATTGTAAAACAAGACGAGATTACAAAACAAAAATGATCGACGAGCAGATGCCCAAGGTCTTTCTCAATAACACTATATATATTAAATAATATATGTTTTAAGTGCTCCATTTAAATGAAAGTTGGATGAATAATATAAATAACTAACATTCTTAAATTTAAAATTAAAAAAGACCATATTTTACATATATAGAAAATTACACTTTACTTTAATATAGAAATTTTTATAATATAGAGGGTATAAAAAACAGTGGAGTTTTATATTTAGAAATAAAAAGTGAGTTTTCTTTTTCAAAAATTATTTTTTATTTATATCTTAAACAAATATTTATGTTAAATGCTGTGTAGTTAAATTTAAGAGTCTTGAATAAATGCTGTTAAAAACTAATTTAAAGTAAATAAAAGGAAAAAGGGATAAATTAAATCATTAAAGGAATTTGATTATTTTTATCTATTGTCTTCAAGAAATAAAAAAGGATACAAAAGTAAATATTTAATAAGATTGGATAAAATGTTTAGGATAACGAAATAATAATTATTATGTTTTGAAAGCTTAAGATCTTGTAAAAAGATCTATAAAAAAGGCTTGGAAAATCGAGGTATGCGAATAGATTAAAAGCAAGTTAAGTTGATTGTTACATGAGAATGTAAAAGCTAATAATAAAGAATAAATATGAATATCTTAAAAGCTATCTTTAAGGATCTTTCAGGGTTTTAGGGTTCAAACTTCTTAGTTACAGGGTATGTGGAGAGTAGTATACAGCCAGCCAAGTAACGTATGAAGATGCCGACGAAGAACATTGCGTTGAAGCTAAGCTTAAAGTTAAAGTAGAAAATGAAAGGGGAAGAGGGGCAAAAGGGAGGGGAAAGAGGCAGAAGATGATGACGATGCCAACAATTACAGCGCCGTTTTCGCATAATATGCGAAATATAAACAATAAATGCGAAGGGGGAGAAGACGCAGCCGAAGAAGATGAAGGAGAAGAGGTGGAAGAAGAAGAAGACAGAACGAACAACAACAAATCATGCACAAAACAATGGGCAACATTTTGAGTCGCTTTGCTGCAACTTATAACAAACAATTACACATATTTTGCATGTTGCACGGAGCATGTGGCAGGGGGCGATGCTGGGCGCCAGCCCAGGCCACCGGTAGCTTAAACAATTGCTGGTCTGCAACAAGTTGCAGCAATGCAACAACAACAACAACAGCAACAACAATAACAAAAAAATCGAAAAAGAAAAACACACACAGACACCGGCAACCGTCTTCAGATGCAGCTGAAGAAGTTGTTGCAACAGCAACAACAACGTGCCCAACGAGGCATGCAAATGCTGCCGCTGCCTGCCTGCCTGCCTGCCTGCCACAGTAGCAGCCAAAATAGTTGTCTCTCTGGTGGGTGCCGCTTGGTGGCTTCGCATCGCCCACGAAGAAACACGACGCGTCGGCGGCGGCACTCTGAGAAAACGTGCACCGCCAAAAACCACACAGCGCCAGCAGTTGCTGCAACTGCAACACAGAGCCAGCTACTGCAACTTCTACTACTACAACTACTGCTGCTGCTGCTGTGGCCAGCATCAGCTTCAGCATCAGCATCAGCATCAGCAGTAACGCAGATTTTAGTTTGGTCTATCCCATTTTTGGAATACCCTAAGAAAATGTTGACTGTGGCAGGCAACTTGGCAATTGGAAATGGAGAATGAAATTTAATGGAAGATGGGATTATATTAGAAAAAAGATAGTAAAGTAGAGAAAGCCATAACGATCAGGAGATCCTTCAATAATAAAAGTAAGGGAGTTTTAGATATATTTAAACAGCAATAAGCTGAATACAAAGACATGAAGGTAAATTAAAATCAAAAAAGATGCAGAGAGAGGGAGAAAAAGTAAGACATAGAGGAAGAGAGAGATACAGAGAGGGAGAGAGGGTGGAGAGAAAGATAGAGAGAAATTGAGACTGTTGGAGAGAATGAGAGAGGTAGAAAAAGAGGATAGAAAAAGAGAGTAGAATAGCTAGAATAGGCAATAGAGTAACTGATATTGAGATAGGCAGAAAGAATGAGGAAGATCTTAAATAATAATAAATAAAATAATCATGACTACATATAAAGAATCACGACAGATGAAGAGACACAAATGAGAGAGAGAGAGAGAGAGAGAGAGAAAGAGAGAGAGATAAAGAAAGAGAAAAACTCATATCAAGGGAGATAAATTTCGCAAACGATTTTAATGAGAAGGTTAAAAAACTAGTGGGGAGAATAGAACTCAGGGATAAAGAGAGCGGCAAAAAAAATCTTAAGGGATATAAGGAAAGAGAAGGAGAGAAAGACAAAAGAACAAAGTGAGCAGAAGAGAAAGAGGCATGAAAAGCACAGTGAGAGAGAAAGAGAGATAGTATAAAAATTAAAAAGAAATAATAATTAAACAAACAAAAAATATTAATTAAGTTTAAGATCTTTTTAACGTTTTCTTTTGGACAAATGAAAGATGAAGATCAAAAGAAATTAAGAGAGGATTGAGAAAAAATTATCTTTATGAGATGTATTACATATAAGATATCAATATACATATAATGAAAAACACACGTAAGATTTATAAAACTTATAAAATTTGTTTGCAGTAATTTTCTATTATGTAAGATATTTAAAATTATGTGATTAATACCTGTTTAAAGGTATTAATATCTCCTCGGCTTAGGCTTACCTCTGAGCACAAATTGACATCCTTACTGATCACTGTCCCAACAGCTAAACACAAATAACTTCTTCTCTTCGAAGAATTTGCAGAGTGTATGCGGTTCGTTGTGGTTTTATTTGTATGCGTTTGGCTTGCTGACTGGCCGTAATGTCTTTCTTACGCGATTGTCTGCAGAGCCATACCCCCCACCCCCACCCCCGCCCCCTTCACTCTTGCTGCAACCTTGCTGCAACTAAAGTTAAACATCATATGCTGCTGATGCTGCTGCTGCAACATTTTTGCAGTAGCAATTGGCTTCATTTGAAATTGTCTTCGCATTGTTATTGTGCCGCTTAACTATATTCCAGGCTAAGTGTGTGTGTTGTGTGTGTGTGTGTGTGTGTGTTGCTGTGTGTTGAAGCATTTTCCCCTTGGACAGGTTTAATAAATATGTTCAAGGAAATGCTGTTTGGTAATTGTTCGTTGGCGTTTTTTTCTTGCTGCTGCTGCTGCTGCTGCTGCGGCTGCTGCAATTTTTGGCCAAGTTTCTTTTGGCTTGGCTAAGATGCTTTGTCTCTTTCGCTCTGCTGGTCGTTTGGCCATTTGGCAAGCGGAAATATGGCGCCGCAATGAACCTTTACTATCATTTATGAGATCTGCTCGCTTTGGTAATTGTTTCGACTTGGCTTCTTCTTCTTCTTCTTCTCGTTTTTCTCTTCTTAACAATATTTAAAACAGTTGCGCAGTTGCATTAACAACTTATGTAAATAATTTGCATAACTGCAGCGGCACACAAAACGTGGCCTCAACTAATAAAAAGAGACTCACACACACACACACACACACACATACAGAGAGAGAGAGAGAGAGAGAGAGATCTGGCAAAGCAAAAATTGAAAATCAGCTCGGACAATGCAGTTGACAGGCAACGTGTCGTATGCGCAATGTCCCAACTGCCGTTGGCGCAGGTCAGTAAACCGCCAATAAAATCAACATGCAGCTGCGTCCTGGCCCAGGACCAGAACATGGCCACCTTTCCTTTTGCAGCGGAACGTGGCCCGAAATGAAAATTGAACTCATATTTATTTAACTTGGGCAAAAGGAGGCAGCCAACTGCCAACTGCCAACTGCCAACTGGCTGGAAGCCGCCTAGGCCCAATTCATCAACGGGGCAGCCGTCGGAGCATTAGCCGTCAGTCTGTCAGGGAACGAGCAATCGAGTCCTGCCAACCAACTCCTGGGCACATATATACTCTTTTGTCTACGAATTTTTGAGTTTTGAGTTTGCATACAAGATGAGTTTTCTCTGGCCGGGTGTGCCTGGTGCCTGGCCTGGTCCTGGCCTGGTCCCGGTCTGGTCGGCTACCCTTTTGGGTGCCGTAATAAAATGTCATTCGTCATTTGGTTTTTGCGTGTGCGTTGCCCAAACGCACCGTGCCCCGCCCCCCCGCCCCGCCCTGCGCCCCCTCCTTTGCCAATAACTTCAGCAACTGCAGCAGGCAACGACAACTAATCGCATTGTCTGCACTTTTTGTATGCAGCACACGCAGTCAGAATGCTGAAACAGAAAACTGAAAACTGGGCACAGAAAACGCACACACACAAACACACACACACACATATACTCAAATTCTACATAACGTAACGTTGCATGCGGCCCATGCCACTTGCCACTTTCCACTTGCCACATTTGCCGCTCGCATTTAACAATTCTATTAATTTGTTTTGTTCAACATAAAACACAAAAGCGCTAGCACAGAAATCAAAACCAAACGAACGTGTTGCTCAAAAACTGTACGCAACGATATGCACTGAGCGAAAAGGGGGGTGTACTTTTCCTTAAATATCTTTTATATAGTATCCCTATGAGTTTAAGATAGGCGCTTAGAGTTTGAACCTTTGAAAGTGCTTTGTCTACTTTTATTTTTATTTATTTATATCGAATATTTTTTAATCAGCTTTTAATCAGTTTATTTTCTTTATTTTTTTAATTTAATTAGAAAATTACAGTATCCTTTTTTAAACATTTTTTTTTTTAATTTTTTAAGATTTAATTTAATTTGCGAAATTTCTTTTATGAAATTTGTACTTATGTTCTTTGTAAGTTTTCAAACTTTTCATTTATGATGATTTTTATATACATATGTTGTCATTTCAAAAGTTAAATATTTTTTATTATAACTTAATAATCTAATATAGAAATGCTCTTTGTATGTTATATAAATTTTTAATTTAATCTGTTCAAAAGTTTTCAAAGTTCTCTTGCTTGAATTGTTTTTATTTTATTTCTAAGTTCTCACCGAATAAGTAAAATAACTTTTGTTTAATTTATACTTATTCTGTTGTGGTTTATAATTAAAAAAATAACAGGTTTTATGATTTGAGTTATTCAAATGTTGTTTTAAATTATTTTTAGCTTATTAAGTATTTAAATATTATTTATTTCCGCAAAGTTAAACACATATAAAAATATGCTAATATTACTTTTTTATAAATAAAAATATGCTTTTCTTTTCTAAACATTTATGGAATTATTATAGATTTTTATAGCTGTAGTTTTTTGATACATTTTCGAATTCATTTTTATTTTTATATACAATATTTTTATATGCAATATTGTCACAAGATTTCAACTAATGCAAATTTGCTTCCCTTATAATATTTTCTGATATTTTTATTTAACGCAACTTTGTTTTTCAAGTGTAGTATTCTTCTGTGGACACCTAAACGCAAATTTATATATGTATATATATATATATTAGACTGACTAACCGCATCCTTTGGCCGGCCAGCTGAATAAAGCACACAGATGAGTTCTGCAGGAATGCATTTTATTATGACAATTTCCAATTTAATTTCTTATGCAATTCTTTTTTGTTTAGTTGTTGTTTTTGTTTGCACTTAGTTTAGTTATGCATAGGCAGGGAACTCGAATCAGCCATAAAATCATAAAATCATCAACAGCAAAAATTGTGAACGCGAGCGCATTTTCCAATTGTAAACCAAACCAAAATCCTCCCCCATCCCCCCCTGAAAATTCAGCTTCTCCTTCGAGGGGCAATCAATGTACCAGATATTGTCTTCGCTTCGTTGACAACGACGGCTAACAAAACTAAAATGAATATGTATGTGTGTGTGTGTGCTTGTGTGTGTGTGTGCGGTTGTGTTGCAACTCTGCCTCTCCCCCACCTCCCCTTTTGCCACACCCCCTTTCCTTGTTGCATGCGTAATTTGCGTATGTTTCGAAAATGCAAAAGGGCAGCGACTTCTTCTCCTGTTTCTCCTGTTTCGCTGTAACTGAAAATAATGATAGGCGCATCCTTCACTTTGTCTGTCCCTTTCCACAGCACCCGCTCTCTTTCTCTCCCTCTGGGTTGTCTTTTAATTGTCAATGCATTTTTGGTTGTTCCCCGGCGCAGTTTTCATTGGTTTGTTTGCTGTTGCCTTTTGCTGTTGCTTTTCCCGGCTCCGACTCCGATTTATGATTTATTTTGTGTGTTGCCTTCAACGGGCCACGTTTCCCATATCTTTTGCGCTATTGTTCAGTTATAAGCTGCATTACCAAAATATTGTTAAGTACAACAATTTATATTTGCTTTAATTGCATATTTAAGTATATTTATTTAAATGAGTATTTTTAATCCATATTAATTGCAACATATTTGTAATCAATATTCCGCAAATATTTATTCTTATATTAAAACTAATTTTAATTATTTATTTAATGTTTCTGAGGTAAGCAAACTTTTTTGAAGTTAAAATAGCTTAGAATGTAAATATTCTTTAATGTTTATTACGTCGCATATTATATTATTATCATAAATGTCAAAGGAACTTTTACCATTTTATCTTTTTACCTTTCATTTATTAGTTTATATATCTTTTATTTATTTTTAATGTTGTCAAAAATATTTTAACCACACTTTTTTTAAACGAAAGTTTTCAAAAATTATCAAAACATTTTTTTTTGTGATATATATTGATATCAAATTTAAGAACAAAAAATATTCTTAACCAATAGTTTAATTATTTTTAGCTGACCTGCTTTTGTATCTGTTCTGCAATCATATTAAATGGAATTTTTTTATATTTTTAATGCATATTTATGTTATTTTTTGTATAAAGTAAAGAAGAAATAAGATCTTTATTATTTTTTCGACGCTTTCTACTATATATGAGAAATATAGAAAAATATACAAAAATAGCAATTAAAGGCAAATTCGAATAAAATACTTTTTTCTGTATTTTAATTTTTTTTTTTTTAATTTTACTTTATATTATTTTGCTTTATCTGTTTAATCGCTTACTTCTTTAAGACTTGTTGTTATTTGTATTTTATTCAAATGTTTGCTTACCTTAAAAATACACATTTTGTATATTTTTTCATACTTAACCTTTGCCCCTGTTGTACAAGTAAGACAACATTGCTTAATTCATTTTTGACATGTGGCAACTTTCAGCAGGTGTGTCCCTTACCAACCCACCCACCTCTACCCCTTCTCTCTCTCCACACACACACATATATAGTCGTGTCGCATTTGTTAGTCGTAAATTTGTTATCTTTGATCTCCTGGCATACATATCTAAGCTACCCGTAACGACAATTGTCATCAGCTGCGTTATCAAGCAAAAGTAACTAACCCAAGCTGGAGTTTGGGTTCAGATTCGTGGTTCGGGTTCAGGTTCAGGTTCAGGTTCAGGTGTAGCTGTAGCTGCAGAGCTGTGGAGCTGTTCTTCTTCTTCTTTGCTGCTGTAAAACAAAGCCTTTTGTTCGTATTGTTATCGCTTGTGTCCTTTTGTTTGTCCTGGCCCAAAACACTGAGCCTTGGCCTAAACAACAACAACAGCATTCACAATCCTGATGATAATTCGAATGGTCATTATTTATATTCTTTGAAAGTGTTTTTGCGTATTCAAAAATTCTATTAAGGAAGTTCAAGTACAAAACTTTTGTCATGTTGTGTGCCCCCTGTTGTCGTTGTTGTTGTTGTTGTTGTTGTTGTTGTTGGTGTCGTTGTTCATGCATGTCGAATGCATCAGAAACGTGCCGCGTGGGAGGTGCACAAAAACGCACTAGATTTGAAATTGGGTGTGCCAAAAAGGAGTTGCTGCATGTCGTCAGCCTCGTCATCATCATCATCATCATCATCAACAACCTCATCATCATCAACGTCCTCGTCATCATCCATTGCATTTGTGTAGTTTTTGCGTTTATTGTTGCATTTCTGATGTGATTTTTAGTATTGTCCAGCGACGAGTGCAATGTGCTCAGCATTTTTGAATGTGTCCAGAGTCCCTCTCCCCCCACCCACACACCCCCCCCCCGTATCTCCCTCTGCCACACCCCCATTTCCTAGCCCCCTTTTGTATGTGGTTTGGGCGCTTCCTATGTTAAATTGTTTGCTTGATGCTCGATCAAAAATGACAAATGTATGCACAGTGAGTGCAAACAGTATACGCTCACTCATAAATAGATTGGTAAATAAATAAAAATAATATTTTTAAAATTAAGTAAATATAAAACTCATAAAAAAATTGTTTGTAAAAAAAAGGATTCTATATAAATAATAAGCTAACAGATAAAAAAAAAGAAAGCTTTGTTATGAAAAAAGGTTGAATATTTATATCAAAAACTTTTACTTTACATTTATATAGATATACATAGTAAATGTATTTAAATAAATAATTAAAATGACTGTTATCGAAAAGATTATTGGTTTAAATAGATTTCAAAAAGGTTTTTTTCCTTTAAATTAAATCAATTTATAGTAATCTTTAACTAATTGATTTTAATTATGACTAAAATTTGAGTTTTTTATATGCTTTTAATTATGATTTATATTTTTTTATATATTTTAAAAAATGCTTTACTACTCCGTTTTTTCTAAATCATTGTCTTCTTAGCTTGTTCGCATATTTTTAGCAGGCACTGTTTGCATCATGTTGGACGCAGGCAGCTGCCTCGTTTGTCGCCTGCATTTGCTGGCAAAATGTTAATTTGAATTTGTGAGCATGTCATTAACACACGCACACACAACATACACACACCCATCACACACACACACACGCACAACAATGCGTAGGCGTCCATATGCATTTGACAAATGCGTTGTTAATGATGCAAAATGCAATTTTCGAAAATTCACAAGTTTTGCGCATTGATTTCAAAACAGAAAAATGTATATATACATATATATTTATATATAGAGCATACATATACATATATGTACATATGTGCATAGAGCGATTTAAATATAAATTATAAATATAAACAAAAATGGTAAAAGAAAAGGGCATATTTCTAAATAAACAAAAAAAAACTCAAAAGAAAAGTAAAATAAAACTAAACAATGAACGCTTTAATCAGCGCCGCCTCAAGACAACTACAACAACAACAACAACAACAGTTGCTGCTAGATCAACAACAACTCTAGCAACAACTCAATTACCAACAACAACAACAACAACAACAAACGGCCGCTAACATTCATCACCAGAAAATTAAATTGCTTTTGTTTATATAAATATTCCACACACACAGAGAGAACAGCTCGAAGACAGTTGGAAAATTTAAAGCAATGGAAAATAATTTTTCAACACCGCCGCATTTTGTTTAATTATAAATTTCTGTCAAGATTGTTGTTGTTGTTGTTGTTGTTGTTTCTGTTCTTCAAGCGGCTCAAAGAAGCGCCGACGCCGCCGACGTCAAAGTCGTCGTCAACATGGACACTAATACACACACACACACACACGCACATAACACACACATCTACAGCTATGCAAACAAATAAACAATTACCAACCCAGAGGGCGGCGAGTTCCACAATTTCCACACACAGTTTCCAATTTTCAGTTGCATTTTTTTTGATGTTGTTCTCTTCTTATTTTTTTTTTTTGTTTTTTTTATTATTGTTTGATTCTGATTTCTGTATGTTGTTGTCACTGTACAGACAAAAAAAAACGAGGAGAGAAAAGAAAAAGAATGCAACACGTTCAAGTCTTTCGATTTTGATTTGTTTGCTCAACATTTATTGAAGATCAAAGCGAACACACACAAACACACACACACACAGAGAGAGTTGAACACTCAGTTCACAGCTTGTCAACTGGCAACAACAACAACTACAAAAAACAACACAACATACATACATATACATATAGTACATATACATATACATATATATTTAAGCAAATATCAACGTATGCATTTTTTCAATTATTACATAAACATTTTTTATTGCTGTTCCATAAAATGTCGCGATTTTTGCACAAAGAAAAACAAAATAAATGCAAAAATTAAGAGAGAGAAATCTTTAAAGCTGACAGATCATTTTTGTGTTCATATATAAGCTATATTTAATAGGAATTTACTTGAAAATAAAAAATTATATTAATTTTTCAATCCATTAAAAAATACGTGAATAATCAAATTTAATTAATGTTATATACATATTACATTTTGTACATTTTTTACAATTCTATAAATATTAAATATAAATTTATTGAATACCAGATTTTTTTTAATATTTTTTTTTATTTTTATAAATATTTATCTTTATCTGATCTTTCAATGAAATCAGTTTGAAAGAAAGACATAATTTTTTTTGTCAAATATTTCTTTATTAAAAGTGCCTACAAAGTTGCACAGCCATAAGAAATATGTTTACACAACGAAAGCTTTTAAGAACTGAAGCGACATGCACAAAAAGTTATTATTGAGCTGTCCAGGGTATTATAAACACACAACTCAATTCTAAACACAATTATAAAAACAGCAAAAACAAAAAATAAATGAATAAATAAAAAAGCGAATACAATGAAGTCAAAAAGAAGTGAAGCGGATCGTTAAAAGTTGTCAAACCTCCCTCGCCCCTGCGAGGGGCGACTCTGGCAACTATTTCGACGTCGTCTCTGTCGTCTCCGTCGTCGTCGTCATATACAAAACAAAGTCGCCAACTATAAAAATTATAGTTAATGTATAAATTTAATGGCAACTCGTTTATTAAAAATTTTATTTGAATTCTTTTATTTATACGTTTTATACGCTCTTTTGCGCACGCTCGACGCTGGCAACATTGTTGCCCCGCAACGATAATCATGTTGCACGCTGATCATTATGATGTTGCAGCCGTCGCCGTCTCCCTCACCCCGCGCCGCGTCGCGCTGCGTCGCGGCCATAAATCGAAGGAACAAATCGCTGCGGCAAAGCCCCAGCAAAAGCAAATAAACCCAAGTGCAGACGCAATAAACTCGCCGATGTTATGGACGCCGAACTGCATCTGGAGTTGTGTACGTTCTTTTATACTTGTTGTACTTGGGCTGCAAATGGAAATGGAAATGAAAATGAGAATGAGAATGTGAATGTGAATGAGAATGAGAATGAAAATGGTAAACTGTAAATGACGGCTGAGCGGTGCCGGGCGGACAAAAGTGGCGGCAAAAGTGGGCTGAGGTCATTAATGCAACTATTGAAGTAATTCTTAGCGTGTGGGTGGCCAACTTGGGCGATTTGCTTTTGGCCACTCCAAATTATGTTAACTTCATTTTATACATGTCATTTCCGGTTAACACTGTTTATGCCAACGATTATTATCCATTGCCTGTGCCTCTCATTCATCATCAGCCACATTTTAACTCTTACCACTTTTCGTACTTTCCGCCAAATACTCTTAATGCACTCTTGCTGTTGCCAACAATGTTAGCCAAGTAACGGCAAACAGTCTGCACTCAAACTGAGGTCTGCTTGAAGTTTCCAAATCTATAAAATTGTTTATACTCAAAAACTTTGTTCGAAAACTATAAGCATTTTCTAGAGGAATTGCCTTTTTAAGAGGTTCTCTTTATAGGGTAATTCTTAATTTGAATTGTTTTTAGTTCCTTTTCATTTCAATAGTAAAATCTACTTTCGTAACTGCATATTAAAATGTTATTCTATAAAACCCTAATAGGAAATCAAAATTTATTTTAATTTATATAATTTTTATTTCATTTTCAAAAATATCATTTTCGATAACTTTGCTAAAAATTAAATAAACTTTAATGGAAATCATTTACTTTTTTAAGGTTAGGTTTAGTTGTAGAACATTTCTACATTTAAATTAGTTCATGTTTAAGCTAAATTTGGTAGACTGAATTTGTGAAGTTTGAGAAAATGAACCTCAAAGATTAAAAGATTATAATAGGAATAATGTTTTTTGTTCATGATTTTGTTTCGAGACTCATTCAGTATTCATCTTTCTCCCTTTAACTAAATACTTATTTAACCATTTTTTTTTATTAATTTAATCAAATTGCTTAGTTAATTATTATTTATGAATATTTAGTTTGAATATTTTGACATTTATTGCTTTTTTTAATCACGATCAAATATGATGATTGAATGAATATGCAAACAAATACTTTAAACGAAGATTTCACATTTAATAACAGGAAATGTGCTTAGAATGAAAGTCGTTTCAAACTAACAGTTAAGCTGGCAAGCAAGAAGAAGCTGCAAGAAACTTATGCAAGGTTAAATCTCACGATCTCTCTCTCACTCACACTTACACTCACTCTCTTTCCTTCTGTCTCTACTTCCCTCGCTTCACTTTTCGTTAAGTGCGTAGAAACAAGTTGCGGAGACACGACAACATGTTTGTTCTAGATTTTGTCTCAGACGCTTCGCAACAATGTTGCCGCAACTTGTTGAGCAGGACAGTTTGCCGTTAGCCGAAGCATTTAGCATTTAGGGGGGGGGTGGTGGTGTTTGGGGGGGGCAGGGGGGGGGGGGAGGGGGGGGGGGGGGGGGGGGGGGGGGGGGGGGGGGGGGGGGGGGGGGGGGCGTGGCACTTCTCAGTTGCTGTCGGCGGCAGCCTTTGAAAGCTCGTCGAGTTGTTGAGTGTTGAGTGCTCATCAGCAATGGACAACGTTGTGCAGTTGTTATCATATCTTTCACTTAAAATAAATAAAATTACAATTTAATAATATAACGACACACGTCACGCCCACCCGCCCACCGCCCCCAGCACCTGCAGGCGGCACTTGACTGCACAACAAAAGCAACAAATACTCAATTAATTATTACCAACAATAACAATAACAACAACAACAACAACAACAACATTTCTTACGAAAGTGTTTTAGACTTGACTTTTATTTCTAGTTGGTTTCGTCTTCCTCTTCTTCGCTTCGAACTGAAGCACATAATTGAAACTTGTTCACTTCGATAGGCCGCCCCCCCCTAAAAGCCCCAACCCCGTCGACCTTCCCTTTTAGCTGTTTTTTACGTATTTTATGTTAAGTTTCATTTGCCGCTCTCTGATATTGATAACCACAATGTTCGCGTTCGCATTCACGTTCGATGATAATAATAATAATTAGTAATTATATTGTTGTAAAATAAACTTGTTTTAATTGCTTGCCAAGCAGTCAACCAGATATGATATGAAAAAAACAACAACCCAACAATTTCAAATGCTAAACGCTGATAACAAATACAACAAAAGCGATTGTAAATTAAATACTCTAAACAAACCACAGCGAAGAAGAAGAAAATCAAAAGTAATCAACCGAACTATGGAATTTTTTTCAGGAATTTTTACTAGTTGTATATATTGTAGATAGTATTAACATTGTATAAATGGTATATTTAAAAGATATTAAATTGTTGTTCAAATGCACGTAACGAATATTTATGTGACTTTAGACACTTTAAATGTTATCGATCAGTCAATCGATTGGCAAATTTGTCATTCTCTTAACAAGCACATAAATTAGATAAATTGAAAACTTTGGAACGTGTTTTATCTATGTTTATCTTTCGCTTTTAGCTGCCTCAATATTTAATCTCAACTTAACCCAAATATGTCAACAGAAAAAACGCTTATTAAATGTGATTAAATTAATCAGCAGATTAAATCAGCGATAAGCAATTGTCATAAACTTAATCTGAATAATAGTAGCAATTATTTTGTATGTTTTATTAAAGCAATTATGGTAAGTCACAAAAATATTGGGTGGCTTTTAAAAAAATGTTGTCGATTATGCGAACAGGTTTTGTAATAAAAAAAATATTTTATGGAACTTAATTAGAAATTGTAGTATATTAAAAAAATTTTATCAATGATATTGTTTCAATTTATAATCTTCAACTTTTAATTAACTAAATAATTATTCTCTTTTTGGTCGATCAATTGATCAAAATATATTAACCAATTATCATCTGTGGATAAAACATGCTAGCTTCATAATATAATTTATAATTTAATTTTAAAGCACAAAGTAATTTGTGTTCACTTATCCCATAATTAATTTTGCGACTTTCATTCATGAAATTTATATATAACAATATGTCAACTTTCACTTAATGATATCTTTAAAATATATATATTTACCAGTATTAAGTTTAATTGCTATCGATTAATTAATAAACAACATTTGCAAACTATGCAACTAACTTCAGCTTAACTATTTAACTTAAACACCTTATGAAGATAGATTTAAGTTATTATTTCTGATTTATTACGTCCATCTAATTGCAAGTGTTATCGTTCAAACTGATCGATAGTCGCCTATTTCAACGTTTTGTCGCCTTAATCGTGGCAATTTGTTTAGAAGCAACAAGAACTTCAGCTAAGAACGGTTAACAAATCGAATGTTGTTTAGCTGCAATTGGCATCTGCTTTTTTTTCTAGCATTTGCATTTGCATTTGCATTTGCCACTTGCCACTTGCAATGTAACATTAACCCAAATGTTGTGTGGCTGCCACAAAGTTGATCTCGACTCGCGCCCAGACGAAGCTGAAGTCGCGCCTGATGCTGATGCTGATGTTGATGTTGATGTTGATGCTGATGTTGAAGTGGTTCTGCCCACATGATATACAAATCAAAGTTTATTTAGCTCTTTTGGAGGCGCTGGCCATGTTTGTCTCAATTAGTGGCATAATTCATGCTGTCGCAGCTGTCAGCCAGCTTCAAGTTGCAAGTTGCAAGTTGCAAGTTGTTGTTGCCCGTCGCCCGTTGCAAGTTGTTTACACTCCGCACATATTTTGTCATTTAATTAAAGGCCAATCAAAATGCAGACAGCTTTCGGCTTTTGCATATCGCGTAAGGCAAATAAACAAAACATTTGGACGCGTCTAAATTATATCCGTTGCGAGTCAATGCACCGCTAGCTGGCTTTGGCTAACGGTAAACTTCCTTATAACCAAATATCAATATAAAGAAAAGTGCGTGCAAAATTATTGAATTGCAAATTGATAAATAAAATAGTGCGCATAATGTAAAAGCGTTGACAGTTGTCAATATGAATCAGACAGGAAGAGAGATAGAGCGAGAAAGGGAGAGTGAGAAGAAGAGAGAGAGGGAAGACAAACACACACACACACACACAGACACATGCTTGGAAGAAACTGGTTGACTGCAGCATAATAAAATATTTTATTTAGTGTTTAGTTTTGTTTTGTGCAGTCGCCAAATTTATGTGCAACAAAGTTGAAGAACGAAAGAACGAAGGAAGGGAGAGGGAGAGACAGAGAGAGAGAGAGAGGGAGTAAGGGCATTGCCTTGTTGGCCGTTTGTGTTTGCTTTAGCTAAACATTGTAAAAATATATATATATATATGTACATATATCTGCCACATCTGCGACTCAACGATCAGCGATCGGCAATCAACGATCGACGTCTTGCGTCTTCTTTTTGGTCATTAAAATTGCAACGTGCTGTTTACTGTTGTTGCTGCTGCTGCAACAACGGCTGCTGCTGCTGCTGCCACATTTATTGCACAGGCGTTGGCTTTGTTGCTCGTTTTTATTAAATCAACGAAGCAATTGCAATTTAATATTAAAAATAATAACAAACAGCAACAGCAACAGCAGCAGCAGCAGCAGTTGTTGCATTGCTCGTATTGCATTCTTGCAGTTAATTATTTGCCCCCTCAAAGACCAGTTGCCTGCTTTTTGCAGTTCCATTGAAAATGTTTTACTGCACGCTTCGCCGCTCAATGCATGTCAGTTGTTGTTGTTGTTTTTGTTGTTGTTGTTGCTGCTGTTGCATCTGCGTCTGATCTTGCTGCAACTTCCTACTTCTTGTGGCATTTGCGCAAAATGTAAACAAATTAATTAATTGCCTTTACTTACAGTCTTTTTAGCTCTCGTGTCGATGACTTGCATCGACTGAGGTGCAAAAAAACAAAACAAACAAAATGCAAACGAAAAAGAAATAGAAAATGTATAAGAAAAAGAAGAAAACTAAATATGCATAAAATATATAAATTTATTGTGATGCATTTGCATTTGCGGTGCGTAGAAAAAGATACTCAAGATGTTCTTCAGAGTCAGTGAAAAAGTGGCAACTATTTAAAACGTGCCACAAAGAGAAAGAAAATTTGTATACTTAGCTGCTGGAAAATGCACAGAGAAATGCTTTGCAAAAGTGTTGTATGATAGAAATGATTTAGCCATTTATGCAGATATATATACAACATTTTCTTAGAAAATCAGACACATTGGATTTTCATTATAGATTCCTTTAGATTTTTCTTAGAAGTTCAATCATATTTTGGATTGATTTAGATTGAGTTGAGTATCTTTTAAATGTTATAATTTATGTTTATATTTGTTTATATGAATTATTAAGTGAACATATATAAATAAATATTAGTATAATAGATTAATAAAATAAATATAATTTTATTTGACTTAAGTACAATATCTTTACATAAAGTTCTTACAATGTTTTACTTTTGGTATTATTTATATATTTATATTCTAATCAACCTAAAAGCCTTTAGCTTTTTGTTTTTTAGGCCTTTGATCTTTTTTTTGAAAATTAATTAATTAATGGATTCTTAAAGCCTTTCCTCTAGTATTACACTTTTGTTCTTTTAGATTTTATTTTATTTTTAGGTATATGCTTTTAGTCTGAAATCTTTGTTTTGAAAGGATTCTTATGGTCTTTGTCATCTTTTTATATTTATTTTCTTCCTATTAGTGCTTGGATCTTTCTTTGGTTAATGTTTCCTTTGCCTTGTCTTTTTATTAAATCTTTGATATTTTTTTTTGGTTTAAGCCACATTTTGTCTTAACACTTGATTATAGTTTTGTTTTCTTATAACATATTTATGACATATTTAAATAATATTTATATTTGATCAGAAGACTGATCAGTCTGTTTGCGGCTGGTTTATAAGCTGTCTGGATTTAATTAATGCGTAGGTCTATTTGAAGATCTGTTTTTAAGCTCTTATTCTCTAAAGATTCTCATTTTTTTAAGAACTTGTTTTCAGCCAGATAATCGTTTATATACATGTATCTATTTAAATATATTGTTAGACTACTATCAGGCTAAAAAGCTGATAGAAGATTATAAAATAAATAATCAGTTTCCTTGAAGTTTATTTTCTTTGCAGGATTGCCAAAGATTTTTTTATAAAACATATATTTAAAAAAATTATTATTTTTGGATTAACAAATATTTCAATTAAAATATGCATAAAAAATAGTTAATTTTGCCTCGAGCTTAGCCGTTATTCTTCCAGATTTACTATTAATTAAATTACTTCAACTTTTTCTGATCGCAAGCTGATCTCCCTAAACAATTAAATAGAAACACGCACACAGCGCTAATCAAATAAAAGTTCTTCTAATGTTTTTTTGGTGCGTTCTTTCAATTGTGATTAACTTGCGCGTAATGGGCAAAAATTTCTCTCTCTCTCCATCTCTCTCTTTTTATCTCTGTTAATGGATTATGTATGGGTTGCATATGAATAATTGTTTGGGCTGGCCGGCCGGGCGCATACACATATACATAAATAACGCATACGCAGCGTTGGCCACGGCAAAACCCAAACGCACATTTTATAGTCGACACTTGTGCTTAGGAGGCGAACAACGAACAACGCGTTGCCATATCTACATATATATATATATATATATAGGTATATATATATATATATATATTATATGTTTATGTGTGAGTGTGTTTGTTTGCGTATGTGTGTGTGTGTGTTTGCATGTATAGCAAAACCACCCACACTGAAGCTGACTCGCTCGAGATTGGCTGCGTCAGCCAACCAAAAATCTTTACTGTTGCGAAAAAGTTGAACATTTTCGCACAAAAAGGCGCGGCCCAACGACGACGACGACGACGACGACGTTGACCAGGACCAAAAGCAGGACCATGTTTTGGGTGGGCGACGCACAAGGCAAAGGCAGCTTGCCAACATGGACATTAGATGACCAACTGGGTGTGTGCGAGCGTGTGTGTGTGAATGTGTGTGTGTGTTGCTGCTGCTGCTGAATTTGAAATTCAAAATGCCAGCAACCTTATACGAGTCCTCTGCCTGCCTGCCTGCCTGTGTGTGTGTGTGTTGGGGCCGTCCGTCAATGTCCTGGCGGCAAAAATGCGTCGAGAAAACTCGCTCGCCCCGAAAGTAGAAGGCACAACTTTTGGGGCCCAGTCCGAGTTCGAGTCCGAGCCTCTCGTCCTGGCAAATGAAATGAAAGCGCGCGCGCGCGTGTTTTGACTGTGTGTGGGTGCGACTCTGTTTGTGTGTGTGTGTGTGTGTGTCAGTTTGTTTGTGTGTGTGTGAGCGAGTACGGACTACGGGTTATGGGCGCACATCAAATGCAGCTGGAGACATGGTGGTCCTGGTGGCTTCTAATGCGCAAGGATATTCGTAAAATGCAAATGCAGACACATGCACACACACGCACACACACATAGGCAGGCTGGCTGGCGAGCACTCCATCTTTGTGTGCTGCTGGTCAGTGAAAAACAAAAACTAACGGCACATCGTTAAGGTGGCGGTAATGGCATTTTCGGGGCCACGTTCGACGATTTTGGACACCTACGAGCAGCGGCTCCCCAAGCCGCACACACGCACACGCACACCCCTTCTACACACACGCACACACGCATCGTCATCGTCGCCGTCGTCTCCTGCGTGGTTTTTGTGCGTTTCCGCCAAGTCACAAAATGGCGACTGCTGCAGTCGTCGGCAATTTGGTAACGTCGTCGTCGTCGTCGTCGCCGTCGTCGTCGCCACCCAAATTTGCCCACTGTACCCACGCCCACACGCACTCACACCCACTGTGCGAACAGCGCGCAAAAAGGCGGCGCATGAAATTTCTAGAAAAAGCCTTTGTAGGGGCCTCATGTGGCAACAACAAGATGTTGCAGTTGCACAATCAATACTCACTCAAAATAGGGCCTAAGTTCTATTCGGCTAATCAATTGCAAAGAATATCAACAAATATCGGGGCGTACATATAAATAAAAGTTTATACATATATAATCATCTATCTATTAAATTATAATTTAGCTACTTTTAAATGCTATTTCACGTAACGATAACATTTTTTTCTCTAGTTTCAAATAGAAGATTATTAATTATTAATTGGTTGAGTTTTAAGTGTAGTCACATTTATAAGATTTTAAAATTAATTAAAACTCTTAAAACATTTTTACTTATCAGAGCTATTAAACTTAATAATCACACTTTTAAAAATATCAAGAAAATGAATATAAAAGATTATCACTAATTATGAAAATAAAATAAATTAAATTTGTTTTTTATATACATACATATACAAAAAATGGAGATAACTAGTATTTTGGGTTATTCCAAATTCAAAAGTGTAAAATATATTATAGAGGTTTTAATGCATTCTCCTCTCCAAACTCCTATCAAGGTTTAATACTATTAAAAAAAATATTGGCTGCATTAAAACTTAATATTTCTAAAAAATACTTGAGAAAATATGTTAGTGAGAAATTTTTTGTTTTCTAGCCAACATTTATATTTCCTTGAATTTGTTGCGATCAGCTGTCGAAACATTTAAACGAACAGACAACTAATAATAATAATTTTTAAGATCTTATGTTCATTTTATTATGCTTTTAACAATATATATATATATTTAGCAGAGTCAAAAATTAGTTAAAAACATTCATAGAAAATATAAGCTTTATATAGAAAATTGTAGTTAATACAATTTGAGTTCAAGTTAAATTAAAAACGAATGTTCTGAGTTTTAAACAATAAATATTTTTTACTGCAATAATTTATATTTATCGGATTGTTTTAAAAAAAAGAAAACTTTTCTTTTAAAATTTGTTGGCTTAATATATAAATGATGATTAAATGTTGTTAAAAATATTAATTTGGACCAGTTAATTGTTAGTTTCTCTGCCTGTTAACAGCATTTTGAGGGCGCTATTGGCAGAAATTATTCTTCCATTTGGTAAAGCACACAATCGAATGCAGTACGCATACTTAGAGAACCCACTGTGCGGGAGTTGACTCGCACTGCTGTCGCTTGCCCATTGCCCGCTGTCCGTTGCATGTTGCACGTTGAACGTTGCACGTTGAACGTTGGCTCGTTGATGTTGTCATTGTTGTTGTTGTTGCTGCTCATCAGCGCCTGTTTGCTGCGCCGTTATTTTTGTGCTTTTCCTGTGGCGCAGAGACTTGCCTGCAGCTCGAGCCTCGTTCTCTTCTTGCCCCATTGTTGTTGTTGTTGTTATTGCAGTTGTTGCAGTTGTTTTTCGCAGAATTTTCGTTTCCGTTTCCTGGGCAAACGTGCGTGGCCAGGACTATATATATGTGTGTGTGTGTGTATGTGTTGGTGTGTGTGTGTGTTTTGCTGGGCGAACGAAAACAAAAATCTTTCAAAATGGCAGCAGCGGATGCCAACTTGCACATTTGCACAACGTGGCCAGGCCTAAAACCCAACCGAAACTTGTCCTGACTCCAAGTGGAGTCCTGCCCCCCGCTCCAACCCCAACCCCTACTCCTGCCCGCCCCTCCTTTTAGACTGTGCCTGGTCAAAGTCGCTGCGACTTTGCTTCCATGTGGACGCAGTTATCGATGACGATGTTGACGACAACGCTGACGCTAAAACTGAAACTGAAACTGAGGCTGGGACTGGGGCTGGGGCTGAGGCTGAGGCTGCCTCGGAGGCTGACGCTGACGTTACCGTTAACTTTGCTAACAGCAACAACAACAACAACACACTCAGAGAAATTAGCAAGAATTTTGTAGTTAAAGTCAGGCACAAAATTGAACCAGGCAAACATTTTTCACTCCTTGTTTTACTTTTTTTTTTTTAATTCCCAAAGGCTTTCATTTAATAAAAGCCTCAAATTGAAAATGGAATATTACCAAAACGGGTTTATTGGTTCTAATAAGTCCATGTAACAGGCAGAGATGGGCTTCTGCTTGCCCATAAAGTACATGTGAATATACCTGGATTCAAAAGTTGAACCAATTAAGCTCAGTTCAGCTGCTTTAGCGCAACGATCTCAAAAACTACAAAAGCTAAAACATAAAACTTTCAACTATAGATTCTTGTATTTAATACTCATACAAGCTTAAAATATTCTTCCAAAAGCACGCTTTTTTTTTATAGATATTATGATATTATATAATATTTTTTTAAAAGATAATATGAACCAAAGCCACAAAATTTATTTATATTTTTATTATATATATTTATTTTATATTTATTTATATACATACATATATACATATATAAATAAATCAATTTTTTTTTATTATATTCTCATAGGCAATGCTAAGATTATTTTATTTTTTTTTATACCAATTTCCACTCAGGACACATTAATAAAAAAAGGCAAATCAAATGGAACAGCTTTACATTTTATTGTGTACATAGTTTAATTGCTCTTTTATGTTCTAAAAAGCTCTTATAAAGTTCTGCAACTTTTTTAAAATATATAATTTTAGTTAATTGAATTGTACACTGTATTTTTTATAGTCCCATAAATGTAACATTTCCTTGTAAATATCACTTCCTTAAAAAGTTTATTTTTTTCCTTCATAAAGGTCTTGGAATAAAGCAAATAATTAAAAAAAATGACATATTATTAATAGATAGCCTCTGAGTAAGATATCTGTGTGTGTGTGCGTGTGTGTGTGTGTGAGTTTCGTTCTGCTTTGAACGGTTTGTAAGCTGCGTTGAGGGTATCTTTAAGTCAAGCATCGCTGAGTAGAGCAACCTAGAGCATTACTTGTTTAGCTTCATCTTTTGTTAAATATATTTATTAAAAATAACTTTCTCTTTTAATCCCCAAATATAATTCCTAAAAAACTTAACTAGGTAAAAGAAACTTTTTGATTTTATTTAAAATATTTATATATTGTATATTGTTTATATATAAATCAATCCTTTATTTCTTTTGTTAGGTAGCTCCAAAAATATATAAAATGCTTTAAGGCTAAGCTAATTATATTTTTTTTTTTATTTATTAAAATCAAAATGTTTCACACTACACCAAGAATTAAATCCTAACTAGCCAAAGAAGCTTTCGCTGAGTGCAACTAGAAGAATAGCAAGAAGAAGTAGTAGAAGAAGAAGAAGAGGTGGTAGAAGTAGAAGTGGAAATTCCACTGTGTTCAACAGTTTCGATGCATAACATTTGCTTACCTCGCCTGCCGGAAATGACAAATACAGCAAAAGCGGCCAACAAAGTTTTCTAGACCAAAGAACTGGCTGTCAACAGCAACAAAATACACACACACAAGCACACGCACACACACGCACACACACACATATTTAGCACGTGTTTAGCTTGGCGATTTATACAGCACATATCTATCACACACACACACACACACACACACACATATACATATATGTTTATATATATGTTTATATATATATATATATTTGTTTATATATATATACGTTGGGCATTGCCTCATTATCGATACCGCACCGAAGTTCGCTCGCTGCCCATTGTCCCTTTTGCCCACTGTGCCGATTGCTGCTGCTGCTGCTGCTGCTGCTGCGCTTTATGGCCCGGCCTGCACTTAATTATTATCAGCAAATATGCAGCCAGGCACAGGCAATGCTACCCTGCCACGCCCCCCCCCCCATTCGCCCAGCCCCTTTCGTACTGTTTTGGACCTGCAGCAGTGCAAAATTTTCTCTAAAACAAAATTAATTCCGATTTTTGTTTTTGTAGAAAATTTTGGCGTTACCCAACATTACAACAGCAGCAACAACAACAATAGCAACAACAACAACTGCAGCAACAACGTTGGCGACGACGACGACGTTGACGCTGACTTTGCCCAGGACTCGTCGTCGTTGCACGCACAAAATTTTCTGTCCCAAAAATACGCAGCATGCACCACCCTGTGCCACACACCCTGTGGGCCCCCGCTCAACCACCCGATGCCACCCTCGCATATGCAATTTACGCCTGCAGGCCTCGAGGCCCGTTCAGCCTGATATGTGTGTGTGTGTGCGTGTGTGTGTGTGCGTGTGTGTGTATATATACTAATACACACACACACACACATCCGTCCGAAAGTTTTCTAGGTGCCCAGACACTTTGCATGCGTATTTTGCACGCATTCTAGAATTTCAATTAAAAATAAATCACAAAAACGTTGCTACCCTAGCCGCAATCGCCGCACACAGCTCCACACGGCTCCCAACAGCTCCCAACAGCTCCACAGATCTACCAATAGCACCCAACTCCAATCCAAGCCCAGACTGTGTTCCCCGTTTTTGCATTTGCATCTGCATCTGCATCTCGCGTCGCTGTGTGTTAGAAAATGCATTGCATTTTGCACACGCATCCAATTTCTGTTGCCGGTGCCTACGCACAAAACCCTGAACCCTCCCCCCCCCCTCCCCCCCTTAAAAACTCCCTTCTGGTGTCTTCCTGGCAACCATGGCCCCAGTTTTGCTGCAGTTGCAGTTGCAGTTGCAGTTGTTGACCATCGTCCATTGCCGTTGCAGCTGTATCGATGAAGCGCTGACTTTGATTCGCCTGTTGATGTGTGTGTGTGTGCCTGTATGTGTGTGTGTGTGTGTTGAATCCTGCTCCCTTTCAGCTGCTTCTGTGGCGCTTTCTTTGCCACCATATCGAATGGGGCAACAACAAACAATGCAGGCAGCAAAACTTAATGTGCATTTTTGCCCACTGTTCCACACACAGACTCCGCTTTTGCCTCTCGTGTTATATATCATAGATTCTCCAGCTGCCTTCCGCTTCGGCTTTTGGCCATAGTTCTCTAATGCTCTCTTCAATTATAATGCCGATTTGCAGTTTTTACCCAACGAAGAACGCTATTCTTATTGTGCCCCTAAAAACAGTGGTTCAGTTTAATGATAATAATGTTATGAAAATATCTGTAGATAAATATGTTTATATAGAGCATAATAATAATAAAAAGATATATAGTTTAAATATTTACTTAAACATTAATTGAACACAGACAAAGTTTCATATATTGCTCAAATATCTTTTTAAAAATAAAATATGTAAACACAACTTTTTATGTAAATTATTTTTACAATTTACAATTATTTTTGATATTTTTTTAAATAATTATTTGTCATATTGTTTTTTCCATACAATAAATATTTAACATATATATAAATTATAAGCTCCTAAACTGATAGAAAATAAGCTTAGCTTTAAATGAATTTAAACTCAATTATAAACTAAATTTGAATATATATTTTTTTAAATGAATTTTCCCTTTATCTTAACTCCAATTGAACAGCATTTCAAATGTTCGCTTTTGAAATGTAGTAATTTCATATTTTTAATCCACAGCATTTCAATTAAGAATAATTTTAATCCACTGTTTCTAATGTGCCTCAAAATCGTTTTGTTGAATTGAAAATCCACTTCAATGTCACGCACAACGATCTCTCATGGACGTAGCTCCAAACAACAACAACAACAACAGTTAGAAAAACAACAAACACACACACACACACACAGGCGAAATCATGTATAATGGTCAACACACACACGCACACCAGGAAGTGTACGCATAGCTATGTACAGCTAAACACACACAATTGCATATACATATATATGCATATAGATATACATACACATATACATATACATATATATATAGATATGTATATATATATGGCTGTGTGCAATATAATAGTCGTACTTAGAAATGCTGTAGAGTCGCCACCCAACAGCCCCTAGAAGCGACCACAGCAAACGAGTGGACAGGAAGGGGTACAAAGGGGGGTTGGGGGGAGTTTTAGCTGCCCCCCATTTCGTGTGCGCATTGCGCCTCGGCCTCTATAGGCAACAACAGCAATAGCAACAGCAAATGCTGCAAATGCCACATAAGTGAACGCTGGGTGGCTGTGTGGGGTGGGTGGTGCTGGGAGGTGCTCCACTGTGTGCTCCACTCGTTTGCATTAGGGGCGCGCAAGAGTCGTCGTCGTCGCCGTCGTCGCCGCCGTCGTCGTCGTCGTCCTGTGCGTGGCGAGAATTCGTTGCCTCGATTTGCCTATAATTATGTGTGTTATATAACAAACTGCATTTTCGGACGAAACGATGAAAGTGGACGCGGGGTGGACACGCGGGGAGGGGGGGGGGAGTTATTCGTAGGGGGGCATTCATTCTGCCTGCATGAATATTCAATAGCTCAAATAGAGCATACGCCGCATTGGACGTCGCCTGCATTACTTATATTTGGCCAAACGCGGCGCTCTCGTAAAATTGTCGATAATAAATATTAAATTGAAAAACGCATTTCGCCCCAAAAATGCGCTGACCAAAATGCAGCGAAACAGTTGTGTGTGTAGCAAAAAAGTAAAGTGGTAAAAAATAAAAAAAAAAAAAAAAAAAAAAAAAAAAAAAAAAAAAAAAAAAAAAAAAAAAAAAACGATACGAAACGAAACGAAGCCAAACTTTAGCTTTCAGTTCTTAATGAGCGACGATTTCTGTTGCTGCTTCGATTATTGAACCCTGCGGATGGATCGACGGCAACTGTTCAATTTAATTCGTTTATTTTTTCTGTTTTTTTTTGTTTTTTTTTTTTTGTTTTGCATTTGGCCGGCCGCAGCTCGCATTACTGTAATTACACACACAATGCGAAAGAAAGAAAAAAAAAACCGTACGCAAAATAATTCTTAAGAAACTCATAAAAACCAAAACGAAGCCATTACAATCACACACATGAAAGGCGCAAAGGGGGCCAACGGGGGCATGTGGCACATGGGGCAGGCTCACATGCAAACGGAGCAAATTATAGAGAGAAATGCCAAATGCGAAATGCGATTTGAATACGAGCTGCTGAATGATGCATGTATGTGTATCTGTATCTGTATCTGTATCTATATCTGTGTGTTGCAAGTATCGAATATATCTTGCAGCATGGCAACATTTAAACAATGGCCCAGCTAGTTAACATTGTTACATTGTTAAGATCTTGAGCTAAACTATAAAGTTTTGCACTTCATTAGCAGTTTAGTTGAGCTTAGCTTTGAGGCTTAAGACTGACATTAATTAGTTAATTAAATGAATGAAGTCTTTCAAAACAACCTTTAGAATAGCATCATTTGATTTGCCTTTTAAATCAATAAACAGGTAAAAGATACTTTGGAAGCCTTCAGCAAAGCATTGCTTAAAATGACCAGAAAGCTCCTTTAATATTAACTTTATAAACGCAGTTTGCAGACATGGTTATATATAAATTATATCTTTCAAATCTGTATTTAATTTTTCTAAAATGTTTTCCTTTAAAATATATTTATTTATATTACAGTCCAAATTAACTTTTAGTTAATATTTAGTTATAAGATTTGTATACTTATTGTTTATGTCGTAATAATACTAAAAAAAAAAAATGTGTGTAAATATATTTATACAAATAGTTTAAGTTTAAAAACATTTTCTCATAGATCTCTTTTTTCGTTTTAAATTTTAAAACATTTTCTCTTTCATTTTATTTCAGGTAAGTGATTTTTTGGCTGACCAACTTTCAGTGTTTCAAATGGAAAAATATAAAAAACATTATAGAGAGAAATGGTAAAAATTTCTATATATAATAAATAATAAATAAAATAATTAAAAAAAGTTCCTTAAGCACTAAAAAAAAGTTGTGTGAATATCAAAATAACCACTTAAATTGCAATAACTGTTATTTTTAGGTGATTTCCCCGATTCTATGTATTTTAGACAGCTTAATTAAGTAACAGATAGTTACTTTAATTACTCTTCTAACTAAAAATAATTTATAGATACTAACTTTAACTGCAAATTTGTATATAAAATATCTGAATGGATAGTTAAAAATCAAATAACAAATATATCGTATTAAATAAATTAGAACAGGATAATTTATCATTTAAGATATATTTTAATCTTATGAAAGTTCTATATCTTTCTAGATAGTTAAGAAGTTAGCTTTGTAGGTCTTTAGCTATAAAATAAAGCCAAGTCTAGCCAAAACAAAAAGCTGAATTAAAATTACAAAACTTGGAGGGAAACATTTTCAAATTCTGCTGTAACTTATTTATAATTTGTGTCTGATTTAAAAGTGGTTGTTTAAGAGTTTTAAGCATATTAAATTTGAACTGTGAAACTTTAATTGTTTTCTGTTAGCTTTTGGCATTTTGTAAACAGTAGCTAGAAAATTTGTGAGTATATAAAGGAAAAGTGCATGCAAAGCAGCTGCTGAGTTAAGCCACGAAATGTGGCAGAAGCACTCGAAAGAGTTGTTCACACACACATGCCGCACAAATATATATATACAATATATATATATTCATAATTTGCTTGTTTTTTTTTTTTTTACTTTGCTGTAGCAGCAGCTTCTGTTGTTGCTGTTGTTGTTGTTGTTGTTGTTGCTGCTGCTGCCTTTTCTTAAGCTGCAAATCGCGGCAATCGTTAAGATCACGAAAAACAATTCAAAATTAATGGTAATAAGCAGTTGCTGGCGCGCCAAAGCAAAACAAAGGCCGTACCTGCCTCGCTGGCTACCTGTGGCATGGGGCAGGGGGCAAGGAGGGGGCGCTGTTGCATGCCCCGGCAAAATTACTGCGTACAACAGAAGCCGTCTGACCGGGGCTGGCTCGGCTCGGCTGGGCTGGGGCAGGAAGATGAGACTTGAACGGCAGCTCATTTGCAGGCTCCGCTCAAACAGTAGTCCAGTTTTTTTTTTCTTTCTTTTTTTTGGGGCGTTGCGCCGGCGCTGAACAGCAGCAGCAGCAGCAGAAGAAGAAGAAGGAGGTGAAGAAGGAGAAGGAGCAGCAGCAGCAGGAGCAGAAGTTGATCGATGCTGTTGGCAATCTTTGCCTTCCCTCTCTCTCTCTCGCACACACACACATATATATTTTTTTTTTTTTTTTTTTTTTTTTTTAGCTGCTGTTAGAAGTCGTGTCGTGTTTGCTGCCCGGCAATCATCAAGATATTTTCAGCATCCAAATTATTATAATATATTATTATTAACTGTAGCCAGTCTGACTGACTAGATAAGGCCAGGTTTCTGTCTTCTTCTTATGCTGGGAAGCGGACAATGCTCTGCAGTTTTTTTCATTTCATTGTTTTTTTTTAATTTTCTTTTTTATTTTGGGTTTAAAAAACTTCAACTAAATTTGCATGCGACAAAAGCGCTCAGCTCAAGTTTAAAACTGAAATAAAGGGTTACGAAAATATGATTAGCGTGTGTCTGTGTCTGTGTGTGTAAGAGTGTGCGTGTGTGTGTGTAAGGGACACCACGCACTAGTCGCCCCAAAAGCCTTTGAATTGTGGCAGCAACCAATCGAAGCACGTCGCGCCTTTGCTTGTGTGTGGCAAGTGTGTGTGTGTGCTTCTCTATGCTCTGCGACATTGGTCGTGTGTGTGTGTGTATGTGTGTTGCCTTTTACTTGCAACTTGCCTTCTACTTTTTACTATTTTTTTGCGCAGCTTTTTTATATACATTTTTTAGTTTTTACTTTTTATATATACATATAAGTAACTAAGTGTGTGTGCGAGTGTGTGTGTGTGTGTGTGTTGTGGGCCACCCTTTTGAGCATACGCATGCCTGGAGCTAGCTTGGACCACACATGATGTCGCCCACGTCATGTCCTGGCCGAGGCAGGAGTCTAGCTTTATGTCAATGTCTGAGCTGCCATGTTGTAAGTTATGCCCAGTTTACACTGTGGCGACTCAAAAAAAGAAAGAAAATGAAATAGTCAAAGCAAAAAAAAAGCAACAAATTGTAGGCAAGAAAATTGTTTTCCCTGGCCCCCAACGATGTTATTTAGTTGGAGGCGTGTGTGTGTGTGTGTGTGTGTGTTTGGATCAAAGGGAAAGCAAATTTCCATTGAAAGCTGCAGCGTTGCGTGAAATGCTTTACGAGCTCAGAGTCCTTGCTGCTGCTGCTGCTGCTCCTTGAGTGCATTTGTCACACCTCGACAGCAAAGCGGCAAAAAAGAAAAGGGAAGCTGAGCAAATGGATTTTTATGGATTGACATGACAGGTAATTGGTGCACTTCACCACCCCAGAAAAATCCATCCCCTCCCCCCCCCCCCCTCTTCGCCCGCCCCCCGGGGCTTCATTTTCTAAAATGCGTCGCACACTCTTTCGCTTTGCCTGATCCTTGGGCGTAAAAGCCTCGGCTTAATTGGGCTTTTGTGAGACGAACGTTTGCCAAAGGCGCTGCTAATATGAAATTACCAATGTCAAGCGGCAGGATGTTCAGCAGCTCACGCACTTAATTGCCAGGGCCCCTTCGGGCTGCCTTGCAAAATAAAAACTAAATATAAAATTAAAACTACTTTCAAAAAAAAAAAAAAAAACAGAAAAAATAATAATAAAGAGAGGCAGCAATAATTACCGCTGGCTGCAATTGAGGATGCATTGCGGCTAACCGGTTTCTAGGCCAATTACAGTTAACGTTTCAGCACTTAACTCAAGATTCAGCCCAGCCAAGCCAAGGCAGATCAAATAATATCGCTCTGGGTTTAATATATATATGTACTTATATGTTCACCTCTATAAACAATGTTTTTGCTAATCGAAAAACAGCTTTTATTTGCCAAAAATTCAATTAACAATAAAAAGATTAATTTGAGGTACAATACAATTTGTTGATAGCATAAAAATATAAAGCTCACTAAATTCTTGCTTATTCAATATAAATATTAAAAAAAAGATGCTTGAATATATTTTTTTTTAATATTTACCATTTATCATTTATTTGCTAAAACAAATAATTTGTTGAATTTTATTTTACAGAAACCTTCAAAAGCAGTTGGTCAAAAAAATAGTTTTTTATAAACTAACAAAAGTGCAAAATAAAATTTTTTCTTAAATAAATAAATTCTCGCCAATTGTTGCTTCAGACTGTTTAATAATAATTATTATTAAATAAGCTAAAATATTCGAACTCTTCTTAAACAATATTGAATTAATAGATGTGTTAAACTCAAATATCAGTTAAAAAATTGATTGTAATGTTATACTGGAGATTTTTCAATTCAAATTTTATAGTTTAATATTAAAATTAGGCAAGAGGATTATCAAATAAAAAATTGTTTAAAAGTACGAAATATTTACAAAATGGATTTTTCAAAATAATAATAGTTTTAAATTGCTCAAAACGGCATTTATAATAAAAATCCAATTTGAAACTTATTGCTAAATGGAATTTTGTATGCCATAAAAGGGATATTTTCTATAAAATCAATTTAACAATTTTCAATTGCTTGCGCCGTGTGCATTTACATCTTGAGTAACTGTAGAGCTATAGCTGGCAATATATTTTTGCGCTTGCATATACATATATGGGCTTATCGAAATCATGAAATATTGAAAAATGCTGCCGAGCAAAAGTAGAAAGCACACACACACACAAAGAGTCTTACACATAAAAAACTAAGAAAAGCAAATAATATTGGACAGTGGGCGTTACAGTTAACTGTTCTAAGTGTGTGTGTGTGTGTGTGTGTGTGCCGTGTGCAACAAAATAGATGGGCCAATAGACGTGATGAACGCAGGCAACAACAAATTCTGCGAGAAAAAAAACGAGGCAGAATCAACATTAAAAACGCAAAGAAGAAAAGAAGATGGAAGAAAGCTGGCAATTTATATATATATATATATATATATATATATATATATAGTATGGAAGCGTATATATAGTATGCTTAAGCGACTACACCTAACGGCCACGCCCCCCGCCCCCCACCATCATATTTGCATACGTATGTGTGCTAAAATTTACTTAGAGTTATTTATGCAAAAGCGACAACCAAAAAGGAAACCAAAGTGAAATAGTAGCAAAAAAAAAAAAGATAGAAAAATAGAAAGAAAGGATGTGGCAGGATATGGAAGTGATTCTGCTGCTGCTGCTGCTGCTGCCTCTGTCTCTGCGTCAGTTTGTGCAGGAAGATATATTGTAATTAGTGGAGCCAGCGTTTTCTTCAATTTATGCATTGGCCAAATCAATTTCAATAAAAACCAACTACATTCTCATAGATCTCAAGCACTTGCAGAAAAACGACAAACGAAAGGTTTGAAACTGCAATTTATAACGATTTCTGCTCTTAAATATTCAGCTTATATAGTTTCTTAATACTTTTCAATTATTTGAGAATTTGAATTGATTTTTAATTTACTGAACAAAAATTAGTTAGCATAACTTGAATTGAAATATTTTTGAAAGTCTTTTAATTTAAATAAGTTTTGTGTCAAACATTCAAATTCAAATTTATAATATTCCCTCACTTGGAGATTTTTTATGTATTTATTTTATTCTTATATTTGAGTTTGTAAAAAATGCATTTAGAATTAAAATCTTTTCTTTGAAACCCTTATTTCCCATTTCGTCTAAATTAATATACAATTTATTAGTTCACATCTATTCGTAAAGAAATTTTTTATAAAACATGAATAGAAATAATTGCAAACATTTCTATTTGATTTCAGTGTTATTGCACTGAATGGAAAAAAATCAAAATTTATTAGAAAGTGAACTCTTTTTAAATTGAACATTTACAAAAGAATTTCTTTCGTGTTCAGCTTAAGAAAATTGGCCGTAAAATAAATATTTACATCAGTAAAAAAAAATCTATTAAATAAAAATACAACATTTAAATAATAATCAACTATATTCACATTTTGTTTGTTGAAGTTTTCTGCAATTAATATAAACTTAAAATAATAAATAAAATAATATGTTAAATGTCATTATAAATAATAATAATTATAATCTAAAGAAGTACATGTTATATAAAATAATTACTTTATTTTGACTTTTTCTTACATGTTTTTAATTGAGAAAAAAGTTGTGGAAAGGAAACTTTTGTTTAATGTTATTAACATAAGCTTTTTACTTAATTGAACCTGAAATTCTTCTCAATATTTTAACTTAAATTGAACTGAAAAACTAGTTTTAAGGATTGTTAAGCCTAAATTCAGCTTAAAATTTGTAAGATAGATGTCTCCATATTTTCTCCAAGTGTGCCGTTTCCATGCAAATTGCATTCGGCTGCAGCTGCAGGAAATATGTGATTTCTTGTTTCTAATTAAAAAATCGCGACCCAAAAAAGGACCCGCCTCACGGAGCTGTTGCTCCTAGTTTCTGTCGCGCTTCAAATCACTTTTATGTGCGTGCGTCGCGCGGAGCCTTCACTGGAGAAGGAGGAGAAGGGGTGGAGGAGGAGGGTAGGGGGTGGTGGGAGGTATGGTGGTCAGTCATTCTTTGTGCTGCCGCTGCCACGTTATCCGTTTGGCTGCTGCGCAGAAAAGTGCGCTATCTTTTTCGCACGCCTTGACGTTCACGTCCTTTGACTGGCCAAGTGCCCCTTGAGTGAGTGTGCGTCCTGCGCCGGCCATTGCAATTTAGTTTCGTGGTTTGCCCGTCAACTTCTTCTTGTTCAATTGCCATTGCCCGCCGCTGCACTAGTACATAGGCCATAGTATCCGAACCCGAACCCAAACCCATTCCCAATTCCAAACCCAAACCCAAACCCATTCCCAATTCCTCGTCCAGTCAACGCATCGCTGCGTTCATCTTGTCAAAAGCCGGCGACTTGCTTCGAACTTGCTGCGACTGTGTCTCTCTGTATGTGTGTGTGTGTGTGTGTGACTCCTCTAGGCGTGGCACACACACACACACACACAACACACACACACAGTCTTCTATGTGCTTTTGCCACAGCCTGGCATAAAATTGCAGCAGGCTCTGAAGTTTGCTTGCGGCCTGCAATTTGTGTTGCACATGCAACGTTGCTATTGTTGTTGTTGTTGTTGTTGTTGCTGTTTTTGGTCCCAAAAATATTTCATAGTCGAGGATCCATCAACAGTTCTCGCTCCCTTTACTCACGCTCGGCCTTTGCTATGGTTACGTTTCTAATTAAATTTTATTTTATGCCACCATTTTGGCGCCTTCCACTTGGACTAGGACCTGCAGCTCCTGCAGCCTCTTTCTCGTCCTCGTTCTCGTTCTCGTTCTCGTTCTCGTCCTGTGTGTCTGCGTTTGGCAAATTTATAGCGCTGCATTTTGCTTGCATCCTCACGTTGCAGCTGTGTGCCGTTGCAATTGCGAGCGGGCCTTCAATTTGCTGTCCTTTAGCTCATCCTTCTGAGCGGACTGGCCGACCGGCCGACCGACCGGCTGGCTCATCCTTTTGGCGAGGCTTTTAGTTAAGAACGCGCTCGGTGTGCAAAATTTCGCCTGATTGCACTTTGATGAAAACTCAATTATTGCGCACTGTGCACGGCTCTCATGTCCGGCTCCAAAGTAACGCCTGCCACGCCCCGTTCCCTCCCGCCTGGCGCCTAATTGAAATGCTGGACTCGGACTTCGACTCGGATTTGGGCTCGTCGGGATCTGACATTAGCCACGCATAGGAAACCATCGATCAAAGGCAGTTGCCGCATCTCGTTATCGCTCAAATCCAACACACACACACACACAAACGAAATCTTATGCCACGCCCCCCTCCCCTTTTGGCCGCCTCCCCCACTTTTTGGGCCGGGCTCAGCTTCGCAGCATTAATGCAACTAAGGTGATATGACGAATGGGTGATTAGGTTTTTGTCATTGCCAGCGCCAAAGCCCATCCACACGCGCAGCAGCTCAGTTTTCGTTAAATACCCTAACCGAAAGGGTATTTTGACTATGGAACATAGAAAGAAACTTTTGTTTACCCAACAACTTAAAAGTTGAATACTTCTGATTAATTAATGAAATTTGGCATTCATTTTTTTTTTTCTTTTAAAGGTTTATGTATGAAAATCAATCGCATTGGAGCACTATTTAATATAACTGTCTCAATAACGATCGCTTAAATATTGAGTTTTTTTTATGAAAAAATTGTTTGTTTATTTTTCAATTATTTGCAAACTTGGCTTTGATAAGTTTTTTAATGCTAACAATATTTGATTATATATTTATTGCTATCAGACTAATATATTTTGTAGTCAATCTGTCAAAAATAAAGCTTAGGTATAAAAATGTATTTGTTTTTAATTCAGTTCGTATTGATTATTTATTAATAATTATAAGTTGTTGAGTGTTTTAAGCAAATTAATATTGTTTTTAGATATGACATATTTTTATCTT
Source organism: Drosophila lacertosa (assembly GCA_004143845.1). Taxonomy (NCBI): domain Eukaryota; kingdom Metazoa; phylum Arthropoda; class Insecta; order Diptera; family Drosophilidae; genus Drosophila; species Drosophila lacertosa. The sequence continues at coordinate 118,519 of SCDZ01000160.1, read as the reverse complement.
ATAGCTACCGTAGAAACAAACTGTTAAAATTCGAGTTTTAATTCAAAAAAATTATTTGTTTTTTATTTAATTCTTATAAAATGTATTATTAAAATGTTTTTTTCATTGTTTCTCAAATGTAAACAAAATTTAAATTTTATCAGAGAATTATTTCTTAAAGCTGTGAATGAAAAATAACGCTCAAAAATTAATTTTTGTATAGAAAACTTCTATGTTTTTCTTTCAATTCTAATTAAACTAGCCATTTATTAGTTTGTTTTTTAATGGTTGCAATTTGTAAGCGAAGTTTAAATAAAATAGTAAGACTATATCTTATAGCTGCCATAGAAACCTTCAGTCAAAAACTGGGATTTTATATAAAAAAAGTTTTATTTTGTCCAAAAATCTGTCACAAACTAAGCAATTAAAAATACTTTAACGCTTTTAACATAATTAAAGAATTTTTAAGCGTATTAAACTTTGATGATCGATCTTAAATTAAGTTACTATATGATAAACTTTTTTGTTTTTATAGATATTTTAACCAAACTGCATATTAAGAAGCTGCATTAGGCTCTTCTAAACATGCTAAAAACTCGTAATCAGATTACTATATCATATAGGAACAATCAGTTCAAAATTGAGATCTTATATAAAATTTTTTGTTTCTCTAAAATAATTATAAGAAATCTTATCAATATTGTATCATATGCTCATATACATATAAATATAATAATATAAATATAAATATATTTAAACAATTTGGTTTGACTGAGTATGAAAATACATTGGAAAACTGCAGCAAGGGTATTAAAACGTTGTCATTCGAAAGATAACGGCGCTTTCTTGTTATACACCCACCCAGTCACACACACACACACACACTCGCACACACACCCAACTGTTCCGCCTTATGTGCGTTGCATCGTCCTGTGCCTATGCACCAAAAATTTGCCAGTGCTCGCTTTTGCCGTTCCTCGCCTTTGGCGGCGTTTTCTTTGCCATACTTTTCGATCCACACACACACAAATACACACACGCACACAATACACACATGGCTATACATAGATGTGTGTGTGGGCGACGCATTCTCCATGTTGCCATGTTTCGTTTTTAGTTTGTTTTCGCAATGTGCCGCTGTCTCTGGCTGATGCCTGATGCCTCATGCCACATGCCACATGCCTCTTGCCTCGCACTTCGCACAGCGGCCATCTCTCATCGCATCCTGTTTCGTCCTGTGGCCATACATAGTTTTCTCTATTGAACATTTTACATATTAGAAATTTTGCAAATGGGCAACGCTCTTCTGCGCCTACTGCAAGCACACACACACGCACACACGCACACACACTCACACACACACACAGCAGCCCCAAAAAGTTATGTGCCCGTTGCGAGCACACACACACACACCACACAAAGGGGAACGCACACGCGTCCGGAACTGAATTCGGCGTCGCCGTTATTGTTGCTGTTGCTCTTGTTGTTGTTGTTGTTGTTCGCCTCGTAGTTGTAGTCGTTGCCTTCTCGTCGTCATTTCTCTGCCCTCGGCCGCCATCGTCGTCGTCGTCGTCATCATCGTCGTCGTCGTCGTCGCCGCCGTCGTCGTCGTCGTCGTCATCGTCGTCATCGTCATCATCAGGCCGCGTCGCTATGGCTATTACTACGGACAGCTGTGGCTCCCTTGTCGTCGTCGTTCACCCCCTTTCCCCCCAACCCCCCAACCGCCCCAACCCTTCTTGTTGTTGCTGAGCGGGTGCGGCTTTTGATGCTTTTGCATCAATGTGTCCTCCTATGTGTGTGTGTGTGTGTGCGAGTGTGTGTGTGTGTGTGTGTGTGTGTGTCTATTCTGGTTGCTGCACTTAGCCAGCAGGTATCGACTGAGGCACAGGCACAGTCAGAGTCACAGTCACAGGCTTCAGCCATGGCTCTTGCCACCAAACATCGGACCTTCCTCTCCCAAAAAACAACAACTTTGTCCAACGCTGACGAGAAACAACATTCAGCATCCTGTGGCACCCCTTGTGCGTCGTCTATTGATAAAGTGCACTGCACGAAATTAGCGCTTACCAATTGGAAATTAACAAGCGTAAAATTCCATTCATATATATAAAACTAATTTATAGTAAAAGCTAATTAGCTAAATTTGTATTATTTAAAGAAGTAATTAAGCTGTTCCAAAATTGTTTAAATTTTTTATTTAAATATATACTGCACTATATATATATATATATATATGTATATATATATAATTGTATATTAGCTTGTTAATTATCATTTTCTTATAAATATTTATTGTTTTTTGTTAGGCAGCTAAATTGCTCCCAAATGAATACCTACAACGGAAAGTATTTTTAAATTGCTTTAAAGTGCTCAAAGACTTTGGGGATTTGCTCTAAAGACTTTTGATTTATAAGCGTATACATAATAAATGCTTACAATAGTCAAATAATCATAAATTTATAGGAGACATTTTTAAATTTTTATTATTATTGACTTCAAATTTTCTAACTAAAACTAATGGCTAAATATACGGTAAGAATATCTTCCTCTTTATTCCTATTTTTCCCATAAACAGAAGCTCGATTTGCAGCTAAAAATTAAATAAATTATATATCTAAACCATTTATATATAGAAACTAGTTCAAAGGTTTAGTTAAATAACAATTGAGTGTAGCCATAATTAAAGATAAATAAAATATAATTACTGTTTTAGCCTATTTTCTCGTTATTTAAATGAATTTTTTTAACTGGGCTTTTCAGTTAACTTATCCATAAAGAAAAAAATACAATTAAACAACATTTTTATTTCAAATATTCATTGCAAATTTAATGCAATTAAAATTAATCGATTTAAAAGACAATGCATTTAATTTAATTGTTCATTATTTTAATTACAAATGACCAAATCAAAAATATAATTATTATTAATTGTCAAGGCTTTGAATTTTTGAAACAGATTTTATAATTGTACTGAATATTTTTTTATGAAGCGTATATATTTATATATATATATATATATATATATTATAAACATTTATAACAGGTTGAGGCTAGAGTGAAAAATAAGCTTAAGATTTATTTTAACTTACTTAAGAATTTTTCGATTAAGTTAACAATTTAGATTTTCAATCTTAAGCTGAACTCAATTGAATTATTGAATTAATAAAAATATAGTTGCTTTATTTGTAGAACATTTTTGGTTTGGTTGGAAAATTGTGAAAGATTTTCTCGGTCTGTAGCGTCCCCCAAAACGGGCACCTAAAGCCCAATCGCCAATGTCGCTGGCATTGTCGCCTCTACTTTTGCTTGCTTTCTTCTGCTTGCTGTTGGCTAAGCTGCCGTTGTTGTTGCTGCCATTTGATGCTGCCCCCCCCCCCCCCTCCCCCCGACACCCCTCTTGCCTACCTTCCACTCGCTCGTTCTCTGTTGCTGCACCCACACAATCACGGCCTAAACAACGTCGCCGCTGCCTGGCTGCCTTCTGATACTCTACTCCTCAGTCTAATGTATATGTGTGTGTGTGTGTGTGTGTGTCGAGTCGCCAATATAGCAGCTCCAATTCCCCCTACTACACTTGCATGTGTGTGTGTGTTTGTGTGTGCTTGCCATTGTATGCATGCATATTAAATTCAATCGAATGTATTCTCTATACTCGATATTCCTCTATGCGCTGCGTTCCTCCATTTTTTTCTATTTTTCATTTCATTTCTTTTTTTTTTTTCTATATTTACTTTTTGCAGCAGCGGCAACATCTCGACTACTTCAGTATTACGTATACGTATACGGATACACGTTACGTATACGTAACATTCGTTAGAAATAGGCGGAGTTATCAACGTTTTTCAAGTTATAATAAAAATGCAACACATTTTACAGACATGCGACTATGTATAAACATATATATATATATGCATATATATATATATATATATATATATCTGTATATATGCATGTATTAGTATTCACACACACTTCGCGCTCACTTGTGACCCTTTTGCCTCCGTTTTTGTGTTTCTCTGGCTACTTTCCATAGATTTTTTCCTTCGTTATTGGTTTGGAGTGGCGCAACTTTTTGTTTTTTTGTTTTTTGTATTGCTGCAACTTGTTGTTGTATTTTCCGATATATATATATATATATGTATATATATAACAGAAGGTTTTTGTTGCAGCGATTTTTTATTATTTTTCAATGCTCTCAAACTCGACGTCGCATAAAACTTGTGTTTTTGCTGCTGCAGCAGAGGCGGCAGCGGATTGTGCCCCTGCCACAGCCGCATTGTGGCGCCCCTTCGTTACACGGCTAAAAAGGAGCTGAGAGCGAGACATTTTCCTAATGCATTGATTAAAATTGATTTTTTAATTAAAATATTGTGCTCAAACAACTGAGTGTGTGTGTGTGTATTGCAATGTTTAAGTTTTGTTTATTTGTTTGTTTGTTTTATTGCTTTAGCAGTTTTTGCAGAACTTGCAGCATCTTTTTTTTTATTTTGGACCGAAGGCAGTTAAATATACAAACAGAGACTAAAAGACAAATGTGAAAACTTTTAATTTGCAGCTTTAATAAACAAATTTGTTAGTTTGTATTAACATTTGACAAAGAAATAAACTTTTGATTCCATGCTGCCTTTTAAAGCCAGCTTTTGTAAATTCCAAAGTTGTTATTAATTCACCAATTCTTTTGATATAAAAAACATTTCAACAACATTTGTTATTATCTAAGAAACTTTTTTCACTTTCTTAAATGCCTTCAGCAAATATTGCTAAACGATTAGGCAGCAATAAAAAATATTGACAAAGAAATCAATGCAGAAATGCATAAATAAATTAAATGAAAAAATCACATATGACTTATTCAAGATATTTACATCTTGAAAAATAGCTCAGCAGCATTTAAATGCCACACTTGAGTTTATTTATTTAGCAAAGATTCGACTCGACTCGACTCGATTCGATTCGATTCGAATTTCACTTTCAATTGCAAATTGTTTTGCACTCAGTCAGTTCAAGCCTGTAAACTCAATAAATCAGATGCAATTATGCAGGCAAAAGCATCCTTAAGGAATATTCACACTTTCACACGTTTGCCACAAGTGCCAAAATGTCTACAGTTCATCTGAGAATGTGTGCGTGTGTGTGTGTTTGTGTATTTGTGTCGGCTTAGTTCTTGCTGCTGACCAAAAAAGCCAAGCCACAAGTGCATTTCTGGCCATATATGTATAAATCTCACAATTGCTTTCTTATGCAACTGAGAGAAAATGTTCAATTGAAAGGCAATTTACAGAAAATATTTTCTTTGCATTTATTTTGGCTTGGCCAAAAGAGAGACGCACACACAGCAGGGCGGTGTGTGTGTGTGTGTTTAAATTTGCCGAGACTTCGATACAGTCTATAAGTGAGCCAATAAATAAACACACAAATTTTCGACAGGCAAACATTTGCTCAAGCAAAAACCGTTCAAAGATGTTCGACATGTGTGTGTGCGTGTACTCTGTGTGTGTGTGTGTGTGTTTGTGTGTGGTGTCAAGCCACAAACACCTTTTGCGTAAAATAAAGCAATCAAGCAAATAATGTTGCCACATTACACGACATATCAACAGCTGCCTGCCTGAACGAGGAGTGAAAGAGACGAAGATACGCTTGGTTAAATTTCTTTAATAGAAGGAAGACACACACGAGCACACACATTGGCTAAAATAAAATTGAAATCATGTCGGCAGCAGCAACCTTGAGGAATGCCGTCGCACACACACACACACACACACACACACACACACAAACACACACAGTCACACACACACACATACTTCGACAGTTGTCTGGCAAAATGTCTCGACGCGACTCAATTCAAGTTGACTTCACTTTGCTTGCCATGCGGCAGCATGTGGCAAGGAGCCTTCGTTCCTTTTGCCTCGCCCCCCCCCCCTCTCCTCATCCCTTTTCGTGTGCACTTTCACTTTCGCTTTCGTTCTCCTCATTTCCCCTGGCTGCACTTTGGCTGTGCCATATTTAACAAATTATCTGTAATTTCTACCGAGCACAACGAGCCGCAACGTCGCCATCTTTGCCAGCTCCTCAGACAAGCTCTCTGGTGTCCGTAGCAAACATTTAAGCCACACACACACAAACACACACACATACACAGCCACATGAGTCTGGCGGCAAGCCACTTGTCAAGATGGATAGCACAGCAGTCGCAAATCGCACTCGTCCTTGCCTCGACTTGCTCCTTGTCGAGAAATTTGGGCTTCAAGCAGCCGCAAGTGCTTAACTTCAGACACACACACACACACACACATACACACACATACACATCAACAGGCAGCAGACAGTGAGGCAACCACAGCCGCATTGCTGGCAAGGACGTCAGGCAATCAGATGCAGTCATCCTGGCCAGAAGGAAGTTGTTTTGTGGGTCGGCTGGCATTTAAGGCTGTATGGCTGTATGGCTGTATGGCTGTATGGCTGGCTGGTTGACCGGGCAACTGGGCGACGACCCTTTTGCCAGGCGATTATTGTCCTTATTGCTTGTTGTTGCCGCTCTGTGGGTGTCTCGCAAGATGAAAGCCACTTGGCCATTCATGGCCGGCCAAGCGGCTGCCAGCCAAAGCAAGGGCAACGAATGGGGGATGGGGAGGGGGAGGGCCGGGCAGGACGTCAGCTTCCGCACAGAACTCCTTTTGCAATGCCGACAACGACCTTGAGCTGAACGTTTTGTGTCCTCGTTGTTGCCGTTGGAGCGACGCAGAGGGTCGCAGAGTCTTCCCAGACACCCAGACACCCCAGACTCTCTCTCTCTCTCCGCCTGCTTGGAGTCAACTGGTGTTGGCTAAGCGCCCGCTTTGGTATGGCTTGCGCCTGGGCCACTTGGCCACTTGGCTTTGAATGTTGGCTTCAACTCTGCTCTGTGTTTGGCTGTTGGCTCCCTATTTGTGGCGCCCAGTTTTGCATCAGTGTAAACTGATGTGTTAAGCTGTTAAGTGCCAAAGTAATTGTTTTCTTTCACCAACAACAGCAACAACAACAACAACAACAACAACAACTTTGACATCCCTTTCACTTGCCACTTGACCTTGACTTATTGTTGGTTGGTCCATTGTTGTTGCTGCTGCTGTTGTTAGCTGGTTAACTTCTTGTTGTTGGTTTTCGGTTAGTGGAACTTTATAATGCAGCCCGATGATGTACTCGAGTGTTGCCAACAGTTGGGCAGCTCCTTCAGTTGGCCGCAACAGTTGGGCGTGAAGTTTTCCTTGTTCGGCATTTACTTTTGTTGGCCTCTAACAAGAAGGGTCCGAAAGCCCCATTGCAAGTGGCTTAAAAGGCTTTACGGGCTTGGTGTTAAGATGTGTAAGAGTCGAAAGGAAAGATCTGCAAACTTATAAAGTATATATATTTATTGGTCAGTTAAGTAAATTAAGCTCGGACTTTCTTTTTAAACGATCTTGAAAACTATTAAAGTTGGAGACTTAAACCTTTCTATTATAGATTCTTCTATTAAATAAGCATTAATTTTATTTTATTTTATTTTATTAGAATTAATTAATATCAATATAAATATGTGCTTCTTTACGCATATGTCAGAGTCCATTTAATTTATTAAAGCATGTGCTTGTCAGGAATATGTCCCTTTTAAGGATACCAAGTCGAACTCAACGCCGCAATAAAAAGAACGCAATTCAAATTGTGTTTAAGAAATTTCTATTTTATTTGTTGTTTAAAAAGCTGCTCAGAAAAAAATTTATTTCACTCTATAAATTATTTTAGCTGTGAAGTTAGTCAAACTCAGGATTTTTTTGCATTGTGTGAGTGTGTTTGTGTGTATGCTTGTGTGTGTGTACGTAGAAAACATCCAATATCTCATTTTCGGGCATCTCTTTTAAAACGCTTCTTAGAACAACTAACTCTTAAACATTCATAGATTTTATTTTTTGGCAGCTTTTAAAAAATCTGGTTAAATTAAACAACAACAATATTAACAAATTTTTTTTATTTAATTAGCCTAAATTATATTGTTCGTTGGCATTTCTTCAACTAAAAGTTGCCAGTTGAACTCATTTTTAAACCCAGTTAAAAACTATTGCAATGCATTTTTAATCGTTTCTTTTTGCTAAATATAAAATTAGTTAATGCTTTATATTTGCATAGAATTTTTATAGAAACTCATTTCAATATTTAATACAATTAAATTTATTTAACTGCTGCTTAATTTTGCATGTGTTCTTAATCTATGAGTTTAGGTATTTTTCCGTTTTTGATGTTTATTTTCCTATTTATTTTTCTACTTAATTATTACGAGTTTTGATTGGAAATGATTTTAGTAACGATATAAAAGCCTTATAAATTCATTGCCTTAGCCTCATCTATATATAAACTTTTTTTAATGCAAATTGAGTTCAAAGCTTTGAATACGTCCTCTGGCATATCCTTAAGATATTTTAAAGCGGATTTTGCATACGGTAAATGTGGCTTTATAAAGTACTTAATCAAACCAACACACGGGTATTTTGAAGCTTATCTTCTATCAATATATATATTGAATATATTTTTTTGAACCACCAAATTTGAACAGCGAGAGAGAGAGAGAAGGAGTGAGCGAGCGAGAAAGAGAGCGAGAGAGAGAGACAGTCTTGTCCATTGGAAGCAATCATAAATCAAAGACATTCTAAAAATTTTATTAATATACATTAAACCGATCCCTCAGTTTTTGAGTTGCCTTCTTAAAACTTGTAATGATTTTGTCTATTTTCTGTAGGCAATTTTTATTTAAGCTTTGCCTGGATTGAATATTATCTTTGGATTTGAAGCTATTATAAAAACAACTTAATTATATTTCAATCCATTTTAAACAAACTTGGCATCAACAAACTTCTAAGTATTTCTTAGCTAACGATAAAAATGCCCTTCATAGTTGACAACTATATTTTAAAGCTCCTATGAATTTAATTGCTTTAAAATCTTCTTCATACCAAACTTAACTAACTTAACTTAAAAAAAAACCCACCAATAGAAAAAATCGGTCAGCGATTAAGTTTATGATTGAGACCGAAATTTATTCAAAATTCTCTAAAAATCGCACAGAGTTTTTATTTAATGTTTTTTTAATATCAGACTTCGTCATTTCATAATTTATTGGTTTTATTGCCAACTTTATTGGAGGGCAAAAAATTGGAAAAATATTCTAATTTCTAGTAACTTAAAGTCAGACAGCAGCTAACTTATTTACTTACCAAAATTTTCCCATTGGCCAAAAAAGTTTAAGGCACAAACATTTTTTAATTTCCCCTTCATCAAGTAATAAAAAATGCATTTGTTATTGGTTATTTTTTTACATTTAATTCTTCACTTTTATTCTGTATCTGTTTCAGTTGTATATAATTTAGGTTTAACTAAAATAATAATAATAATAATATAATAATAGTAATAATGAATAATGCATTATGTTTATCATCATTATCATTATCATCATCATTATCGTTATGGATAATTCACTCATTAAGAACATCATACAATACATATATGTATTTAAATAGCTGTGTGTGTGTGTGTGTGCTCACTGGGATTTGGTGTGCAAGTGTGTGTGTGTGTGTGTATTCAAAAAAAATTAGCATACGCATACGCATACGCATACTCATATATATATATATTATATATATGTTTAAATCTATAACTATAATATTATTATGGGGGACTTTGCTTTATTTACTTTTATTTTGGGATAAGAGAAAGTTGTGCGCACCTAAAACTAAGTCGATAGACAGATATAGTATATACGCTATATCTATGGAAATTTGTACATTATTTACATTAACATTTGGAAATACAATTGCTGTGTTTAGTTTATTTTATATGTGTATATATATATATGTATATATATGTTATTTTTAGTATATATGCTTATGATGTACTAATTGCTAATTACTTGAAAGACAACATTGCGTATGCTTAATATGCATGATTATTTATGAGTGTGTGTGCGTGTGCATGTGTGTGCATGTGTGTGCGTGTGTGTGCGTGTGTACCTAAACTAAACACTAAACTACATTTAAGAAATGCACAAGTCTCTATAATTGTAACTGTAAATTGTAGCAAGTATATATATATATATATATAGATATATATATATGTATTGTATATATTATGTTTATATTTAAATGTTAAACGATTTGATTTTCTTCTTGTCTCAATTATTGGCAAAGAACAAGGCGCAAAAAAAAAAAAAAAAAAAAAAAAAAAAAAAAAAAAAAAAAAAAAAAAAAAAAAAAAAAAAATATTTTTTTTTATATAATTATAAATAGTAGGCGAGATCTTATCCTTACAGGAAAGTTCTGAAGTGCAAGTGGGTTGTTGTTGTTTTTGGTTTTTTTTTTTTGTTTTTTCTTTTGTGTGAGTTGTAGGGGCGGGTAGGGGGAGGGGGGAAACATTAATACTCGTACCGTTACGAAATAAGATTAAACACTAAGCTTGAAAGCATTTAGAGAAAAAAAAAAAAACACCCAGCTAGCAGCTATTTTTTTTTTTGTTTTTGTTGCATTTCGTTTCTTTGCTTTTTCTATTTACTTCTTCCATTCTGCTCTCAACTAAACTCTAAACGTTGGGCATTAAAATAGCAGTCCAAATGTGCTCGCGCTGGCCTCTTCATAAGCGCCAACCCAGCGGCCGTTGCCGTTGCCCGGCCGCGTCGTCTCCACTCAATCCTCATGCGGCAACTCGGCCGCCTGCTGCTGCTCGAGCTTGATCTTCATCAGCGGCGATTCTCGTACGCCCGGCGGTGCGTAAGCGGCGGCCGCGGCGGCTGCTGCTGCTGCTGCTGCGGCGCCGGCGCCGACGCCGACGCCAGCGCCCGCCTCGGCGCTGGCAAAGAGCTCGCTCATATCCTGGCCCGGAAAGAAGTCCTCGAAGCGCGGACTCTTATTGACCGACTTCTGCAGCAGCCCATTCGCAATCGCCTCAAAGTCAATGCCCGCCGGCAAACTCTCCAAGAAGCGCTTATTATACGCATAGCCCGGATGCTCCTTGGCGTGCTTCGCATAGTGCGTCGAGTAGGGCGAGGCGGCGCCCGGTCGACTGGACGAGGCCGCCGCTGACTTGCTGCCGCCCGATGAATTCGAGCCGCGCGACTGATTCCCATATTGGCGAGCGTGCATCGCCTCCTTCAGCTCGCGATCGCGCGTCATCTCGCGCTCTCTTTCCCGCTCGCGCGACAATTCGCGCGCATAGCTGGCCGCGCTCGGATGCATGGCCGAGCCGGCGCTGCCGCCGTTGCCGGGCGCCCCGCGCTGATGCGCTGACTGCTGATGCGCCGCCTGCTGCTGATGCGACGCCTGCTGCTGATGCGACGCCTGCTGCACATTCAGCCCCGGCAGACCCATCAGCCCCAGCGCGCTCAGATCCGGCAGATTCTCGGCGCCGCGACGCTCGCTCTGCTGATGCTTGGCCGCCGCCGCGACCGCCGCCGCCGCCGACACCTGATCCTCGATCTCCGAGCGCTGCAAATATGCCGGCGACTTGTACATGTTCATCGACTGCACGTGCGGCGACTGTTGCTGCTGCTGCTGCTGCTGCTGTTGCTGCTGCTGCTGCAGTATTTGGCGGCGCAGCGTCTCTGTCATTGTGCTCAGCGGATTGCTGCCGTCGGGCGGCGCCAGGGCGGCGTTCTGGGCGGCCATCTTGACAGCAGCGCTGTGATATCCATTGGCCGAGTTGCCATAGTGAGCCTAAAGTGTGAAGAGTAAAGACAGAGCGAGAGAGAGGTAGAGGGGGGAAATATGTTAAGTTAAGTTATAGTTAAAAGTTTATTTTCTAAATATAATATTTATTTGCATATTATTTAATTTAAAATGAGCTCAGGTTTTTTTTTTATTGTAGTGTAGGGTATTTAGAAAGGACTAGCTTCTTTTATATGGTATTTTAATTATTTAATTTAAGAAGAAGTAGATTTTTTGATATAGTTTTAAGACAGGCCTAGCTTCTTTACATAATACATCTTTTTGTACAGGGTATTTTTGAGAGCTATTTTGTTTAACAAGAGCTAAGATACTTTTCATATTATGTTAACTGTTAAGGCATATTTTTGGATAAAGATCAAAGACAGACCTAACTTCTTTATTTTATAATTACTTTGATTTTTTTGTTCAACAAGAGCTAAGTTTTTTTAGTAGTTTATATAAATAATATATATCTATTTTTAAATGATTGACAGATTTAAAATGCAGAATTTATATTAAATAATATATTTTTATAATTATGTTGGAATTTTTTTATAATAGAATTTTCTTTATATTTATTGTTGTTAAGGAAGTAATAACTTTAAAACTGTTTTTTTTTCGGACCTGTTTTTATTTGTCTTCAATTTGTCTTTTCTAAGGGACACCTTTTAATATTTGCGTTGAAAATGTTGTTTTCTTGGAAACATATTCGTATGATATATATTTATTATATATTTTTTAAAGGGTATTTTTGGTATTTTTAAACTTAAATAAAATAGTTTAAATAATTGTTTTGGTTACTTACGCCATGTGCCTGTCCATTGGCGTACTGATGGGCGCTGATGTCCTCCTTGATCTCGCGATAGTCGCGAAAGACGACGGCCTTGATGACGCTGCGAATGAGCTCCTCGGGCCACATGCCCAGGAGGATGCGCTGTGGACGGCCGCGTGCCTTGGGCCGCGGATCGGTGCCGCCATCCAGCGAGGGTCCCAGCATATTGTGCACCCTGTTGGCATACAGCACAAATGTCGGATAGGGTATATCGTACTTGCGAGCGGCCTGCGACAGCGATAGGCCCTCCTTAAGGACGCTAAATATGGCCTCGGCCATGGCCTCGGGGCGCCAGGACTTGAGGGGACCGCGTTCGCGGAAGCGCAGCTGTTGCACCAGATTCTGTTGGTTGGTGTTCCAGCACTTTTGCCACATCGACTGCAGCTGATATTGGTAGCTGTCTGCTGGAAACGGCACGAAGCACGAAAACGAATAAAAAAAAAACCAAACAAAACGGAATGTTATACCAAACTTAGTTCCGGCCTATGCTAATTGGGTGATGGGTAGGGTATATATAGGGTATGTGGAATAGGGGGACTGGGGCTTGCCATAAGGACTGTCACTTACCCGCCACAGAAGCGCCTGTTGCCGGTGCGCCCATCCAGCCATGTCCGCTCGTCTCAATCATTTTGGCCTGCAAAAAATAGAAGCAGAAAGAACTCGCATAAGGAAAATTGTCGTTTTGGGCTTTCAGCTTTTTAGCAGGCTTCAAGTTTCTTAGCTTGGCTGGCCGGCCATAAAAGTTTATTAATGCCATAAATGTGCTTGAAAGAGCTTTCGTATGCAAAATTAGTATACAAAGTTGGCAAAACGATTTGCAGTCGCTTTTGTCTTTTGTCTTTTGTTTTTTGTTTTTTTTTTCTTTCATTTTTTTTTATGGTCAACAACAGCTATTTATTTATTGCTATTAGATACGATGTGAACGGGCCATAAATGTGCGCTAACTAAAGCAGCAACAACAACAACAACAACAACAACAAAAATAAGGTAATTGCGACGGCTTTTAATATTTATTAATCAGGAAAACACGTCGAGGAAAAAAAATATAAAAACTTTGCCGCAGTTAATTTCGCGACTTAGGCACAAAAAAAAAAAAAAAAAGATGGAAGTTAAATTGATGTACAGGATGCATTGCCTAACGCTGACCGGCGCCACCCACTTTTTTAGTGGGCGTGGCCGACAGCTCGTCAGAGCGCGGCCCAGCTGCACAAAAGCCATGCATTTTATATGGCCGAACGGGGCAGGGCGCCAAACAAATTATGTGCAGGCCCCAAACAGCCCAAGCCCAACACAGGCATACCCTATAAAAACTACATACATTTATATAAATCTCTTCTGCATGTGTGTGTGTGTGTGTGTGTGTGTGCAAGTCTTAAATATTTGAAAACGTTTTGCGGGCCGTGTTTTTATTTTTTCGTCTTCATGTTTCTGGATTGGATTTGTTAGAATGTTGTTGTTGTTGGCCTGCATGTTAAGGAAAAAGGTCATAAAATGTATGAATAATTGAAATTGAAAAGTCGGAAGTAGTTTTTTTGCTCAACACTAAAATAGAAGCCAGAGTTGAGCAACGTTTGCCGTTTGGTCCCTGCTTGCGAAAACAAAATGGCGTTAAAAACGCTTTTTTATGTTAAGCATTTTGTTAATGGCAGGTCAACTTGTTGTTGTTGTTGTCGTTGTTGTTGTTGTTGCTGCTGCTTTTTACAGTTTTAATGAGAAGCCAGCCGGACTGTGCCCAGGTGGAGGTTATGTAAAACACGTAATTAGAGTTTGACACGGCAGTTAACTGGGCATAAACCAACCAGGCAAGCAATGCAAATGGCGATCGCTTAACTGGAACCCATTTCGGTTTATTTGTCAGACAGCATTTGCATTGGCCGGCAGCCATTTTGTGGCTTAAGTCTGGAAACGGGTTAGTGAAAATAACTGAAGAAACCGCCAAGATCAGCTTAGCTTTAACTTGTCTATTTATTTTTAACAGATAACTAATAATAAATATTAACGAAGTTCAATTTAAATTTAATTATGGCTGCTTGTATTTAATTTTGTAAGAATAAGTCTGGAATTTGATAAGTCGAAATAACTGAAGAAACTGTCAGTTAAAAGCAGCCCAAAGATCAACTTAGCTTCAACTTATCTATTAGTTTTTACAGATAACTAATAATGAATATTAACCAAGTTCAATTAAGTAGGGAAATTTAATTTTTGTTATTGCTACTTTTTTATTTTATTTTAAGATCACTAAAGGCAAACTAAATTTATTATCTCTAATAATTTACAAACTTATTTTATTTGCTCTTTATTCAATTGCTCGCTTTGTTCTCTTGTTTTTTTCTCATCTATTATACTCCACATATTTTAGCTTCCTCCCCTTTCAATCTCATACTTGAACCTCCCTCTAAGCATCTGTTTTTATCATTAACTTTTAATTGCTCTACTGCATTTTATTTTAATATACGTAAAAAATGTCTGATAATTATTCACACTAGTTCTTAAACTCAGCTCCATAAGTCAAACACACACACATATAGATAGACTAACAATGGGGGCAAATCATTAGTCACTTACATCGTAAATTTGCCAGTCACTTGCCAATGCATTATGGCGACCTTTTAACCCCCAATCCCCCCCCCTGCCCCTCCTCCTGCCCTGATCCAAGTCACGTCTAACAATTATAAGACTTTTGCTTCGCACAATACACAAAATATATGTATATATAATAAAATATAGCTGCTGCTGTGCTCAAAAATGTTTAATTAATTAAATTTTCAATTTCCCGCCAGCAGCAGCAGCAGCAGCAACAACAACAAGTGGCAATAACAGCAACAACAGCAACAACAACAACAACAACAATATTTGAAGCGTGCGCGCATTCAACTTTCTTTCAACTCATTTAATTTAATTTGCGGCGCTTCGCTGCTGCCGTTGCTGCCGACGCCGACGCCGACGCCGACGCCGACGTCGCTGTCGCTGCCTTGGCTCATCGTCTTCTTGTTCTTGCCAATTACTCATCGTGTGCACACGCCCCATTCACATAATAATTTATTTAATTAACTTTATGCGCTGCTACAAAATTTCTATAAAAGTTCCTCTCAATTTTTGTTCTTATTTTATTTTTATTTTTATTTTTATTTTATTATTATTGATTTTTGTTTTGTACTTTCGCATATTTGGAATAAGTATATATACATATATGTTTGTGTGTGCATGTTCATACATATATCCATTGCTTTAGCCTTGCCCTTTCTTTCCACACGTCTTTCAACAGCCTTCAAGTTGCGTCTGCCGCCTTGCAACACACTCCCTGCCTGCCACCCAGCCATAAAAACCCGTTGGATTCTAATGCAATTTTAATTTTATTTTTCAAGCGAGCACATAAACTCAACACACACCAGCCCCCGCACTTGCTGCAGATACCAATGTGCTGCTTGTGGCACTATAAACTAAGCGCGGCGCTCCTTATAACGTTGCCCCCAAGTTCCTGCCCCTTATTTGTTGCCTTAGAACTTTGGCTGTAGTTTTCCGCCTCTCCCACTCTCCCACTCTCTCTCTCTCTCTCTCCCTCTCCCTCTCTTTCGTGCACGTCGTATACTATATTTCTTATATTATATAACACTTTATTTATTATTCATTTTCGATTCGTGCTTTTACTGGCGGCAGCGACGTCGACGGCGGCGTCTCAAGTTTGTTATTTCTCTTGTCTGCAACTTGGCTCACCACACAAACCCAAGTCCCTGCCACAGGACATCCCCAACTCAGCCCCAGCCCCAGCCCCAGCACCTGCACTTGAGTCGAGTTGCGTTTCTTTAGCTGCTGATTTTGCTGAGCTCCTGTTATTTGACAGCCTTCACTACTACACTACTACACTACTACTACGACTAGTAGCTGCCCCAGCCCCCTTCCGCCCCTTGCCACGCCTCCTATTCAGCTGCTGCTGCTGCTGCTTTCGACGCTCATTCATTCATTCATTTATTTATATTACTCAGCCAACCACACGCACACGCCCCGCACATTTGGCTCTGCCACCAAACTAATCCTGCCCCATGTTGTCTGTCTCAGTCCCCCTCCCTCCCCCTTCCCTCTATCTTTCTCTGTTCGCGTCCTGCGCTCGGGTTTTATAGTTTTTGCGCTCATGCCATTCATTAATTTTATAAGAAGCAATGCTTGGCATAATAAATAATTAATTTAAATGGCAACTGCCTTCGAATACGCGACAAAGTCTCGCCATCTAAAGTGCTCCAACAGACGACAGTGGGCGAAAACTCTGACAAAACTACAAAAATACCGCAAAATCAATTCGTATTCAAAAACAACTTTCAAAACTTTGCATTTTCTGTTTGCGATAAAGTTTTTATACTTTACTTAACTTAAGCAAACATATATCCATGTGACATATGTATATATACACATATATACCTACATCCTTTTAAAACTTTGTTTTTAAAATATCACTTTTGAATAACTTTGTATTAGCTTTAATTTTTTTGTATTTAATTTTATAAAACTATATGTAAACCAAACTTTTGGGCATATCTAAAGTGTTGGCTATATATGATCATATATCATCAGATAAGATTTTTAAGGTGTCTTCAAGGAATATAAATACCTATAAATATTATATAAATCAGATTTACATTAAAATCATATTTTCTACATTTTCAAAATTTTCTTAAATTAATTAAAACTTTGGCTTAAAACTTTGGCTTAAAACTTTATACGCAAAAGTAAGCTCCATATATATTTTTTAATAACTTAAAATTGTTCTAAGTTGAATTTTATTTTTATAATAGATTTGTTTTGAATCACTGTTTTTTGGCATATGTTTTTTAATAATTTGAAATTAGTTTCTGTGAGGAAATGTTTTGTTTTTTAATCTTAAAAAGATAAACTTCAGCTTAAAAATATTCTTTCAATCCGAAATAAAATTTTACCTTAAGAACCTAAGCAATCATCTTTTAGCCACATGTATTTGTAAGTATTTGAATGCGTTGCCGCATTTTACAGTTGGAAAATAATTGCGTATAGCTTGAATTTGGTGGAAAGTTTTCGCCCAACTGTGGCATCTGTGGGCTAACTATGCAACTTCTTTGCTCAACTATGCAACTCCTTGGTGGCAAGCGCGAGACGGCGAGTCCGCGCCGCTTGTGGCAGGGTGGCAGCAACAACGGCAACGGAGGCAACTAAATATTTAATAGTATTTTATTGCACGAATTTCACATAAAATATGCATATTAGCCCAATGCATTATTCATGAAAATAATGTGAAAAACACATTTCGCGCACAGGGCGAAGCCGCAAAAGGAGCTCCTATTTTTTATTTTCTAGGTGTGGGTCTTACAACTTATATATACAATATACATTTAAATGTATATATATATATATATATATATATATATTATTTCTTGCATTTGTGTGTGTATGGAAATGCCAGCAAAAAATAAAAGAAAAACAATTGCAGCGGCAAATTTCTGCGAAAGGAACTGGACTTGAACGCAATGTGTCAGCAGCAGCAACAACAACGACAACAACTGCAGCAACAACTGTTACAACAATTGCAGCAACAACAACAACAATGCCAACAATAATTGTAGTAATCATAAAATCAAGTGCGAGCTCATGAAGCTCACTCCAAGCTTCTGTTTCTGTTTCTGTTTCTCTGACTTTCATTTCATTTTGTTTGCCACAACAACAACAACAGCAACAACAACAACACTTGGCAACAATAATTTAAATGCAATAAATAATTATACAGCAAGTGTTGAGTGGAGCGCGCATTGAGGTGTGTCTAGTGTTGTTGTTGTTGTTGTTGTTGTCAGCAACTAAAATTACAATAAAACATTCAAATAGTTTGTGGAAGGGAGCAGCGAGCCAAGCCCAAATAAAATTACATATATATATATATATGTATGTATGTGTAGATACCCTTATGCTTATACTTATACTTATAGCCTGGACTACCCCGCTTAGCGTGGACTCAAACCCGAATTAGGGCTGAACAACTAAAACAACAACAACTGCAATAAAGAGTTTGTTTGGTTGCGTGAAACAGGTTTTTGTTTTTTTTTGTCATGGCATAAGGGCTACTATTATTATTCAAATAGATTACTTAATTCTGTGTAAATGCATATTATACAGACTGTCGGATTCCATTTCGACTCTATTAAGTATAAATATATATGCATGCTCCTAAAGTATATAGTAACTGAACAATGCGCTTCCGGGTTCGAATTGTAGGCTAGTATATCGAATGAAGTGTTTGTCATATCAAAAAAAAAAAAAACAATTGCTGGATTAATAGTCAATAATTATATTTCATACTTTGTATGCTAATAATCTTTACTATACTTATCCTTAACTTTGCATATCGTAATAAAATGTAAATATATTTAAAATTTATTCTTCTGCTTTTACCTAAAACCTTTTCTATATAAAAATTGAAAAAACTTGCGCTTGAGTTTTTTGTTGCAAGAAATTTAAATCTCTGGATTTTTCTATATTTAAAATTTATATATCTTTATTTAATTCACACGTTTGTATATTTTCATTTTAACAAAGTTTATAGCTGTAGCTATTATTGTGAACAGGACTGTAAACTTAAACACGCTCACGTTGCCTGCTCTAAGGGCGAGTCTTGCAACATTGCAATGTTGCAATGTGTTGCTGTTTATTACAGTTGTTGTTGTTGTTGTTGTTGCTGCTGCCTGGCGCTATTTACTTTAGCTTTATTGCTGTTGCTGTTGTTGTTGTTGTTGTTGGTAATTGCAACTTTTCCCCCTCAACATTTTTTATTTAGCGTTTTTTTTTTGCGTGTAATTTTTTGTTAGCCACATTCGGTGGCGCCTCTCCCCTCGTCATGTTGCAGCTGTTGTTGCCAAGTAAAAATTAACCTTTTGCAAATAGTAATTTATTGTTTTTAGCATGCGCTCGGATAATGAGGATATATGGCCGACAGTCAGCTTGACACAGGTTCCCCACCCTCCCCCCCCCCTTCTCCTTTCCCCCTGCTTCGTTACCCCTTAAAGCTTACACAGCTTGCTTGTTATTGTAATGGCCGAAGGCTTGCGTGTCCTTTCAGCTGATTGAAAGCGCGAGCAGCCAGCAAGATAAGAGAGAGAGAGTAAGACAGGTATAGAGTGTGTGTGTGTGTGTGTGTTTGTGTGTGCGCTGATGAACTGTCTACAAAGTGTTAAAACGCCTGCACGCTGTCATTAAAAATTAATTCAATATGTAAGTAAGCGAGACAAGGAAGCGAAAAAAAAAACGTATTTAGAAAAAAGTCCTTTACAAGTGGTCCTTTATATTATATACGTACATATATGCGACATTAGGTCGCTTACAAATCTCACAAAGTTTAAATAATAGAAAAAGAAAACACTTGTCAAACATACATAGTATATATATTTATATATATATATATATGTATATATATATATATATATAGTCATGTTCGCTATGAATAAGCTAGCGGCTAAGTAAATACCAAGGCACGCAGGACAAAAGCCGGCGACAAAGACAAAAGCGGAATGCCAAAGCAGGAAGCAGCAGGACCTGCATTTCGGTCAAGCGCACAAATGTATGCTATGCCATTTAGACGTGATCTCACGCACACAAACACACACTTACACACACATTTACACACACACACACGCATAGCTAATGCATATTTGAATGGAGGCGCGTTGCGGCCAATCGAAGCGGCCAAAGCCCCTTCAAAGGACACACACACACACACACACACACACAACAAAAACTGCATGCCTATGTTTAAGTAATACACACACACACACTGGCACACACATACTGGCACACTTGGCATGTGCAGTCGCATAAAGCCTTGAAATAATATTTAATATTTAGAGAGACATAAATATTAAATGAATGCCGCTATGTTACTTAGCAAAATCCAATGCTATGCAAAAAGGTAACACAACTTTGCAGCCAACACCACGCCCCCTTCGACCCCCCCCCCCCCTCCTTTTGGCCCCTTCGTGCCTTTGCCAATACACATAGACATATAAAACAAGAATTACAGCTAACACATTCTAGCGTTATTATTTCCCTTTTTGTTTTTGCTTTTTCTTTTTATCTATGCAGGTGCACTGATAAAAATAAATTGTAAACAAAGCAAATAGAACTTATACATATTTTTTTATGTGTATGCTAAGCAGAGGTTTATTGAGATGTTGTGGATTGAGAAGTTTGAAAATTAAATTTGTTAAAGAAATATTAATCAAGTTATAAATTAAAAAGTCAGTGAAGTTAAATAAACATAAAAATAGTTCTGACTGAAGTATTTTTATGAAGTCCGGAAATATAAATAAAATACAAATATAAATTATAAATGTGCTAAAAATACTTAATAAATTAAAATAATAATAATAATTATAATTAATAAATAACAAATAAAAAGTAGAAATAACTCCAAAAAACTAACAAATTTAAAGGAAATTGGGAAAAAAATATGGCATTAAAAAAAATAAGCACAAACATATAATATTTTAATAATTGAAAAAGATAATTTAAAAAAAAAAACCAACAAACGTTATAATTTTAATTGGCTTTAATTATAAATTAAAAACAAATCAAAATAATAAATGCTTGAAGTTTAGTACACACAAATTAATTGTGTAGCCTAGATTTGAATGAAGTTAAAGTTAATATTTATTTTTTATTTTATATTTATATAGTATGATTTAAGTCCTGTTAATTTCTGAGTTGCTCTTCTATTTAATTTTTTAAAAAATCTTTAGCTTCCTTTGACTTTTTACTAGATTCTTTCTGGCAGTGTCTATTGGCAGCTCTTGCTCAGCTGTAGGCCAAAAAGTACCGTTGCTGCTGCTGCTGGCCCGAACTGCTGTTCGCAGAGAGTATTTTATAGCCATGGCACGATTTCTTTTGGACTCCCCCCTTCCCCCCCTTATTCTCCCTTCCCCTTGAACAAGGACTCGCGCGCACATTTTTAGTTTCTGTTTCAGTTTCTGTTTTCAGTTTTCAGTTTTCAGTTTGAGTTGCTGTTTTGTATTTGATACCTTTGGGAAAGTCGACGCAAGAGGGGCGTGGCAGAAGGCGCAGGAGGTGCAGGAGGCGAGTCGAGTCGAGTCGAGTCGAACTCTCAGCCGCCACGTCGAACATTTGCCGGGGCCCATACGAAAATCTTATGAAATATGCACGGCCTCTGTAATTTCTTATTTAAAATGCCATTAAATTTTTTGAATAGCATAGAACGAAAGAGAGAGAGAGAGAGAGAGCGAGAGAGCAGTTGAGTGAAAGGGAGAGAGGGAGATGGGGGCTGCCACTAAAACAGAGCGCAGCATGCACTCGGGCCCTGGGTAAATAGAGGCGCGCACCTGGACACCGTGCAACGTGCAACGTGTGGCAACATGTGTGTATGTGTGTAAGTGTGTGTGTGTGTTTGTGTGCGACGAGGTTAGACAAATATGGTTGGTCTGGTCTGTTTGAGGTACAGTCCGTTGGGGGGCAAAGCGCACTTCGAGTCGAGTCGCCAACTTTTAAAATGCATATTTGATTGTTTTTTCCTAGCCAGTTGCGCCTAAATGAATGCAATAGCTAAGCTACCCACCCACCCAGCCGCCCACTGCGTAGGCAGCTCATTAAAGCTGCCAAAGCTGCAAACCGCTGCAAATCCTGCTGCGACACATGCATCTTTTATATACGCAAACACGCATCAGCTCTAAGTATCCATACACATGGAGAAAAGATCGAGCAACTTTGTGGCGATAGCTTAATCAAAAATATGCATTAATTGATCAAATCTTTAACTTGAGCTTTGGCTTATTGCCAAACTAATTTAAATGTTAGCCTTAAATATTTTTAGCATACTCTAAGTCAATTTTCCAAACAACAACTTTTTGTTTGAATTAATTTCGTTAAGTATTTAAAATTAGGTATTCTTTTCTTTTAAGTTACTTTCTGTTCATAGCGACCATTTTAAGCTTAAAAGTATTTTTTATAAAATTTATATAAGCTTTTATTCATATAAAATTATAATTAAAATTGAATAAGAAATTTCTATATAAATATTTAAATAATCTTCTTTCTACTTATAAAACCAAATGTTTGAGCTCAAGTCCCGCCTTTTTCTTTGTGTGTATTAAGCTTTGTATATATCTTTATATATATGTATATATTGAGTTTATTGCATTGTGGCCAAGTTAATATTGATTTGGTCAAGCGAACTTTGCGCTCGCGCGCTTTGCTCAAGCTAATTAATGCACACACACACACACACACATAAACTTGTATGTGTTTGTGCATTGTAAATCCATGTCCTGGCTGGCCACAAAGCTCTTCTCTCGATTGTGTCTCTGTGTCTCGAACTGTCAGTTTGATTTGCTGCACGGATTTCTAAAATAATTACAAATACACACGAATTAAATTTGCATTAGAGCCGCAACCAATTAGCCATTGGTAGCAGCTATCTGTGTACGTGTGTGTGTGTGTGTGTGTGTGTGTGTGTGTGGCTGCATTTGCATTCAGCTTGCAGCGAGTGTGGTGTACACTGTGCTACAAAGCGATTTTTTTTCTGGCATAAAAATGATTGGCAGAAAATATCTCAAAGATACAAATGCAAAGATAGAGAATGCGAATCAGGCATTAAAATAAGTCATTAGACTTGAGCATTTTAACATTTCGATAAGTTTTCATTTCTTTGTATTCTATTTGTATTCCCTGCTTTTAAGAATCAATCTTCTTAAGCTTCTGAAAAGTTGAAGATGCAATTTGTGGACTTTCCATATAGAGAAATTTAATATGTTTTTTCTGTGTGGAAGTTAAACAAGATATCAGAAATAATAAATATACGAAAATGTTGGCAACCATAAAAGGAATTTTTACTAGGAATCATGTCAAATACTTTTCACTTATTTTAATTGCAAAAGGTCTTCTTAATGGAAATTAAAGAATTTCTTTAATTACTTTACCAAAAAGTCTTATTTAATTTAGCTCCCTACGTTTTGGTCCTCTCTAAGGGATTCTAGGAAAAATAGACTCTACCCCAAAGTTTTTATGCTTTGTGAACTTCTCTGAATTGCGAATCGACTCATTTACTTAGCCAAAAGATATTCACATTGAAATCTGTTTGAATAATGCCCATAAACAACTCGTATTCATTTTAAATTCGTTGTTATTTTTTTTTTCTTCAGAGCAATTAAATAAAAATTGCCTCTTGTGAGCCATAAAATAATTTTCTCATATATATATATGTATATATATAAATATATATGTGTGTGTGTTTGTATATATGGCTTATACAGCATTAGCATTAGCTGATGTTTGCATTTCAATAAAGATTTGTGCCTCTAAATATATATTATATTTATATATACACACAGCAACAAGGTTGTGGAAACAACAACAACAACAACAACAACAATAATAAAAGGCTGCGTCATTTTTATTTGTTTCGCTTCAAGTGCAGGAAATTGTCTGTAGCCCATTTAAAAATAAACAATAATAAAATAAATAATTAAGAAATACGCTTTTTTTTTTGCTTTGTGCTTAATTATAAACAAAAACAAAAGAGTAAGCAAAGTGAATGAGGGTAAAGGAGGGAGGGTGAAGAGGGGGAGGGGAAAGAGGGGGAAAAGCATGCATTACATAAACGCTCGAAATAAATAATAATAATAAATGGCAACGTTTAATAAGTGAATCACAAGCCGCAACAACAACAACAACAACAACAATAACTACCTCAACACGCGCAGCTCAAATTAATAATATAAATATAAATGCCAAAAATAAAATTTTGGCTCTTTTTTTTCTTTCTTTTTGTTGTTGTTGTTGTGTTTGCGTTTTTTATTTTTGGCCACGCACGAAATAAATCAAATACAATTGTTGCTGTTGGGAAACTATATATATACATATAATGCTCGATCTTGGTTTAGGCAGCACAAAAGACGATTGTTGCTAGAGGGCGTGGCATTTGGTCACAAGTTGTCTTTAGAAATTTGCAGCTCGACTCGACTTATTTTTTTTTAGCAGTCGCGCCTTTTATATTTAAACTTAATATGCGCCTTTTACATATACATATATATATATACATAGATATAGATATATATAAATATATAGATATGTATATTGCTTTATGGACTTAACATTGTTTTTTCAACAAACAAAAAATGCTCGATTGCTTTTTTTTTCTCGTCTGGCTTTTTTTATTTATTTTTAATGAGCGGATTGCGGGCGGACTTTTGTAATAGTGTTTGCTATTGTTGTTGTCGTTGTTGGTGTTGCTGTTTGTGTTTCTCTGTGTTTTGTTTAAATATCTTTTAGTATCTATTTGTCTAAATTGCCGTTGTCTCTGCTCATATGGCCCCAAAGCTCATGCGTATTTTATTTTATTACGGATTTGCGTATATCTTTTTTTTTGTTTTTGCTTTTTTTTATGTTTATTTTCTTTATAAAATTGTGTATTTTTTATGGCATGCCAATTACAGCGAATGCGTCAAAAGCACTTGGCAGCAAAACAAACTCAGTGGCGAAGGGAACGAAACGAAAGGAAGCGGAACGGAATGGAAACGGAACGACTGTTAAAGTTGGCCATAAAAGCTATCAAATTAATCATAAATGAAAGATGTGCCGAATGTGTTTGTCTAAATGGATGTGTTGGGCATCTTTGGATACCTTAGTTCTGGTGTTTTTCTATTTAAAAAAATTAATTTTATCGTAAAGATATGTTATCGATAACATGCAGTTAGCTGCTCACATATGTTTCATATATAAAGTATGCATTAAATGTATCTAAATGTATTTCTTGAGCATTTTTAAAAGCTTATATTATACATTTCTATAGAAAATGTTAACTTTATCGATAAGTCTACTAATCGATAACTGCCCGTTAACACAACTCATAAGTTTCTCATATCTTTTTCATAGTTTCTGTGCTTAAGATACTTTTCACATTACAAACATTTATCTAAATGCAAAAATTTCTCAATTTGTATCAATTCGAAAATATTTCAAATTACCACGAGCTTAGTAACAACTTAATAATCTCTCTGATCCAGTCGAATTTTGATTCATCTACATATTAATTGGCAATTTGGCGCATAACAAGATAAAAGTCTTTTGTTTTATGCAAACAACTTTTGATCTATAGCTCTTAATGAGTTATCCTTTGGCTTTGAATACCCAAATTCAACGCTCGCAAACACAACGAATAATCAAAATAAACCTGAAATATATACATATATATACATATATATATCGAATATGCTTTGCTTTTGTGTTCGTCTTTGAATTGGGAATTGACTTATTAATTAATTTATGCAGACACGTTTTAGTTTTATTATTTATAAATTTGTGTAATTCGCTTTTTATGTTCGTTATTTGTTTCATCAAAAATGCCAAGAAGAAGCAGAT
Organism: Drosophila lacertosa; assembly: GCA_004143845.1. Classification (NCBI taxonomy): domain Eukaryota; kingdom Metazoa; phylum Arthropoda; class Insecta; order Diptera; family Drosophilidae; genus Drosophila; species Drosophila lacertosa. The sequence continues at coordinate 92,626 of SCDZ01000160.1, read as the reverse complement.
CTGCCTTTTGTTGTTGTTGTTGTTGTTTTATTTAGACAATTTATACTTCATGTCTCTTTTGGCCATTGGAATTTTGGGCATAAATTATTTCGCTCTTATTTTATATTTTATATTGAGAAATGTGTTTTTGTGGCTGCTTTTTTGCTTTTGATTTGATCTGTTCGCTTCTTGTGTGTGTGTGTGTGTAAGTTTTTATTATTTTAAATTTAAATAAATTAAATTTTATTAGTAAACATTGACGAAAATATGCCACGCACTATGACAATAACAACAATAACAACGCACAAATAAATGAGATACAATAACAAGATAGTTTTTGATTAATAAATACGACTGGGCGACTGTTTAGATACATTTTATGTGCCCATTGCCCAGCTGTTTGTCATTTTATGAATTCATTATTATACATGCAGTATGTGCGGGAGTAAAAGTTATGCAGCTTCAGATACTTTTCCACAGTTTCAGATACAATTGAAAGGCTTTCATTTAGCGTATTTATTGAAAGTCGCTTATTTTGGTTTTCTTTGATTATAAATAGATCTCTTTTGGCTCATTAGGTCAGTGCGCATTCCCCGCTGTTATATAATTAGCTTCAGCTCGAATCGAGTCGAGTCGAGTCGAGTCGAGTCGACAACAATGCCGGGCAGCGTATCAATCAAAGTGCCGCTATTTTTAAGCTCCACGAAGTTTGATTTGATTAGACAGCCGCCACACGCCGTCGCCACAATGCAAATAAGCAACAACAACGGCAACAACTAATTCTCACTAATAGAAGCAACAACAACAACAGTAACAACAATAAAGCCCAAGATCTCTCCGCTAGCCACGGGCTAAAAAAAATGTATATTAAAATACATTTTTAAACATTTCGTTGCCGTTTGTTATTTTTGTTTTTTATTTTTTTATTTTTATATTTCTTTTGTATTCTCTTTTTTTTATAACATTTGCGCATGCGCGCCAACTGCCAAACGAGCAAATAAATAATTAATGCAAATAAACACACACAGACAAAAATAAAAGCGACAAAAATTAAATGTTTAAGCTAAGTTAAAGACGACGCTTAAATATCCTGTAAAGTATTAGGTGATATTACTTTGTAGTGTCAAATAGAAAATACCCTAGCTTTAGATGGAAGTATATTTGTTATATAAATCTGATATTGGAAGTTATATTAATGCACCCGACTAATATTGAACACAGCTGTTCACAAAGATATTTTTATATAGAAGAATAAAACGAAGAATAAAGGAGAGTTATGTGAGATACATTGAAATTGATATATGAAAACATATTTATGGGTTTATTGTCTATAATAAGTGTTTATTATACTTTCAGTTCCCCTGCTTTAAGGAGAATTTTGGGTAAGTCTGAGTTTCTTAGTATATGCGATAAAATAAATGTATATATATATATATTTGATTATAGCACATATCCTGTCCAATTATATTCTATAAATATGAATGATATAGTTATTTGTCTCTATATATATAATGCTCAAATCTAATAAGTCATGTAGGCGGACATATTAACCCGCCGCCTAATATACCCACCCTTTAACTTCTACTAAGAGATATAAAAACGTGCCGCTAACAAACACCTTAACATACATATATAAATATATATATTTGAATATATGTATATAAATACATATGTGTTCGACCCAAGGCGAATTATAAGAACATATGTAATCGAAATTTGATTTATCAATTTAAATATAAATAAAGCCAAAGACGCGATAAAACATTTAAAGCTAATATAAAAATGAAACCAATAAATTAGGAACATATAATTTTCATAAAAAAACTAATTCCAGCTAAAAAAAAAAAAAAAAACCAAACAAAACAAAAAACTATACAAAAAAACAAAATGATAAACATAACAAAATCCTCTTCTCTTCTCACTCATAAAACTTTCCAAAAATTAAACAGCTTTCTTTGGCTTGCCAAAGATTGAATACCCTTGCAGTCTTAGAAATATTTTCTTAACTTTTATTCTTTCAAATGATAAAACAAAGTAAAGAGCTCCTAACTAGTTAGATTGTTAAAATGAAGTACGCTTTAAAAATGTGAAATAAGTTCTCTTAGAAAATAGACAGATATGAACTTTTCTTTTAATTCAGCTAAGCTTTGTTTATGCTCTATGGGTAAATGGTCCTCTTAAACATTTCGTGTCCACTGCAAGGATATTAAAATGAGTGCTTGAAATTCAAAATTAAGCTTTCCTCATAGGCCAAAACATACTCTCTACATGGTTTCATCTCTTTTGTCAAACTCACATACACACACACACTTCCATCTATCTGCCATCAAGTGAAACACTTTTCTTATTCCCTTTTTCCATCTCGAGCTTCATTGACTTGCTGACTTGTGAAAGGCGCAAAGAAAATTCTGATTTCTTGCCGTGCTTTTGTTTTTGTGGCTGTAAATTTCGCTGCTTTGACATCCACTATGTAAATATCATTATAATGGGGAACAGTTTTTCAATATATTAAATATATTCTACATTTTCTTAGAATTAATTAAAGGTTTACTGTGCTTTAAAACATAACATTCCTGCTGCAAATGTTAAAGTGACGCTGTTAATGTTAACTTTTGTCTGCTGTTATTTAATCTTTATCTTCCCACCGAAGTCAACTAAATTCAGTTAGGTGTTCTTCCACAAAATCCCTGTGTATATATTATAAACCAAGTGGAATTGGTGTCTTTATATCTGTCATTCTTTTCGCTATCTTTGCTCTATCTTTTACCCAACTCGGAGTTGATTAGTTTATGGTGCTGCGTGCTTATCATAATCAACGCGAGCTACTCAGCTTTTCTGTCCAAGATAAAGAATAGTGTTTTATTGGAAAAGCAAAAAGCAGTGAAACAACTCTTATCCCAGCTTAACCCGCTGCTGCCCCCCTCCCCAACCAACCAACTAAACCTTGCCCCCAAAACCTTGTCTATTCAATTTGCATGCTTTTGATTTTGAAATTTGACTTTTTGATTTTGGTTTTCGAATTCTTCTTTGATTTTTGCCTGCTGCTTTTCTTCAAGCACTTTGAACTGAACCCAACTAATGTCTTTAATTGTCTTGTTTAGAGCTGCTCACGCTGGTGTGACAACGACATTCGCCAGCAACGCGGATGGAACAACGACAACGACCGTGGCACGTCCGCCGAGACGTCGCACACCGCTGCTCTACAATCGACCCCATCTGGTGGCCTCCTATTCGATGAGTTTGCTGCTGCGCGTCCGTCCCAAATACGCGGGACGCGGTCGCCTGCGCAACGATGTCGATGTGACGGCGCCCCGGATTAAGGATGCCACCAGCAGCCTGCTGCGCGCCTATCCGGGTCCGCTGCAGGGTCGCAAGCTGCACAAGGACAAGATCATTAGCTTCTGCAAGGAACAGATACGCTTGGGCCCGGCACGCGCCTGCACCGTGTTGTATGCCACACAGAAGAAACCGTTAGGCAGCGTCGACAAATATCGCGCCTCGCATGCGCTCATGTGGCATCTGCTGATCCTGCTGCTGCGACAGAATGGGGCAAGTGGCACAGAATGAAAACTATGTTTTATAAATATACTAATATATTTATTTATATTTATATTTTAGGTTATTGCGGACACAGATGTGGGTGATCTTCTGCTGGAGAATCAGCGTGAATATCCTTATGCACCGGACGCCGAGGCGGACACCGAATCGGCCGAGGCTCGTGCGGATGCCGACGCTGATGCGGCTGCCAACGATTCGGATGGTGAGGCAGTAAATGCAGCCGCTGCTGCGACAGCTGTGGAAACGGAACACGATGCGGATGCTGCGCCCGAAGCGGCCATGTCGAAGCAGGCGGCCACCGATCAGTTTCGCAGCTATGTGCTGCGCGGCAACGTGGAGGAGGCACTGCAATGGGCCACCGACAACAGCCTGTGGACGCACGCCTTCTTTCTGGCCATGTACGAGGATCGCTATGCCCTGACCGATGTCGCCCAGAAGTTTCTGACGCGCGCCGTCAAGCCAAACGATCCGCTGCAAACGCTCTACCAGATGAAGAGCTGCCATACGCCCGCCTGCGTTAGTCAGCTGCGCGACGAGCACTGGGGCGACTGGCGCTCCCATCTCTCCATACTGGTGACGAACAAGTCGCGCCAGCCTGAATACGATCGCAGCTCGGTGGTCGCCCTCGGCGATACTCTGTTCCAGCGCGGCGACATCTATGCGGCGCACTTTTGCTATCTGGTTGCCCAGGAGGAGTTCGGACGCTACAACAGCGCCGCCACAGAGCTAACCACGCTCACTGGCAATGTGCCCAGGTGTGCAACATTCGAATCCTGATCTCTTTTCGTCTGCTAACTTATTGTTGTTGTCTTCGTTCAGGCTCATCTTGCTGGGCGCCTCGCACTACAAGCCTTTCAATGAGTTTGCCAGCAACGAGGCGATCATCATGACGGAAATCTACGAATATGCTCGCTCACTGTTCGATCACAAGTTCAGCATTGTTAATTTCCAGCACTACAAGTTTCTGCTGGCCACACGCATCCTTGACTATGGCCAACATTTCCGTTGCACCAACTATCTGGAGCAGATTGCCAAGCATATTGAACTCAAGCCGGAAAATTATGATGCTGATTTTATACAGCGCGTAAGTAAAAACAAAGCTAAACATTTAAATTGTATTAATATTTATATTTGTTTATTAGGTTTGCGGTCTGGCGGAACGTTTGCGTTTTCATGATCCCATCCTGATTAATCGCGTGTCCTTCGCCAGTCCACCTAGCGATGCGACAGGCGGCGATCAGGCAGCTCCAACTGGAGGCGCCACTGAGGAGAAGGAATGGCTGCGTCAGCTGCGTGCTTTGGCCGATCAGGTTGATTTGATTTAATGTCTTTAACTGGGCAAACTTAAACTCTCGCTTATTTATATGCAGCCACAACAACAGCAGCAACAGTTGCAGCAGCAACAGCAGCAGCAAAACGATATTGATCAGCAATTTGTGGATTTGAATAAACAAATGCGCGAGCTTAACATGCAGTATGAGGATAATATGCAGCGCGAGCACGAGGCGCAGCAGGAACAGATGCAGCTGCCCCCGCCGCCGCTGCAACAACAGCAAGTGCAGCTGCCACCGCCGCCGCCGCAGCAGCAGCTGCCGCAACAGGAACAGCATCAGTTGCAGCCGCAGCCGCAGGAATTTGAGACGTTGCCGCCGCCGCCGCAAATGCAACTTGGCGCCGAGCAAACAATGAACTATGGTCAAAATAATTTCTACTATGCCAATGCAGCAGAGCAGCAACAACAGCTGCAGCTACAGCAGCAGCAGCAACAACAACAGCAGCAACTGTATGAAGCCTCGCAACAGCAGCCAGGCCCGATTTATGGCCAAATTGAGCCGGCCAGCGAGGCCTACGGAAGTCACAATGCTGACCAGGGCTACGGCGCACAGCCGACAGCAGCTGGCGGCTACGATTATTGGCCAGGCGGGGCACAGCAGCCGTATGGCGACGAGGTAGGTTGTGCAACAGCAGCAACGCCAGCAACAGTCGCTAATGTTGCGTCTTAAGTTAAGGCCAATTTTGTTTGGGTTTGAAATTTGTACATTTTGTGTATAGTTGATACTTTTGTTGACTTCTGTTATTATTTATTATTATTTATTTGTTTGTAGTGTGCGTTAAGTTAAGCTATGATTTATTGTAGTTTTATGTTATTTTTCATTTGAGTATGGCTAAAAAAGAAAAAAAAAACGAGTAGCGACAATTGCTAAAAAGCGCTGCATGCAAATCAAAGCGAAATGTTTGCTAACGTTTCTAATCACACACGCACACACATACGTACGCACACACACACATATGGAATGCAGCTGACGCATATGGAGAGCAATGAGATGATGCTTGCTGACAACAACAGCAACAGCAACAACAATAGCAGCAACAGCAGCTGCAGCAACGAAAGCCAAACCAACAACAACAACAATAATAGTTCAGCAATAGTTGCCGAAGCTGTTGCACAAGCCGAAGCCGAAGCTGAAGCTGAAGCTGAAGCTCAAGCTCAAGCTGCAGCTGAAGAAGAAGCACAGCAACAGCAGCAACTGTTGCAACAGCAGCTATTGCTGCAACAGCAACAGCAACAACAACAACACTTGCAGCTGCTAGAGGCATGTGCAAGTGCAAGGAGCAACAACAACAACAAAAACAACAACATGGACAACAACAGCAACTATCGCTTTAAACACAATGCCTTAAAGCTGCCCGCTGCTGGCGATGGCAGGCGGCCAGACAAGGATAAGAGCAAACAACTGCCACGTAAATTACAATTTGCTAACGTTGACAACAACGAGGACAACAACATCAGCAGCAGCAGCAACAACAACTTAGCGGAATGTGCAGCAGCAACAACAACAACAACAACAGCAGCAACGAAGGCCTTTAATTTGAATGATGTAAGTAGCATTATAGCCATAAATCAACATCATAATGCTACCAGCAACAGCAGCAGAAATAGCAGCAGCAATAGCAACTATTATGCAACAACAAGCGCCGCATTAACAGCTATTGCTAGTCGCGTGAATAGTTTTAAAAAGTGCAACAACAATTTGATAAATGCTGTGCCCAAAACATTAACAACGCCCACGCGCTTTATACCAGCCAAGCCGGTGTTAGCCAAGCCTGCAGCCAGCCCAGTCACAACAACAACAACAGCAACAGCAACAACATCAACAGCAGCACCAGCAGCAGCAGCAGCAACAGGCGGTGTTAAGCGCGTCAATTTTGATCTGCCGACAACAATCGATGAGGCGTCCGAGCAAGAGCTCGAGATCGATAACAGCTTTAGTCTGGCTGTGGCCAGAACCAGCCAACAACAACAACAACAACACCACAGCAACAAGCCGAGTGCCAACAGCAGTCACAAACCTCACATTGTCTTTAACGGCACTTATCCCATAGACATGCCGCTAACTCCGCAGCAGCAGCAGGCGCGCAGTAACTATGATGCAGAGGCGAATGCTGATCGCAGTGAATTGCAGCGTTATCGTTATCTGATGCACGATTATGTTATCGATGAGGACGCCGAAGGCGAACTCGCCGAGGAGGACGACGACGACGACGACGATGATGATGATGAGGAAGATGAAGATGAAGATGAGGAGGAAGATAACATTGATGATGCCTACGACGATGATGTAGATGATGTATACGATGATTACTATATGCAGCTTGAGGATAATGATTTTCTCAGCAAATTGGGCATCATTAAGCAGCAGCAAAAACAACAAAAGCAACCGACGCAGCCGCCGCAACTAAAGCCAAAGGGATTGCCAGCAGCGGCAACGCCGCAGAACGTTTGGTCCATGCAGGAATTGATTGCGAATCCAACGATACCGATTAACTACAAGAAAATGTGCACTGAGGTCGAGCAGAGCTTGAGCAAATTTGAGGCATTCCTCGATGCCAAAAAGCAAATGACGTCGACCAACGCAACCCGTGGAGCAGCAACGTTGGTGCGAACATACGACATCGATGCACCCACCGCGGACACTGACAGTGGCCCAGGCACTGGCGCCGCCGGCTTGGCACTTACCACTAAGAAACAGCTATAAACAACATGCCCCATAAAGCGACATATATAAATATTTAGTTGTAGACAACACAATTTTTAAATTGACTTTGTCTCGTGTGTGTCTCGTTTTTCACAAATTAGCTTTATGTAAAAGCAATGTGTGCAGCTTCAAATGGAGAACTTTGCTTCTATATTTTTTTGTTGTTCTGTTTGTGCTGCGCACATCGCTTAAATGCAATGAAAAGCAGCTTTCCTAATGCCTTTATGTACCTGCGAGCTATATATACATACATACATAACATAACATAACATTATCTTACATCGGTACAATTGTCAAATGGCACTCTGTGATTTCATGCATAATAATTGTAAATACAACACAAAAATATTATATATATATATATATCTACAGACTAAAAGGCAGTCATTTATAATCGTTAAGCTTAAGCGAAAAGAAACAATTTTAATGTTGACATTTACAAGCAAATAATTTTAAGTTAATTTGATGAGGAATTTTGTATTTGTACTGCGCCAGTTGAACAGACAACAATTAATTATTTTTACTCTATGTATTTACTAAAACTTACATCTATCTAAACATATATATATATAAATGCTATATAGTTAGTTTTTTTTTAAACTAATTTCTTTGTTTTTCGTTTGCCAATAACCAAAACTAATCAAATGCCAATTTCTCCAAACCCGCCCCGAAAAAAAAAAAAAAAAAAAAAAAAAAAAAAAAAAAAAAAAAAAAAAAAAAAAAAAAAAAACAAAATACGAAACCAAACCAAACACAACAAAAACAAATCATGATTATCAGCAGCAAATGCGACCCACGATTTCGATGCCAAAATCAAAGAGCTACGACGACGACGACGGAGCTGCCACAAATGCAGCAGCAACACAGGGCGGCAAGCAGCAGCAGCAACATCAGCAGCAGCAGCAACAACAACAGTCTGGAGCTGGCGGCTTGCCTGGGTGAGTTTTCATTCTTAGAGTTTTCCTCGACAACAACAACTAATGAACTTTAATTTATGCTTAGTGCTGGACAGGGCAATCAGAATGCCGGCTGGTTTGGCGGTCTATGGAACAAGTTCTCGCTGAAGCCGAAGAATCAAATGATTCTGCCGGACGACAAGAATCCGACCATCGTTTGGGACAAGGAACGCAAGTGCTGGACCAACACCGAGGGCAATGCCGACGAAGCGGAATCATTTAAGCCGCCACCAAAGATGAGCGACATGGGCATGGTCGTTGCAGCTGCCACATCGGCAGCAGCGTCGTCGCCGCCGCCGCCGCCTCAAGCATTAAATGCACCAATGCAGCCGCTCGATTCGAACCCACACGAGCTGCCGCCCGGCGTGAATGTCTACGACAATCAGTTGGACTATGATTATGCCAACTATTCAACGGACTCGATGTACGCTGCAGCAGTGCCACCAGCTGCAGCAACAGCAGCAGCAGCAGCTGCTGGAAACATCCAAACACTACCAGCACCAGCAGCATCACCAACACCACCTGGCCTCGTCTCAGCAGCAGGAGCAGCGCCTGGCGGTGCACAGCCCAAACTACAATCGAACATGTTCAAAATTAAACGTAATCGCAGTAAGTTTGTTGTGTGCCACAAGTTGTTCATTCAAGTTGTAAACACTTTAAATAATTGCAGCGCTAAAGAACTCGTATGTTGATGTATTCAATCCATCGGGCGCGCCCATGTCCGCAACGCCGCAGACTGTCCTGGCGCCCATTTTGGCGCCGGTTGCGGTGCCGCAGGGCGGCTTCTTTGTGCCCGGCGCAGTGCCAACGCAGTAACAGCCGCAGCAGCAGCAGCAACCGAAGCAGCAGCAGTAGCAGCCTCAGTAGTAGTAGCGAATGTACGTAAATATATTGTTGTTGTTCACTTTTAAAGTCCATTATATTAATTGCAAACTCTTTTACAGTATTTCGAGTTATACGTAAACTTTACAATTTGGCGATGCGCGCACAACAACGACAACAACAACAACAACAAGAACAAGAACATGCTTAAACACTACACAAACAATTCACAAGAACGCGGCGTCAACAGTGGAACTTAACAACCAGGTCGTCAACAACTACAACAACCGCAACAACAATAAGAACAACAACAGAACAACTTTCTATTAATTTCTGCATGCTGCCCTACAAATGTTGGCAGCTGCCGCTGCGCGTGTTTCGTTGTTGTTTCCGTTAATTATATATATATACATATATATGCATATATATTTATATATATATATATATATATATTTGTTTTATTTCATATATACTATGTATCGCTTTCTCTCTCTTCAAACTGTATTTGTAAATGTGCGCGTTTAGCGAGTTTAATAACAAAAATTTATGTACGATTAGCAAAAATAAATGTAAATTTTTTTCTTTATGTAAACGAAAAAATACCTTTAACCCACACCCGCCCCGTCCCGTCCCCGCCCCACAACCCAATTCCCCCTACAATCCCCGCAACCCGTGCGATTAAAAGCAACAAGTCTTTTGTTCAACTATACATATACATCTATATATATATATAAACTTATTATTAATATAGTTTTTTTCCTGTATGTTGCATCGTTTTTAGTTGTACAAAATCTTAAAGACAGGCAATTAACAATTACAATTGTTGTTTTGATTTTCATTCTATCTATATATATTATATTATATTATTATGTTCGATCTATGTTTAGTCTACGAAAAGAAGAAGAAAGCGCAAACGCATGAAAAATTGCAGAGTAGCGAAAAAGTGTAAAACAATTTCAAAACCCCAAAAAACATTTTATGCACATAGTTAATTAAATCAAATGAAAAGTAATGCAAAAAAAATTTGTTCTTTTAAATATATTTCGATGTAATTTCTGCGTTGATTTCGATGTGCATATTTATTTATATATATTTACACATAAATATTCCAATTAATTCATAGAGCAAATGTTTCAATGTTTTTCTTTTGTAATGCATTTGAAAAATGGCAAATTGTTAATTTTGTTAGAGTTGTGACTTTATGTGTTTATTCATTTTTTTTAACACGTTAATTTAATTTTTATTTAGCTTAAAAGAAACATACTGGTGCAGGCAAAAATAAATAACAAAGAAACAATTATAAAAAAACATGATAAAACTAAATGAACTATTTAACACATGCATATATATTTATAGATCTATATATATATATATTGTGCACTATTATTATATGTACAAACGCAACCAATTGGTATATCAAAATTTGATTATTAACCATAGTTAAATGTATAGCCAAAAACATTTACAGACGCCTCTTTGTAAAACACACGACAACAAAAAGATAGCAAAAATGAAAGCATATTGTACACAAATTAAGATATATAATATATATCCATATTGCCTATACCGGTTTTATACATATATATATGTATATATACATATATATATGCGGGCTGTAATAGACTTTTCTTTCCCGAACGTGGTATAAATCTTATCATTTAACTAGCATAAAAACAGATAAATAAATCAATGGTCAACAAATTAATCAATTGTGTTTGCATGAGTCGGAAAGAGAGGGCAAGCACGAAAATGAGATTGAACAAAAAGCTTTCGCTTTTACAAAGCTTTTAACATACAAACAATTTGTACAAAATAGTAAGTTTTTCAGTCATCGTAGTTGACTTGACTCGGATTTCACAAGTCGTTCCTTTTTTTTTTAATATACATTTTTTTTCCGTTTAGACTTAGCCAAATTTTATTTAATCCACAAGTTGTTTCAAAATTCTTGTCCATGGAAAGTTAATTTTAAGTGCTGCAAATTAAAATTCGAAATTTATTTGGGTAAGTGAATTTGTTTAACAAAAATCAAGCGATTTTTAGGTTTAGAGCCGCTTAAAAGTTATTTCACTTTTTGGGGTTTCAAAATATCGATCAGCTTATCGATCTGTTTATATTGCATTACTGAGCGAATTTCGCGTTTCTAAAAATATCTTTCTTTAAAAGCTCTTGCCAAGGGGGCCTTATGCATTTCTAAAAGGATATGCATAGATTTTTGGATATAATGTTGCTCTAAAAAAAAATTCAAGCTCAGCTTTGCAATAATGAGCTTAAAGGGTATAAACAAATGCTGATTACCACCATATAGTTATATAGGAAGAATCTGGGGAACATTTGGTTTGATTTAGGAACAAATTTATTAAAGCTATCTTAAGCTTAACTTAATAACTAGTCGCTTATAGTCAAGCAATATCTTAGGGTATTTTATAACTTCACTAGGCACATTCGGTTGTGCTCTTTGCTTAGAATATTTAAGCGCTAGGGTATTTAGTGTTCGGTATGGCAACAGAGTTAGTTGCTTGTCTGTTATACATAATTCTGTGAAAATCTTACGTGTCTACATCTTAAATACAATTTGTAAGTGAGCAAAAACAAAGTGAATGCATGCATAACAATATTCGCTTAAAGTTTAATTGGGTTCGGGTTCACTGAGCGCCTCATCGCTGCTGCTGCTGCTGCTGGAGGAGTTGTCCTCGTCCGCACCAAAACTGGCTGCCACTGCGAAAATGTCGTCCTGATCTATCTGGGCATCTTTAGACGGCGCTGCTGAGGCTGCTGGTTTGCCACGTTTGGCGGCTGGTTGCTTTGGGCTGGGCAGCTGGCTGCGCTTGCTGGCAGACTCCATCGCCGCTGCCTCGATTTCCTCATCTGCAAGTGAGAGATTAATTGTTCTTTAATTTGCACGCAGTAGCTGCAATTGTTGCTTACCGCTGTCAACGATTTCGTAGCCGGCGGGCGGGCGCTGCTCGTAGCTGACGTAAATGGTGGGAAACTCGACGAGCGTCTTGTTGGCCAGATTATCGCGCAGCGTCTTGTGCGAGACGAGCCGATGGCAGCGCCTGCCGCTGCAGCGCACGCCCTCCGCCCGCAGCCAGACGCTCAGCTGGCCAATGCCGGCGCTCTGATGCGGCTGCAGCGCTTTGCGCTGCTCGCGCGCCGTCTCCAGCCGCAGATCGAGATACTGCTGCAGCAGCGCTGCCAGCGTCTGCGCTTCGTCGCAGCGTGCGTCGCTCAGCTGCGTGCTGTCGCCCGACGCCTGCACGAACAGCCACTCGATGCGCCAATAGATGCGGTGCAGCTTCCAGTCCAGATACGTTGTGTTCTCCGCGTGCCGACTGAAGTTGGCCACCAGGAACTGCAGCCGCGTGCCACGCTGCTGGGCCGCCGAACGCAGCCGGTGCAGCGGCAGCGGCAGCTGTTTCTGCTGCCGTGTGAAACGCTTGCTGGGATCCCGCTTGCAATTCGCCGCATAGCGCGTGCACTCCTCCAGGAAGCAGTAGTCGCTGAGGAACTCACGCTCGGTCATCTGGCTGAGCGGCATGAATTTGGTGCGATCTCGCTTGCCATCGCAGTCGAGCTCGCGCTTGTGTATTTGGACGCACTGCAGCGAGCAGGTTTTTACCTCGCATTTGGGGCACGCGTAACGCGCCAAACTGTTGGCGCACACCTCGCAGTTGCCCAGACGCGATGTGCTGTTGAGTGAGTTAATGAAATAAATTTCAATTGTTCAAGCTGAATGCGCTGCTAAAGCTGTTAGAATTTATACACATACGTTACAGTTTTTTGACTCGATTCAGTCATGTTTTTATACGCGCACACATACACACACGCGGCAACAGCTGCGTCTAAATTGTCCACATTAATTGCTCTTCTTCGCGCTTTTTGCCATTCACCGTCAAATCGTTCGGCGTGGGCAGCCTTTGAAAATTCAATTTATTCGTTCGGCCAAAATACTAAACAACGCTTTTTTTTGTATATTCTTTGATTAGTTGTATTCGATCAGTGGCATCGTTTGGAATAAGTGGCGTGCCGCGTTTCTGTTAAACGCTCAACGCCGCGTGCTGATTGGTGCCATGAAATTCGCTGTGAATTGTTAAAATATAATAAATACAATGTAAATAGCTTGTTGTGCACGTGTGCGTGTGCGTGTGTGTGGTTCCGTGTGTGCGTGCGCGAGTAAGTGTGCGAGCAGAACAACATGCGGGCGCCACGTTTTTCTGATTGCCTTAGCGGTGGTGCCACCTGTGTGTTGTGTTTTTTTTTTATATCGTAAATATATCGTTAGCGCTGGCCTTATTGTGTATCGATAAATTTGTGCGATATGCCGCGGTTTTCTTTGTACATTCAAAACGACAGGTGCATGAAAAAAATGTATGTTAACGTTGTGTGCTCGTTTAATTGAAAATTAAGTGTTGTTTCTCTTATCAACCGGGGTCCGCACACGCAATTATCTTTGTTTTGATTATAAATAATGGCAATTTTCGAATAATTTAATTGACGATTTTCGCTTGTTTTCATCATTGTATTCGTTTTCATTCGTTTCGGTTTAGTAAACACTCCAGGTGAGCTTGGCGCTCACCGAACTCCGCGAGAGAACCGTGAGAGAGCTTTGGTGGCGTAACGTTATTAACATTTAAAATGCTCCGTCGCAACCAAGTGAGACTAGTGCGAAAACTCATCAGCTTCAACATAGCCAGCCGAGCGATGAGCGATATTAAATTGCGTGCGCCGGTCGCCTCCAACCAACTGAGCCAAGTGGGCGACACAAACAACGGCTGGCCCAAGCCGGACACCCCACAAAGGGTGCCCATCGAGCGGCTGGTCTTCTGTGCGCCCGGCCAGCAAATGGACCAAACTCAACAAGATGCCAACTACACCGAACAGGAAAACGCCGACTACAATGTAAGTGCAAACAAATAAAAAGGCAAACCAAAAGCAAAGTTTTGATCATAATTTGTTTGCTTTTAGGCCGCCATCGAGGCGCTGACCAATCTGCAGCCAAACGCGCAGTTCCTGTGCAGCACCATCACTGCCAGCAAGGAGGTCTCCTTTCTCAGCACCGTCAAGTATCTGGAGCGTAGCGGCCTCACGCTGGAGGCTGTGGAGCAGCTCTCGGTGATCCATGTTGCCGGCACCAAGGGCAAGGTGAGTCCAACAATAAACAGACTACCAAACAAACAAACAACCTGACACACAAAAACAAAACAATCAATCAATTAATCTCCCGCTCTACGATTTCCTCTCAGTGCACAAAAAAAAAAAAAAAAAATAATAAAAAAAATAATAAGCTAATCTCTGGTCAAAAATACCTACTCACGATTATCGCGTGAAACCCAAAAAAAAAAAAAAAAAAAAAATCATACACATGTCGATTATCAGCCTCATAGATATACCCTGCAAAACGAGTTTTCATTTGAATTTTTAGGCAACTGGTTTTTCATTAAAAACAAATAGTTGCCTTGAGAAGTTCTTTACAAAACTTACAAAGATAATTTTTTACTGCTTTCACTATTTAAAAAATATCTATTAATTATTAAAGTTTTTTTTGGTGCTTAACATAAAAGTTAATTATTCATTATTAATTCATTTAAAGCGAGGAATTTTTATTTGTGCTTCGGAAAACAAAAGTTACACAGAAATTGTGAATGAAAAAGCTGCAATTGTGAATTATAATTTGCCAATAAATTGCCATAAAATTGGATTCTCTGAAAGTTGTGCAAATCAAACAGACGATCTGTATTTATTCATATCTATTACAAATAACAAATGCCAACTGGCTTCGGATACAGAAATCCATTTCCCAATATATATAAATATAAATATATATAAAATATATATATGTAGGTGTGTGTGTTTAGCACAAACATATGTTTATTTGCATTTGTGATTTGTTAATAAGAATATGTTCAGTGTATTTTTTAGCCTCGCGTTTCGATTTCTATCTGCTCGCAGCTTTTCAACTGATAAGTGTTAATTGCTTTTGTTGTGTATGAAATTGCATTGAGCTTTGGTCATTTTGTATTTGATATCTCTGTTTGTGTATACCCTGTAAAAAGTGTGCAGAAGCGTGTTTGGCTAAGCATGTAATTGGCGGATAGAAGAGACCCATTTAGGGTTGATTACGCTCGATAGCTGGCTTCTCTGTTGTTATCGATAAATATCGATTTTTTAATTGTGCTCATTTTTTGCATAAATGGGGTATAATAGAAGCTTTAATTAACTAATTTATTCTAATTTGACTATTTTTAAAGGAGTATATTTGTTTTTAGCAAAATTCTTTTGTTTTTTACCCTGTAAAATGTGCTCACAAGCGTGTTTGGCTAAGCATGTAACAGGCGGATAGAAGAGACCCATTTAGGGTTGATTACGCTCCATAGCTCGCTTCTCTGTTGTTATCGATAAATATCGATTTTTAATTGTGCTCATTTTTTGCATAAATGGGGTATTATAGAAGCTTTAATTAACTAATTTATTCTAAATTGACTATTTTTAAAGCAGTATATTTGTTTTTAGCAAAATCCTTTTTTTATTTTGGTTTTTTCAGTTTACAGAAATGCAATTATAATCGTTAGTTTTAAAGCTACAGACTTGAAACTTGGTTTAGATACTCGTATTTGTTTGTTTTAATTGGTGTGAAAAGATTTTTGGGCTAGGCTTAATGGAAGCGTGAGAAATCGCAAAACATTAGATGGTGCACCTTCAGATATTTTAGATACCTTATACCTTGCTCTAAACAAATGTAAATATTTTATCAGCACAAATGGAGTTAGCAAACAATTCCAGGGTATATGTTCACTGTAAACGCAACGTTCTCACTGGTTTGTTTCCACTTTTAAAGGGCTCGACGTGTGCGCTGACCGAGTCCATACTGAGGCAATATGGAGCACGTACCGGATTCTTTAGCTCGCCGCATCTGGCGTCGACCAACGAGCGCGTTAGGATCAACGGTCAACCGCTGGCGAAGCCGCTGTTCGCCCGTTACTTTTGGCTGGTCTACGATCGCCTGAATGGCCAGCGGGAGCACGAACGGGACATGCCGCCGTTCTTCATGTTCCTAACGATATTCGGGCTGCACGTTTTTCTGGCGGAGCGCGTGGACGTCGTCATCCTCGAGGTGGGCATTGGCGGCGAGCTCGACTGCACGAACATACTGCGGAACGTGCGGACCGCGGGCATCACATCGCTGGCGCTGGAGCACACAACGCTGCTGGGCAACACGTTGCGCCAGATCGCCTGGCAGAAGGCCGGCATCATCAAGCCGGGCGCCCACGTCTACACGCACGTCCGCCAGCCGGAGTGCCTCCAGGTGATCCAGGATCGGGCCGACGAGCGCAATGCCACCGTTGTCGTTGTGCCCGACACCGAGAGCTACTTCCGGATGAACGATTGCGGCAGCTTTCTGGACACGCTCAACGAGTTCGTTCGGCTGAATGGCGCGCTGGCCATTCAGCTGGCGTACGATTGGCTGCGCCAGACGACGGGCGCCCTGCATCGCAACTATGCCATCAATGAGCCACATATCGCCGAGGAGGTCCTGCTGGGCATCGCCAACACCCATTGGCCCGGCCGCTGCCAGCTGGTCGACTACGAGAATATGCGACTCCATCTCGATGGCGCCCACACCGTCGAGAGCATGCGCATCTGCTGCGACTGGTTTCAGCGCAGCACCAAGCTCAGGTAGGACACTCACTTCTCTTGATCCTTCAATTCATTTCGATTTCTTTTTAAAATTCTCAACTAGTTCAAGCTTATGCGTACTTCGTTTAGAATTCCCAAATAGTTTAAGCTAAAGTAAAGGTAAATCTGACGTGAATGTTGAGTTTGCTTGTAATTCCCAACTAGTTTAAGCTAATGCGTACTTCGTTTAGAATTCCCAACTAGTTTAAGCAAAGGTTGAATTTTGCTTTGTATTCGAAATGAGCGAAAATTATAATCTTTGTTAACTGTTCAGAACGGGTTGAGGCCTTAACCTTTGCTTAAAGCTTCTAATAAGTTTAAGTAAAAGTAAAGTTAGCTTTTATTTGAAAAGGAAATTAATTTTGATCATTAGTTGGGCTAGTTTAATCAAATGTGAACTTTATTTAGAATTCCCAACTGGTTTAAGCATAGGTTAACATTGCTTATAAATAATATAAATATATGTGGCATTATTATATTATATATAAGTAAACTTTTAAGTGGATCTTCCTTTGAGCTTAAGCTAGAGTTAACATTTACTTATAATTCGCAACTAGTTCAAGCGCATGTTTTCTTTGTTTTTAAACAAAGGTGAGCTTTATCTAGAATTCAAAATGTGTTGAAACTAAAGTAAACATTGCTTAAAAAGTTGCCTTTGCTTAGAGTCAACAATATGTTGCAGCTTAAGCAAACTTCGTTTATAATTCGCAATGAGTTTAAGCAATGATGGCAATATGAGAGCAAAAGTTAATGCTTGTGGAAAAGTGAAAGTGATGGGTTTATTTATTGTTTTTTATTTATTATAGATTGTATAGATTGTAACTAGTGATTTTCAAAAATAGATTCGTTTTGCTTTTGCTTTTTATTAATATCATAAGAATTAATTTTTCCCTTTTTTGGCAGCTCATCCAACCCGAAAATTCTGGTCTTCAATCGGACCGGAGACACAGACCCGACGGCCATTCTGCTGGAGCTGCAGAAGTCCTTTGCGTTCGACATGGTCTGCTTTGTGCCGAATCTGGCCACCGCCAACCACAACGATCCCAACCAGACGACGATCTACTGCAGCGCCGAGGCGCAGCAGCTGCGGGCCAAATCGATTGCGGCCAATTGGCAGCAGCTGTGCGATCTGCGGCAGGACTCCAATCGCGGCCAGATGTATCCGACCGTCTGGGATGCGTTTACAGCGATGCGACAGCGCTATGCGAATGGCGTTCAGCTGGATGTCCTGGTCACAGGATCCATACACTTGCTGGGGGCGACAGTCTCGGCGCTCAACGAGTTCCGCCTGGAGGCGCCGACGCTGATCAATGGCCGCGTCTGATCGCCGGTCGCGATCACTTTAAATCTAATTGAAATCTATATAAATATATTTAGTGCTTTGTACGTTCCTGCTAAACTTAAAACTAGCTTTAAACTGCAGGCAATTCCATTGTTTTGTTGACCTTCGACAGACTTTCCAAGCACTGCCAACGGTTCTTGTTTGCTCTTTGAATACCCTGTAAATTGTATTGGCGCCTTGCCTAACCACATTCTTAATGGGCATCGCTAGCCCAGTCACTTTTTTAATTATACTACTTTGTTTTTTTTTTTTGCTTTGAAAATCGATTTATATCGATTTTTGTTAACCAACTTGCCAGCATGTACATATAAATTTCTCTGCAATTTTAAGCTCTTAAAGTTTAGGATCGGACAATAAGAAACGCAGTTGTATAGAGGCAAAGGTATTCCTTAGTCGGGCACTCCCGACTAGAGTTCGCTTGTTGCAAACTTTTTTTGCTTTTCGTGAAACTGGCTATAGAAAAATTGTACAGAATTTGTTTGTAGGTTATTTGATTTCTTGTGCTTTTAAAATAAGTGTAAAAAATTTAAGATAACTTTTTCTTTTAAATTCCTGTTATATATTTTTTTGCAAATTTAACTGCGCAACGCTTTTTAAAGTAACTCGCATCTGTTTTTGATAATATTAGTATAATTAATAATAATACAAATAATAAAAAGAAAATTTAAATCATATTTAACTCCAATTGGTTAAGAGATACTTCACAATGTTGCAAAGTGTGGCAACGCCGCTCGTCAAGTCCGTGCGCTAATATGATTGGCTGCCTAGGTTGCCAGACGGCGAGCAGATATAACTGATTGGCTTCTGTCTGGGAACAACTTTTAGCCATGGGTTCAGAGTGTCAGCGGAATTTAGTTATACAAAATATATATCTATAAATATATGTAGATACTTTGATTTTTCAATTTTTATGATAAAAAAGCTGTTTTGTTCAAATTTGAAAAGGTTCCAATCTTTTTTTCACTAGTGTTATATTTTTATAAGTTTTGCAAAAAACGCAGGTTTCAATTTACATTTTTATTTAGTTTTTAGAAATTTACCGAGGTACATAAAATATATTTTTGTAATTTTTTGGCACTTTTTTCAATAAACTTACCAAAAGCAATAAACCGACGGCAAAACATTTCTGCAAGCGTCGCAAACACGAAAAAATGATGCGAACTTTCCGACGGCAGCGGCTGCAGCGATGCGAACGTTAATTCCGCGACAGGCAACACTGGCTGAATGCGTTGGTCGCTGCCTGTGCGTTGGCTTTGGGCTGGCATATGGTTGCGACAGGGATGTTTGTGTCGTGCACAGGCCTGTTGCTGGCGACCAATCAGCGGAGGCGCGCGTGTGGTGTGCGAGCGAGCCGACTAGCTGCGGCCAACGGCTGCTGCGCTGCGTTGTAAAAACAAAATGGCTAACGCTTAAGCGGAAGTTGCACTTGTCGCTGTGTGCGAGCGAGCTGGCACGACAGATGGCCTGATTAAATCACAGCTAAATGAGATGTTAACGTGCAGACGGAAAGGCAGGCGGTTTTGGTTGTTGTTGCTGTTGTTGTTGGTGGTTGGGTGGCTGCCATTGCCGACTTTTGGGCGCTGCGACGACTGCCGGCTGTGCACGCTAAACTGTCCCGTTTACAGCAACAAATCGTGTAATTCACTTTTTTTCTACGCTCTAGACTGCCTGTGTGCCTGTGTGTGTATGCGTGTGCGTGTGTGTGTGTGTGTGTGCGCCTTGCGCTGCGCTAAAAGGATTAATAAACGTTCGCATCTCAGTTGTTCATTTGACTTTGCGCTTAACGGTTCAGCTGCCAGCGTTGCCAGCAATTCAATTAAACCCAAATCTCATAGAATCTGGCATGCACAGTATTCGCATTCGCATTCGCAATCGCATCCGCTAAGCTGCTCCTGCCGCTGCTTCTGCTCCTGCTCCTGCTGCCGACGGAATTCGCCAAACGCGTTTTACAACATTGTGCACATACTAATTTTTTTTCTTGTTGTTTGTTCACTCGCCATTTTGTTTGTGCCAAGTGCCAAGAATTGTTTTAACTAAGCGCAATGCGCGCATCGCTTTAAATCTGAGCTAAATCTGAGCTAAATTTTGAGCTGTGTTCCAAGTGCAGAAACCACAAAAATGCAAAGTTCCAAATCGTTCTTGATACGCGACCTTCTGGGAGACCTCATCAATCGGCGTCAAACGGATTCAGGTGGGTTTAAAGGCTTAAATAAATCAAATATACTTAAGCTGAAAACCATTGATTATTATTTCATTTTATATTCCATATTCAAGTTGGATTTAATTTAAATTAAATTTGTTTTTACTTTACAATCAAATAAGAAATGAAGGGTATTCCAAATAAATTTAAAAGTTGTATATGTATTTTTAATATAAACAGAAAAGTATTTATTTTTAAAGTTCTATTTTATTGTCAAAAGTGTTAAGTGTAAATATAACATTTATTTAAGACATTTTTATTTGCTTTTACCTATAAATAATTTATTATTAAAGTTATTTCCAGTAATTATGTAATTTATTAAAATATATAAATATTATATAATGTATATATTTAGATGTATGTTTATGGAAAAAAAAGTTATTTTATCTCTTTTGTTGTCACATAAATCATACATTTATATTTTTTTTATTATTTTGATTTAGATGTATATTTTTTAGTATATAAATAATAAAAGCTATAATAATAATAAGTTAACAATAATTAATAGTTATGTTATATGGAGAAAAGTGTTTAAATAATATAAAAATTATATAGCATAATAAAAAAATTTTTTTTAAATCGTGTTTTTATTTCTTGTTACTTTTAAGTTTAATTTTTATTCTTGACTTTTAACAAGTTTCCCATTTTTTATTATGCAATCTACAAAAATACAACATAAAGGAAATATTTTATTTTCTGCCTATATAATTTTCGCAAATTAAAATATTTATAAACCATTAAAGTTTTAAAATTTTTTTTTAAATATTTGTATTTTTTTTATAAAAGTTATTACTTATATTATATCATATAATTAAATTATTTTCAACCAGATTTAAAGCTCTTATTCGGATTTGAGATGATAAAAAAAGGGTGTTAAAAATAAAAATTAATTTAATTCTTTTTTATTTCTTATTATACTTTTCGAACTTATTTATGCACCAATTGTTCTCAGGTCACTTTAAGTTTGCTTCAAAGGCGCATCGCTTAAATCAAAACAAAGGCAACGCACACACACACACATACACACACTCTTTCTCTCTCTCACACACACACACAGACAGAGAGGAACACACGTTCAAAGCAATTAGCTACTAAATAGTTGTAATTGTTGAGCTAAACTTTATTTAATGTCATGCATAATTAGAGGACAACCCCAAAACAATCGCACACAGACACACACACACTTAAACACACACATGTGGTAACTATAAGCTGTATAAATGAGAAAACACCTGAGGCTGTTTTGTTACCCTAGACTCCAACTGAGCAGGGTATGCTCGACTGTGGTAGACTACTTTACAAATATATAAAGAAATTATTTCATTATTGGAAAACCAACAATTTGTTGGTTCATATGAAAAAAGAGCGTTCCTAGGATATTTAACACTCACTTATAAATTTAATCAACTTTGTTTAATGAAAAATTCAGAATAATATAATAATATAATAAATATAATAAAAAGTTAACTAACTATTTAAATAGAAAGTTTTCCTTAAACTTTAAATGTAGAGCATATTGTTTTTAAAATTAATAATAATAAGAAATATTTACTAAATTTGCTAAAATAATATTGTGAAAATTAATAAAATAAATGAAATAAAAACAATTAATGAAATACTTTAAATTTAATGAATTTTTAAAAGTCAATTCAGAAGTTTTTTTTTAAATTACAGTTTTAAATGAGTTTGTTTAAGAAAGAAAAATAAATATTAAATTATGTATTCATAAAAATAATTGAATTACAAAAAAATAAATAAATAAATAATTTTTTAAATATTTATATAGTATATGAGTATTATATATATATAAGCAACACATTTTTCCTTTTTTTTTTTTTTTCTTTAACCCCTTCAATTACAGGGTATTTGTTGGCTATGAGCATCGTTTTGTTTTCTTTAAGGAATTTGCATAGCATTGTTTTTGCAGTTGTTGTTGTTGTTGTGGTTGATTCCGGGGCTAAACAATCAAAAGTTATTGTACGTGACAAATTGCTCGAGCGCAAGTTACGAGTTAAACAATAAAAACCAACAGCAACAATAAAAACAACAACAAGGCCAGAAATTAAATTATTGCCTCAAGCGTTTTTTTTTCTTTTTGCTGCTGCTTTCACTGACTGCACAAAGCAGCCCTTAAGCCAGCAACACCAACCCCCCCCCCCCCCCCCCCCACCCGCCCCCTCGCTTTGTCTCTCAATTTGTTGCTAAAAGTTTTGTTGTCGTTTCTAATTGAGGCGAGGTGTGAGATTTAAATGCCCGCGGCCAGTTGTCAGCGATTGTGTCACCAACACAAACAAACAAACAAAAATACACGCACACAAATACACGCACGTCCGCTCTCTCTCCCTAGCTCGCTCACACACACACATATGGCGCATGTAAAGTGGCTGCTAATTGGCCGCTGCGCCGCAAAGTAATGCGAGACAATTAGCGAATATGCCAAGAAAACGTTCGCTACCGAAATGTGAGGTTATGTCGAGAGCTTGGTAAAGTTGGCGCTCTTCTCGCTGCCTACTTTGCAGCAGCAGCAGAAGTTTAACAAAGTGCGTATCAATTTAAGTTCGTAATTGAACTGTTTGTTCAACAATTGCCAATTGATGTCCTTACTTAACCTCACTTATTCAATTACATATCCTTACTTATTTATGCGCTTGTTATGTTTGCTCTGTTAAAATGTATCTATTGTCTTAAAATGTAACTATATAGTATGTATGTACATATTAAGGTCTTTCATAGATGTATTCCAATTTCTTTATCTTATTTTTATCTCTTTATTCAGATTAAGTTTTAGTTTTAAAAGCATATATGTATGTATATATATATGTACGATCAGCGCCGGAAAAGTGAGAATCTGCTGATCCATTACAAATTATATTATTAAAATATTCAGCTATGCATAATTTCAATATTTTTAAGAGCGTTAAGTGCATTTTGAGGTTAGGTTTTCAAGTTTCTAATCATTTAAAGTTCTTACCCGAAAAAGCAGTACTAATAACAAGCTTGTGCTCTTTACTCTCTCAATCACTAGCTCCTCAGAAGATCCTTCTTCGTTCAGATCAAAAGCTAAAGTTAAAAAAATTAATCTCTTTTGAGGTTAGAACTTAAGTTTTTTAATCAGATCAAATTATCTCAAAAAAAAACTAACTAGAAAAAAATAATGGTAACAAAACTAAACTCAAAAAAATAATTGTGAGGTTAGTTTCTTTATACTTTTTTTTTGAGAAAAAATCTGACTAAAATGAACATTTTGGCTTATTAACAATATACAAGCAATCTTAACTAACTGTAAATTTATAAATCCTTGGTTGCTTTGAAATAGAAAATGTGAAGCTATTCTAACCTCACATTTTTGAGGTTATATTTTGCAATATTCGACTGGTTTTAATTAAATAAGTCACCTAGCAGTGAAAACAACTTTATATATTTAATTTTAATTTTAATTAATAAAAATTCCTAATTATTATTCTAGCTTGTTAATCACAATTAATGATTATAAAGTTTTAAGTAAGCTTACATAACCTCAATTACAAAAAATGTTGAGGTTAAGTTTCTGATTTTTAAACTGTTTGCGCAAACATAAATTTGTTCAGCTTGCAAATGGAAACTCTGCCAAAACACGATTTAGCCGAAGGCTTCTTTTTAGACCCAAATAATGAGTGTGTGTGCGAGTGTGTGCGTGTGTGGGTCGAAACTTAAGTTAACTGTAAATTGGTGGCACATGCGACGTTTTTCCGTCGTATCTCGCAGTTCAAGTGCCTATTAAATGGCAATTGTGCCGCAAATTGATACGACGTGACTTTTCAGCGCAAAATAAAAGAACTCGACAACTTGAGACGCCCCACGGCTGTCCGCCCTCACATACACACACACACATACACACACACACGTGCATAATTGAATCATCATCATTCACATGTCGTCGCTGCTTCTTGGACTTATAAATAGAAGTCAAACTCATTTGGGGTTAGAATACGAAAATAATTTCCGCAGAAGCGAAAAAAAAATAATACATATACATATGTATGTATATATAGTATAAGATAAGTAGAATCCTTGCTGGGCGCACAGACACGTGAGCGTTCGTCCTTTGGTGGTTGTTTTTCCGTTTGTTTTTTTTTAGCTCTTGATTTCCTATATATGCAAATCGCTCGAATTCCAATGGCATTGAAACAATTGAGGCTTCGAGTCTCGGGCGGACACGTGAATTTAATCAGGCAGCCCCGCGGCGCGTCCACGATTTATTTATAAGGATATTGCGCGACGGAGATATAAATAACATGTTGATTGCTCAATGCCACTTGGCCCCGAATCCATTTGTGAGCTCCGCATGCTCTTCAACTTTCTCTCGCTAATGGACCTCAACCAACGCCCACTTAATGACCCCGCCCAATCCCCACCCCCTCCCGTGCCCACGCCCACTCGATGGCGTTGTCTTTGTGGCCGCTGATCGCCGCTGGATGGCAATCGAGCCCGTGGGCTGGCCAAAAGTGCCTGCACGCGCTCAGCTTGCATCTCGCAGGCTCTGCCGGCCTCTCAGCGCAGGACGCATTAACGACACGCTGCGCTTAAAAGCAAAGAGCAGACTAAAAATCTATTTTAAGTCTACTCGTACTCTTTCCTCATCTTGGGTTCTAAATTACGTCAGCTCTCTTTGTTTAGCTGTCTGCCTTCTGCGCACAAAAGCATGCTACAATCTATTTTTAGTTCATTCATTTTCTTTCCTCTTCTTGTGCCAGCTCTCTTAATCAAACTCCTTCACTATTCTCTCTTTTCTATATTTGTACTTTAACTATTTTGCGCTCTCTTTTCCTCTACTTGGGCTTGTCATTCGATCAGTTTTCGTTTTTTAGCTCTCTTAAAAGCTTGCTGCAATCTTCTTTTCGTCTACTCGTGCTCTTCTCTCTTTTCGGGCTTGTCATTCTATATAGCTATATCTCTCTCATTTCTTTATTGGTTCTGTCACATTTTCTGTTCTCACTTGCTTATTGCAAAGAAGAGTTAATTCAAAACGGGAGAGAGGGAGCGCAAGATACTTTCATTTAGTTTTAAGCTAATCGTTATTATTCACTATCACTCGTTCTTATTCTGTTACTCCTTCTTTTATCTAAGCAAGAATATATTAAGTAACTCTATCTTATTCGCTTTATCTTTTCTATTCAGAGATCGAATTGTCCAACGATGACTCGGACATCGACATCGAGGATCGCTCGACTCCGGACTCCACGGCGCACGGTTGCCAGCAGGACTTGCTGCTTGCGCATCGCTACAACCACAACGAGGAGTCCAGCGTGGAGTCCTGCGGCACGGCCACGCCCGGCCCGGGCCTGAGCGCTGCCGCAGCGGCCGCTGGCATGGCCGCCGGTCTGCTCGCAGCAGCTGCCGCTGGCAACGGCGCCGCCGCCGCCGCCAACGCCAACGCCAGCAGCAACGACAACGTTGGCGGCACCGTCGGCAGCGGCAGCTACGCCGACCACAAGCTTCAGCTGAGCAAGAGCGGCCGCAAGCCGCGTCGACGACGCACCGCGTTTACGCACGCGCAGCTGGCGTATCTGGAGCGGAAGTTCCGCTGCCAGAAATACTTGAGCGTCGCCGATCGCAGCGACGTGGCCGAGACGCTTAACCTGTCCGAGACGCAGGTCAAGACCTGGTACCAGAATCGACGGTGGGTTCAAGTTAGCCTTATCTGTGTATTATTTTTTTTAGCTCTTTTTTGTTATATACCGCAGCACCAAGTGGAAGCGCCAGAATCAACTGCGGCTGGAGCAGCTGCGTCATCAGGCCACGCTGGAGAAGGACTTTGTGGTGCAGGAGAACGCCGCGGGCGGCGGTCTCGGCTGCTGCCCCAGCGGCCTGTCCAGTTCAGCGTTCAGCGCCGCCGCCGCGGCCGCCGCTGCCGCCAGCAATCCGTGCAACTTTTTGACCTCGGCCGCCGCGGCGGCCATTTTCCGCAACGTGGGCTACGTACACGGCTGTCCCATGTAGAGGCGTGGCCAGGACAACAGCGTCCAGCCTCAGCCCCAGCCCCAGCCAGCTCCTCCCAGGACCCAATTTCCCTTCCACGCTTGCCTGTGTAAATAATATGATGAATTGCCATTTTTTTTTGTTGTTGTTGTGTTTTTCTGTTTTCTGTCACTTTATGTGTACCGTTTATCGAACTATCGAAGAATCGATAGCTCTAAGGCCCACTTTAAGCCGCGCTCTCCATAAACCTTAGGCTTAGTCGAATTAACTGTAATATACACACACCCCTAACACACACACACACAACGACAATTGTAAACACTGCACTCGATAAACGATAACTTTTTTTTGTGCAAAATAAAAATTGGATTGCATATTTGATAAAGTTCGTTATGAAAAAAATATAAAAGTGTTTCAATTATTAAGGGGGTTCTTTCTTTCTGGAACATACTATATACTACATTTATCGGTTGAAAGTATTCGATATATTAAAGAGTTATCGCGAACTTGTCAAAGTTTCTTCATATCAAATATGGGATAATAATGATGTTACAAAATGATTACGATTATTATGATAATCTAGGATATAGCTTGATCCTATATAAATATATATATATATAGAGAAACATTTCTGCATAAGCCTGAAATTCAAATTCTTATTATCATCAGTTAAATGAGAACTTAAAAAATTGCACTAAAAGGAAATTAGTTACAGTTTAGCCTACTTAACTCAAACAAATAAATAACTGGACTCAAACCGAAAATCAATTAGTATTTAAGTAACTAACGAGCTCATTTACAAAACTCATCAAATGCTTTTTATCAGTTTAAAACGAATGAATAAAGCATAATCAATACATATGTACATATGTGTGTGTGTGTATGTATTAATAGAGATGCCGTTATTGGCGTGCTCGTTGCAATTGCAAGTAAACGCCGAGCTGCATTTCCGATTGTGCGAGCTTCGAGTCATGCTTAAAAATCAACTTGAGCGAATGATACAAAACGATATCAATTTGTCGCTATATAGTAGTAAATGGTACGCTATATGCACGCACACAAACATGCATGCATACATGTGCATAGAGAAATCTATGTGTTGGCTGTGTGAGGTTGGGGTGAAACGGGCAGACGTGCTGGCAGCCAACCGGAAAACAAGCAACAAATACGGCACGCAATTAAAACGGGCAACAAGAAACCGCAAAGAACGCGAGACATATGCCAAAATGCGTGGGCGAGAGCGTGACAGCGCTAGTGACAGCAGCAAATGCTGCGACGCGTACTGAACGAGTGGGAGCAGTGGGCGGGCAGCGACGCCGCGTCGCTGTCGCTGTCAACGTCAGCGTTTGCGGTTAGATTTTCATGCACATTTAGCTCGCACGAAAAACACACACAAAAAGGACGAGAAATGTTTAGCCACAAATTGAATCTGCGGCGAGTCAGTTAACAAGCAGCTGCTGTGCGAGCAAGAGAGTAAGAGCGAGAGAGATAGAGCATGTTGTATGTGTGAGTGGGAGAGGATCAAGGCTTTAGCCATAGTTCGAGTGGGCGCAACGGAAGCAGCAGCAACAACAGCACAGAACGCTAATTAAAAAGCCACTTGAAGTGGATGCGACGGCGACGGCGACGGCGACGGCGATGGGTGCAAAACAAGTTAAAAACAAACTTAAAAACCAGCAAGAACGTTCCAAACGGGTGTTAACGACAGCGCAATACTCGTTCACAGCAATTTTCGCTGGCGAGCAGCGCCACCTGGCGGCAAACTTGTGCTCTAACGAAATTTCAACGATTTCAACTTTAGCTTAAACAAAGAACAAAGCTAAAATACTCTTTAGACTTTGTTAACTAGTGTACAAAGTAAAATGAAATAAAAGAAACGTTAGCCGTTAACTTTGCCGTTAGAGCGCTGCAGCATTACAGTTATTTATGAAATTGTCTATGAAATGTGAATGTAATTTAATGAATAAAATGCCCCCCCCCCCCCCCCCCCATTTTTTCCCTACCCCCTCCTCCTGCTCCACTCACGAGCCGCATTCAGAATGGCAACTGTCAGTTTTTCCTGTCGTTTTTTTTTTTTTTGATTTTCCTTTGCAGTTTTTGTGTGCGGTTCATTTGCGCAGCCATTGAAATTTGAATTGCATTTTTTAATTGGTACATTTTACGTCTGCCATCCTTTGAGTGGCAAAGGAAATCGCAACTTTGTGCTCGCCTCCACTTTGATTTGTATTTATTTAATGAGTTATTAATTGCATTAAGCTTTCAACAGCAGCAACAAAAGCCACAGCCACAAAGGCCGTAAAGTTAATAAAGATGGTCAAAGGCAACAGCCAAGTGGCGGCCAAGCCACAAAGTCCTCTGCAATCAATGGGAAATGTTTCCTTTGAGCCTTCAATAAAGTACGAAAAAGATCGCTGCACTTGAGCTGCCGCACAAAAGCTCGCCGCTATCGCGTTTGTGCAGCGCAAACGCAAAGCTGATTGATGCAACACTCGGTGAAGCCTGAACAAGCCGCTCTCGAAACCCTTTGATCAATTATTTATGTAAAAATAAATTGCAAAAAAATGAACAAAATATGCAAATAAGATTTTCAATCAACTTTACATTAGCCGCGCGGGCAAAGGATTTTTTTTTTTGTATTTTTTCTGTGATAATTTTGCTTTCGATTATGTTTAAGTTTATGGTATGAAATAATAAATTTAACATAAATATACGAAAAGTCTGTGATAACATGTCTTTCTTTCTCTCTCCTATTCTCTTTCTTATTAAGTAGTTTTTTTCTTATGTTAATTTCATTAACTTATTTGTTGCAATTGTTTCTTAATTATTTTATAAAATTACTTTTTTTTTTAAAAACACGCAAATAAAAAATATATTTTATCTTAAGAATTAATTGGATATTTTTTAGAATTTAATTGAAAAATTAAAAATTTAAATTGACGATTTTCGTGAATTTTTTTATATACTAAAAATATTTTTTCTTTTTTTCTTAACATTAAACTTATTTTACATGGCAAAGTTTTCATGTTGGAAAATAAAATCCCAGCTTATTTCTACTATTAATAATTATTATTAATAAATGTTTTGAAGGATAAAAGTTTTGGTCAAAAAATCAAACAGAAATTTTGTGTTGAATCTCTTAAGAGATAATTCAGTTCTCAGTTTTTTATAGATTCCCGCCTCGTATAGTTACCAGGATTCCAACTTTCCCAGCCTGCAATTTATGTGCTTAGACTCCTTCTATTTTTTTATTTTTGTCCTGGGCTCATTTGAGTCCTTTGTGATGCGCTGATAATGCGACAGATTATATCATATCATAAAATCAACCACAAATGAGGAACAACAACAACAACAATAACAACAACAAAAGCCAAAGCACTTGACTTCCGACTGAAACTTTTAGCCATAAAAATCATAGGGTAAGAACTTTCTATATATATATAAATATATGTATATGTGTGTGTGTGAAGTGTGCTCCTGTTGTTGTCCTGCTTCTTTATATATACATACATATATATTTTTTTGTGGTGGTTGTTTTCGGTTTTGATTAAAATGTTTTTGTTATTATCCGTTTGGAAAAATGTTGCAAATTGTGTTTGTGCCGCGGGCCGTGCGAACACTTGTCCCGTTAGATGGGTGGTTGTTGCCGTTACCGTTACCGTTACCGTTCCCGTTCCCGTTACTCTTGTTGATGTCACCATGTTGTTCAGCGTTAATTGTTTGCGCCCTTTGCATTTACCGCTAAATTGCTTAGTCTTTAATCTCGACAAAAAAAAAAAAAAAAAAAAAAAACAAATTGCTTTGATGAACACCTGAAAAATGCGTGGCTCAAACTTTGGTTCCCACCCGAGTCGAAGTGACAATAATTGAGTATTCAACTTGAAATATCAGTTAGGGAAATCTTTTTTCCTATCTGTGAGAATTTTTTAGCAAGGCTTAAAACCGGTTTAAAGCTGAACCTGTTTAAAGTGAAGATACGAAACTTCCTTTATATAAAAAAAAATATTAAAATCTAACAAACCAAAGTTCGAGCCCAAATAATTGTTTAAGAATAAAATAATTCAAAAATAACTTAATTTTGGTGTAAAAAAAATCAAATATGAAAATATTTCAAGACTAAATATCCTTACTAAATATTTCTTTTAAGCAATATATATTTAATATTATCATATTCTAATATAAAAAAGTCTAATTTTAAATAAATAAACTACAACAAATACTTTTAAAAAATTGTATAAAAGCCAGCTTCGAACCAAAAAAAAAACCAGATTAAATAAATCTACTTGGGAACTCAACTTCGAGCTGTAAACAAAAAAAAATATCAACAACAATTATTATTATTAATTATAAACAAAAATTTGAAACCTCTAAAAACCTCAAACAAAAAATTGTTTACTATTCAATTTCAAGAGAACAGCTAAAACAAACAAAAATGCTTTAGTGCTGCCCGACTAGCAGATACCCCGCACTTAAACTAAATCAGTTTACACTGTGCAAAAAAGTGTTCTTAAATAAGTTCTAAAATTATAACGGGAATTAAAGGATAAAGGTAAGTTTGCATAAAAAGCAATGAATACCCTTTAATTAAGTAAGAGTAAGAAAAGGGGTATGCGCAATTTTCTGGGGAATATTCTCGAAATTTAGCTTTTGTTACTTTGCAAAAAAGCGACTACATAAATCGATATTTATCGATGGAAAGAAATTTTAGACAGATTTTATAAAGATAAGAAGATTTTGCCTGACTAGAAGATAATAAAATTAGTTAAGATAATGAAAACAAATTAACAATAAAATTAAAAAATTAAATAAAATTATAAAAATTTAATCTCTCGCTTTTGTAGCTTTCCATAAATCGATATTTATCGATAGAAAGAAAACTAAGAGAGATTTTATAAAGATGTGCAGCTTTTGCTTGACTAGAAGACAATAAAATTAGTTAAGATAATAAAAGCAATTTAAAAATAAAATTAAAAAATTAAATAAAATTCTAAAAATTTAATCTCTCGCTTTTGTAGCTTTCCATAAATCGATATTTATCGATAGAAAGAAAACTAAGAGAGATTTTATAAAGATGAGCAGCTTTTGCCTGACTAGAAAATAATAAAACTAGTTAAGATAATGAATGCAAATTAAAAATAATTAAAAATAAAATTAAAAAAAAATTAAATAAAATTTAAATCTCTAGTTTTTGTAGCTTAAGAGATTGTTGTCTTCTCTGTTAGACAGAATAATAAAATATATAGATTAAGTTAGTTATGCTGATGGAAAGTGTTTAGCCTTAGTTGGTTACACAACCGATATACCCTATGCACGTTGAACTGTTGCGGGGTATAAAGAAAATGCCAAAGTCCGAAACGAACTCGAAGCAAGTTTTCGCTTATTTAAAGTTGAAATCAGTTGATTTTTGTGCTTGGCGGAGAACGCAACGCGAACTGAGACTGAGGAAAGGGTATCCAGGAAGCCAATGGACGCGTAAGTGAAAGGAGTTCAGTTGGTGCGTGGCCAATTCAGGGCAAATGTTTATTGGGTGCAAACATTGGTTCAGTCATCCAGATCCGAGTAGGTGTCGACGGGGCTCTGGAACAGTTTGGGCTTCGGCTGGAGCTCGACGAGCTCGGGCAGCTCCACCTTGATGCGGTTCAGCAGGCCGATCATGGTCCTCACCTGGCCGTCAATGACGGCGAACTGGAAGAGAGGGAGGGGGGCGATTAGCTTGGGTAAGGATCAGCAAGGATGTGAATGCTCACATCGGGCATGTAGCGATAGTTGACGCCGATCTGAAAGAGTATGGTGGTGGCCCAGTTGAGCATGGACTCGACATCCTCGCGGCGCATTTGAAAGAAATGCTCCGGATAGCCGGCCAGCTTGAGCTCCTCGTTGTTGGAGAGCAGCACCAGATTGAAGATGCGATTGATTGCCTCCAGCAGAATGTCCAGCTTGTCCAGCTGCTCCACGTCCATGTCGAACAGACTGAAGCGGGCAACGGGCCCCAGTCCATCGGCCAGCTCCTTGAACTCGCGATAGCGATGCATGGTTATCTCCAGCTGCAGGATCTGGCCGACAATCCACCACAGCAGGCAGACGCCCATTGCCAAGCCGCGCGGACTCGCCTGGATCAGGCCCAGCGCCAGGCGCAGCAGACAGGTCGCCTGGTCGGCGTTCACCTGACGCAGTGCATCCAGCACATACTCCACATGGCCATGCACCTAAGAGAGAAAGAGAGAGAAGGAACTCCGGATTAATCTCACAAATGTATTTCGCTTGGCGACCTACGCTCATTGGATCCTTGGTGTCCAGCAGGCCCAGCACATGGACGAGCAGGCTGCGCATTGGCTTCTGCGGACTAACGGGACCGTGGATTAGCAGCAGCATGGAAACGGCCGCCAGCAGCGGCCGCTGCAGCTGCTCATCCCAATTGCGGGCCAGCTTGCGGACCGTCTCCAGTCCACGGATAACCTAAGCGTAGGACTTTAATTGATCACCAGCGTTGATCACATTCGATTCTCGCTCACCTGATCCAGATCGTCGATCCGGATGACGCACTTCTGGGCCAGCGGACTGCGCTCCAGCCAAACGCGCAGCTGGCCCAGCGTGCACAGCTGATTAAAGTGCGGATAGTTCATGCCCGACCACATCTGACCTTTGACCCCCAGCTCCCAAAGCGCGCTTAAAGAAGGATTCACAATTTGCCTTAACGGTCGATCTGCGAAAGCAACTCAATTATAGATGCTATATATACTACTATATATACTACTTTATATACTACTATATATACTACTATATATACTACTATATATACTACTATATATACTACTATATATACTACTATATATACTACTATATATACTACTATAAATATTTATTATTAATTAATAGCAGATCCTTTCAGTTAGTCAATTTTAACAAGCAATCCAAATTTAGAAAGCTCAGAAAAAAACCCGTTAAATTTAAATACCCTTTAATTTATTTTATTTTATTTTTTTATACAGTCAACCTTCCATATAGCGAATTTTAAGGTACCGAAAAAAAACTTCTTTATGTAGAAATCCGTATTATAGAATAATATTATAATATAAAGAATATTAAGTGTTAAAGAAAACTTCGTTATACGAAAGTTTGACTGTACTTTTCAACAAAAAAAATGCAGGGTATCTCCTAGTCGAGCTGCTGTTTCCTTTAAAAGCATACCCTTCCTCTGCACCCCTTTTGTTTTTTAGGCCACAACAAAAAAGAAAACAAGTTTTAAATGGCATAAACAGGGTATCTCAAATGTCTGTCATCTTATGAAGTAGAAGCGAGAAGAAGAAGAAGAGTGCAAAGTGCAAAGCTTGCCAACTAATTGGCAATTTAGCGACTTTTAAATAATGCCGCAACCAAAAAAAAAAAAAAATAAAATATCCCGTTGTCATTTGGTTTATTTACAAGCAGCAAAAAAAAAAAAAAAAAAAAAAAAAAAAAACAAAAACAAAGTTCGTTAACAAAACAATATATAAAAAAAAAAAGCGCCTACAGCAATTTGGCCAAGAACAGTCGCTTAATGACATGAAAATCTGTTGGCTTTTGCGGCCAGCCCTTGCCCAAATAAAACCCTTAGCCAACCCCCTCCCCCTCTCTTTATCGCCCCCTCTCTTTCCCTCAGTTGGTGTAACCACAAAAAGTGACGAGTGTATGTCAACAATTTGTCCCAAATTAGGCGTAAAATTTACAGATTGCCCAGCCAAACAATAAGGACAACAACAAGGACCCACCCCCGAACTGTAGCATAAATAGTTGCGCTGCCCGACTGCTGGATACCCTGTAACGGACTGAACGACTTTCACTTGACTTTTGCTTAGTTTCTTGCCAGCCCATTCGCCGAACTTTACAGGGTATCAGAAGCTGGCTAATAAAAGGGTAGTTGCTACTTATTATCAGCCACATAATCATCATCATCGTTATGATTGTTGTTCCCGGTTTCCGTTTTTTTTTTTCGGGCCACACTTGACACTTTTCAATTGCACGGAAGGTGGCGGGGCGGGGAGGGGCGGGACGGAACGGGACGGGACGGGACGGGTTGGGTTCAACCCCTCTATTAATTTGAGGCTTTTATGCCATCTAATTGAAGTGAAAATACAGTTGGCATTGATTGCGATTCTGTGAACAGTGGCGTGGTAACTGTAAAGAGTGGGAGAGGGAGGGGGGGAGGGGGGGGGGGGCTTAACATTGTGCTGGCTAATACTGCACTTATGCGAAGTTGTAGATTGTGATCGACGTAAGCTGATTTGCATAATTGGCTTCGCTTTGTCATCGATCCAAACGAGAGCAAAAGATAAATCTGTGCAACTCTGTTGATAACAACCCTGTGCACCTTGCGCTCTTAGTCTCTGATTGGAGAACAAAAGTAGATTGGATTATTTTCAATTAAACATACAATATATTTAAAATTCCTGATTCTTGACTAGAATTTTACCAAGAAAGGACAAACTCTCAAAAGGAATATTTAATTAAAAATAAGAATTAAGCCAATTTGAATGCGCACAAAGTTTGTGCATTTGAATTTGAGGTTAGGTTAGCGGGCGGCACTTAAACATGCCTGGATGACATGTGCGCCTATTTGCGTATTTATTGCAAGAGGCGGAGCTGGTGCCGTTGCTTAGCCCCTTGGCTGCCTTTGTAAAATATGCATAATTAAAATATAAAATGCACAATGCGCCGTTGCCTACGTCTTTGGGCAAAAGTTGTTAATCTTTTCATGCAGCTGCATAATTAAAATCTGAATATGCAAATTCTATGAAATTGTATTTCGTTTGCTGCTCTCGCTCGCACGCAAATGGGCCAAATGCCAAATAACAACAACAAAAACGAACAGAAGACACTCACAAATACACAGACAGCAACTTAACAGTTGCCGCTGCTCGTTAACAGTCAGCTTTTGGCCTCGGTGCTGCTGTTGTCTCTTTCTCGCTCTCCTGGATTTGCGCTTTTAGCTGTCCCGTGTGTATGTGTGTGTGTGTGTGTGTGTGTGTGTGTGCGAGGCAAGTAATTGCAAAATATGAATGCATAATGAGCAGATATTTCCAAGTGTGCAAAGAAACTTCAAGCAGCAACTGAGGGGGGCGCAGGCAAGGGGGCGGCAACTTTTATGCTAAAATGCGCGAGTCGCGCGTGCACTTGCATTTTGCCAGTTGCTTTCTCAATGCGGCGCAAGGACACACACACACTTATATTCATACATATACATATGTACATACATATATAGTTAAATGCAAGCATGCAAATGTGCAGCAGCGTGTTTGATTGTATGCGTGTCCTGTTTGTAGCTGTGTCTGTGCGCGCTCTTAAGACACTGCAAATCTTCAGCAAAAGTATCACTAGCACACATTCGAAAATGCTCTCAGCAAACGAACATGGCGACCAGTGAGGGGCATGGCAAAATGAGATGGTGCTCATTAAAAGTGCTGCCCATTTGAAATATGCACGTAATGTAAACACATTTACGTTGTTAGCAACAACTCAAAACCTTATTAACATATCTAAAAAATAATATTAAGAGGTAATTAAACGATGTTAATTGTTTAAGTAGAAGCAACATACTTTGTTAAAGAAAACTTAGAGGGGAAAAGCCTATTAACTGGCCAGTGCTGCCAGTTTGTGACATTGCACTAAATGGGCAACACTAAGAGTTTAAATCTGTTTGCGATAATTTGTAATTTATAGACACCTGGCCATACGTCCGCAAGGCTTCGACATTGAGCAATTGCGCCAAATACTTGGCCAGTCGTATCTGAGCGAGAAATCGCAGTTTCTGCACGCCAGCGACAATGTGATAGAGGTAAGTTCAACAGAATTGACAATCTTTAAACTGGCTTGAATACACAATTTGGGGGGGGGGGCAGCTAATCGAGGGCTTTGGGCAGCTGATGGCGCGCGACGAGATCGAGTTTGGGGCCGAGCCGCTGGCCGCGCTGCACGTGGCCGGCATGATGCTCTATATGCTGCACCACAACGACTTGGCCAGCACCCAGGTGCAGCGCAGCCTGTTCCTGCAGCGCTGCTTCGACTACATGGCCTGCACCGAGGAGACGCACGTGGGTAGCATAAAATATCAATTAATCTCAGCTAGCAGATCCTTTACAGGTGCACGAGCTGTGCACACAGATACTGTGCCTGGTGGACATCGAGGAGTCGAACAACATGCTGAACATGATCGCGTGCTGCCGCAGCGCCAGCCAGCTGGGCACAATGGCCCAGATCGTCAGCACCTGCCTGCTGTGGGCCATGCTGGACCGGCTGACCGATCTTGGGTTTGACACGTATCGGCTGCGCGCCTATCCGGAGCTGATGATGGCCGTCGCCATGGTCAATCCGCTGGGCCATCTGCAGAACTATTTGCATGCGCTGAATCTGATTGTGCGCGTAATTGGAGCGCTGCTCGCCGCCGGGCCGTATGGGGGCAGGGACAAGCTGGGCCAGGAGGTGGGCGTGCCGCAGGACATGCTCGAGTTTCCCAACGCGGACGCGATCGTGCTCTTCCGCTGGCTCAACACGATCGTCGAGGAGCTGCGCGACGAGCTCCAGCTCCGCGACGGCCACGTGCCCGAGCGCATGGTCGTCCTGGAGGCGACCTGCGAACTGATGCAATTGGTCCATGGCCAACTGGCCGACTTCTATCAGCGGCTGTACAGCGTTGCTGATTTCGAGGACGATGGCTTTGTGTCGGACCATCCATGCGAACCGGATGAGGATTTCGAGTGGCTCTTGTAGAATAAAGTGCCAGAAACATAAAATTACCTGTGATCTTTGTCTCTCTCTCTCTTTCTGTCTATGTCTGTCTTTCTCTCTCCTTGGTATTTCTTGGCACAATTCGTTATAATAATCAATCAAATCAAATCAGCAAATAATTAAAATCTTTAATTTTCACTCGAAGTTTTGACATTCACACATGCGCCTCAGTTTGGAAGTGAGAATTTCCTGCTAACCGGAAGTGTGAGCCGGAAGAGTTGCCTAAGCGGCATTCATTTGCATGCTTTGCAACACTAGCAAATAAAAAAAGTATTGCAGAGTGCTTTATTTATTTCAATAGGCAGTTACATTAAGCAAAAAGCTCACAAAGTGCATTTGGCAACTTAACTATTGGTAATTTGTGCGTTGGAGGAAAAACTTAGCTGGCAGTTAACTATTAAAGCCTGCCAAGTAAATTTCGTTTACGTCGCAGGCATTCGTTCACTTTGGTAGCTGGTCAATTTATTTAAACCAAGCGATTAAAATAAAATAGGTAAGCTGGCACTGGACAATTTTAATGCAATCTAACTGATAAAGTCTCGAATTAATTCCATGCATTACTCGTTATGTTAATAGCGGCAGCCATTTTCTTTTTGTGGCTAAGTGTTGGTAAACGCGCGCGCAATCTAAGGCCTGCACACATGCGCCAAACACTAGCGCGACAGCTGACAGTGAATGGAACGTTTTGGAAATGGAACAACACTACATATTTTATGTTAAATTTGAAAGGCTTTTTAACTAATTGGGCAATATATAAATGCATAAATGCGTTTCTGGATTACTCGTCCAGCACGCTGTCCAGCCACTGTTCCACCTCGTTTTTGCTGGCGCCCGTTGGCGTCGTTGCAATTGGGGCTGGTGCTGCGGCAATTGTGGTCTGCGCCAGCTGCGTGTCGGTCAGCGCCAGCAGCTCGTCCAGCTCATCGGGTGCATCGGTGGCGACGACAGCCGCCGGCGGCTCTGCCGCCTTTACGGACTTGGCGGAGGGCGCTCGGGATTTGCCGGCGCTGCCGTTGCCATTTAATTCGCGCAGCACACGCGCCTGGTAGCTGTGCTCGGCGCGCTCGGCTGCCTCGTTCTGGGCCACGATCTGCTGGCGCGTAAACATGCTGGTCGCATAGTCCATGCGCTTGTAGAAGGGAATCGTTTGCAGGCCGGCGTTCAGCAGGCCCAGATTGAGCGTAAAGTAGCTGCTGGCGGCCTTCGTGTGCAGCTGCGTCTGGCCCTCGGCAATGCTGTTCCATTCCTTCTCGGCGCCAAAGGTGAAGTGGCCGCCGCCCATCGTGGAGAACTGTGACATCTGCTTGTAGTCGCCGGCACGCAGCTGGGCGCGCGCATTCTCATCGATGGGCGTGCCGTCCACCAGCTGATCCACATCGTCCGTGTCCGTCGGCGGCAGCGTGTCCAGCATATCGCGATTCTTCTGCGGAGCCAGCGAGCGGGTGCCGCTGGACCAGCCCTTGCGGCCAAAGCGCGGCTCGTCGCTGGAATCGGCCACATCGACAATGCTGCGCACCGCCGTCGTTTGTGGCGAACTGGAGGAAGTGTTGGCGCCACGATGTGGCTGCTGCTGCTGCTGCTGTTGTTGTTGTTGCTTGTGATAGTATTTGTGCTGCTTCATATTCTTGCGATTGCTAATAAATAATTAGGTATTTCGGGGTTAGCACAGCTAGTACGCAGCGTGCGCGATTACGTGTTACTTACTCCTTGGATCGATCGTCCTTGCCGTACATTTTGAGGTGTGTTGCTGTTAGTTGGGCTGGGCAAAGAAATTAAAATTCAAAAACGCTTTGTTTACGTTTCAGTGGCTTGTTGCTGTGGCAGCGGGCACAGCTGTGGCGGGATTGAGATGGCTGCAGCGAACAGCTGTTACGATTGAACTCTTAATGTCGATAACTGGAGCTATCGATAAATACTGGTATTTATTATTGTGTTTGCAACTGCGTGCCAATTTTCAGCAATGCATTTAAATTATTTAAAGCAAAGCCAATTGTAATCGTGAAAGCATATAGTGTGCAACATTGTGTATTAATTATTTTAAAGACATTAACTTACAAATGGTAATTGCTGTTTTAAAAAATTGTACTGTTTTTCAAGCTATTGCGACGAATTGCGCCCTTAGAAAAATCGATAATTGGGATAAGCAAAAATAATCGTATTATATTAACAATCCACAGGTAGAGTTGTACAACGTTGTTCAACTTAAAGAACAATTTGAGCTTTTCAATTCCGATTGAAAGCACGAAACGTTCACTAAGTTCATCGTGAGTTTCATCATTAATATAATTTAAAACATAAATTATATTCATAATTGAACGAATTGTAAGGGTTCATCGTAATCAAAGCAGTAAAATTTCGAATCATAATAAAGAATAATCCGTTTTCTAGCACGCATTGACAAATACTCAATACAAAAATAACGATAGGCTGGTAGGCAGCTCGATTGTTCAGACAAGTGAGTAGTTCTATCGAACTTGTTCAGAACGAGTCTACACAACTCTATCTACAACGGCAATTATTTCCCCTCTTTTTTCGTTTTTCATATTTGAAATAAGACGAAGCATTCGGATCGCACTTGACGGAGATGTTGCGCTTTGTTCAGGGTTTGGGGCTGAGCAGCGGTCTTAAGACGTCGGAGCTAACCGTCGTTGCCGCTGAAATTTACCAGCAGTACTTCGCAGAACTCGCCGCGGCCGGTCCGGGCGAACGGAACAAGCTTATCCACAGCACATTGTTGCACGGCTTCGATGCCCAGCCGAGCAACCAGGTGGAGAGCATAGCACCCGACGATGAGGATGTGTGGATCTTTGGCTACGGCTCGCTAGTATGGAAGGCGGACTTTCCCTATATCGATCGCCGTCGGGGCTTTGTGTGCGGCTACAAACGACGCTTTTATCAGCACAGCATCGATCATCGCGGCATACCGGAGAAGCCGGGTCGAGTGGTCACCCTGCTGCCGGGCGACGTTGCCGTGGACCGTGTCTACGGCGTTGCCTATCGCATTGCGGCTAGCCAAAAGTCCGAGGTGCTGGATCATCTGGACTATCGCGAGAAGAACGGCTACGAGCGCTGCATCCTGCAGTTCCACGAATATCCGGCGGCCACCATGCCCATCGAAGTCATCATGTATGTGGCCACCCAAGCCAACGATTCCTATGCGGGCCATGTGTGGCAGGTGCCGTGCATAGCCAGACAAATATTCACATCGGCCGGTCCCAGCGGACCAAATCGCGAGTATCTGTTCAACCTGTCGGTGGCCATGCGCCAACTGTTCCCCGATGCAATTGACGAGCATCTTGCCGAGCTGGTGGACTGTGTTCAGCGTTTCATCGAGAGCGATGAGCCGGCACTGCTGGAGCTCGCTCTGAACGCCGAGATCAGGAGCATACTGGCTGATTGCCTGGCCAAGGATACGGGCCCGCAGGTGGAGGAGATCGCTCGACGTCTGGATGCGTTACGTGCACGTTGCCAGCGGCCTGGTTGGCGCGAAACTTTCCTCAATCGGGCTATGCAGGAGCAGAGCTCCTGACCTTTGGATTACTTTTTAATTTGCCTGTTACTATTTGTTTGTTTCATTCCCTTAGCATATATATCTTGCAATATATAAATATCTAAATAAATATAGTATATGTGTACATATTGTAAACGTCTGCAAGCGTTAAGTAACTTCAATCGTTTGGTCGGTCGACAGGAAGAGATTTATAAATCTTCTCAGATAGCATAAAATTTACGGCCTTAACAGCGATATATCGATATGTGACCAATCGATAAATGGTTCCTAACTTGCCTTAAACTATCTTATCGGCGGGCAATAGACCGAGAATTAAAAACCCTTTTGTAAGGAGCTAAATCAATTTTTATAAACGTAGCAAGCGCTTACTTTATAACAACGTATGCTCTGTCAGAATATATCATTATTCAATAAGAGACATTTGCCGACAGCACAGCTTTTTTAAATTGTAAACTTTATAGCTGTATATAACTGCAAATTGCAGCATTTCTATTATTCTGAGTATCATCTATAAAAATGAGCGCAATGGATAACGTGAGTCGAGTTCCTATAGTTCAAAATATATATAATCTAATGCATTTTTCACTAATTAGGATTTAGATGATTCCCAACGCATCGACAAATGTGCTCGTTTATATTACTCTACTTTAGATAATTTTCGCCATGTATGTACATAAGATGAAAAATATTTCTTTATAAAGTAAAAATCATGTATTGATTGCTCTTTTTTCCAGCTAATTGGACGCTGGTATTTAGACACTGCCAGCTTCAGCTGGAATGGAATTGCCCAACAGGGTCGTGAGAACATTGAGATGCACTTGCTAAAGCTGCCGGGCTCGCAGCATAAACTCGAGACTGTGCAAGCGCAGCCCATACTGGATACGAAGATGAATCCTAACGCCACGCATATTGTCATGACTAGCGGTTGGGTAAATTACAACTATCAGCCGCTGCGTGGTTTTGAACAAACATTTTGTGTAACCATGGAGGATGATAAATGGAAGATCGCCTCGGATTCTTATCGCCTAACAGAGAAAACCTGTTAATCAAAAGCATGTTATAAATTTGTTGTTCTCTTATGATTAAAATGGGAATTTGTAAACGCATTGCATCATTGGCGTCATTTGCCTTTTTTAATTTTCAAATTTAATTGGCGCATCAGTTAAATTCGAAGCGCAGCCAACTTCACGACACACATCAGCTGTCTTGCGTCACGATATGTGTGAATTGCAGCCCTGTGACTCAGTTGTTGTCTTATTTCGAAAAGGAACGCAATGAACAACGTGAGTGCCAGATAATTGTAATTAAATAGTTGTTATTTTATTATAATGTATCTTTTTCATCATTAGGTACTCAAGGCAAAGGTGGAGGCCTGCTGTCGCACGGCCGAAGACTTTACGCGTTTGTACTACGCCTCCCTGGACAATCGGCGCCATGTACGTATGCCAGCCGGCAAACGCTAACGCAAATGTTTATAACAATAAAACAAAGCATAATGTGATACTTTTCAATTGCAGCAAATGGGTCGCTTGTATATAGACACGGCCAACTTCAGCTGGAACGGTAATGGCGCCCAGGGCCGCGAGACCATTGAGAGATACTTCCTGGAGTTGCCGTCGTCGCGTCATCAGCTGACAACGTTGGACTCGCAGCCCATTCTCGATCCGGCTGTCGGTAGCCAGACCACGTATATCATCCTGGCCAGCGGCACCGTCAAGTACGCCGAGCAGCCACTCCGCACGTTCCAGCAGTCCTTTGTGATAACCGCCGAGAGCGACAAATGGAAAATCGCCTCGGACTGTTATCGCCTGCAGGAGCCGCTAAACTAATCACATGTACATTTAGATAGCTGTAATTTTATAATATAGGCTGGTTCTTGAATGTGCTTAATGCCAAAACACACAAATAGAATTATATGCAATCAGAGCTAGGGCCAATTAGGGGCCACTAATTTGTTCAAGTGCTTTGAGTAATTTGTTTTTACTCTTAATTGCTAATTCAGCACATGATTTGTTTAATTAAAAATATGCCATTGTAATTAGCTTTGGTTAACTATCCTGGCAGACATAATAAATGGACGATGATGATTTTAATGCGAACATAATTTGTTGGCAACTTGGTAAATCTCGTATTTTAACATGAAAAAAAAACAAAATAAATTCCATTTACAGACAGCAGTTCTTCTGGATAGAATATATATATATATAAAAAGATAATTCATAATGATATACTCATTAAAAGGTTAAATGGTTTTTTGAAAATTAAACAATATGCCATTTTTTAACATTTTCGTTCCAGGTGCAAATACTATTATTTATATATGTACATACATATATTATGCTAAACATCGAAAGGCGCAACAGTCAAGGGGACAGAAGTCGCGTCGTGTAGCCGAGATGCGTTCGTTTGTTTCTGCTTTTCGTTTTTGTCCTCATACACTGTTCACAAACTCAAAATGGGCATATTAGTTTGCATGTAACAGATGTTTTGTAATTTTTAACGCTGCCTCTGAGCCTGAGTCGAATTTCATTTAAACTTTTTTTTTTCTTTTTTTATGGTATAATAAATAAGAGTTAGCTAAAATTTTTTTTGTGCCGCTAACATTTAAAGCTTGCTCTTGCACTCAGCAGTGCGTACAGAGTATTGCGCAGTCGGCGAGCGCGCGTCGGCAGCGTTGCCAGTTGTTTTTGTCTGCAGGCCGAGCCATCGGCTATTGCTGGCCACGCACTCGCGTGACAACAATCGTCCAGCGAGGACGCGGACTCGTTGCAGGCGCTGCGGCAAGTGCGACTTTCATTTGTTTATTGGCTTCAAAAACAAAAACAATAACAAAAGCGGGCCGGGCAACACACAACTAATAGCTCATTAAAAGTTGAAAGCAATTGCAATTGCAATTGCAATTCGCAATCAGTTGGCTGATGCGGGCGTGGCGAGCAGCTGCAAGTTAATTTCACCACCCCCACGCCCAGCGACTGACCTTGGCCTAGTTGGGCCACACAGCAACAGAGTCGGGCAGTTGGCAGTTGGCACTTCTGCATCTGGAATTTAATTGCATTTGTCGGCACATGGTCGAGGAGCTTGGCTGCCTTAGACAGACTGGCGGCATCGGCCTCAAACTGGTTGCCATGCCCGCGACGAGCACATCGAATGCAGTTGGCAGCACTTCAGCAGCAGCAGCAGCAGCAGCTTCTACAACAACAGCTGGAGTCTGTGTCAGTGGACCAGGCGCAACTGTAACAACCCATCATCAACAGCAGCAGCAGCAGCAGCAGCAACAGCAGCAACAACAACAACATCATCATCAACAACAACAGCAGCAGCAGCAGCAACAACAACAACAACAGCATCATCATCATCATCATCATCAGCAATTGGGTCACAATATGAGCATGTTGAACATTAAGAGCAACATTGGCGCTGGCGGTCGCTATTTGTGGACAGATCGGGAACTGTTGATGCATCTGCAGAACTATACGCCGCTCATTTTGCTGATCGATTTCGTGGAGAAGACGCGCACCAAGCGCTTCTACGACAGCTCCGAACGCTATGAGATACTCATGCTGGTGTTCATCATGCGCAAGGGGGCGCCGTTCTGTGAGAACAAACGCTTTCCGGCCGAGTACTGGGTGAATCTGTCGGTGGGACCAGTCGCCGAGGCATTTGATCGCCTGCAGGCTGCCATCGATATACCCGATCCGCAGCTGCCCATACACATGAGCGTCACGGACTTGACCACCTGGAAGGAGATGTTCGATGGCGCCATGATTGATATACGTCGCTTTGCCTATCACACCGATCCCATGCAGCTGGCCGACGTCGGCGTCTTCAATCGCATTACGTTCGAGCAGCGCTTCGCCATGCAGTGGCAGGAATAGAAGCCAGCATCTCCTCTCAGACGCTCACATACATATGCATATATAGAACTGTGAGTTCGTGTTTTAGTCCTCCTCCTATAAGAATAACGTGATCGGATCTGTGGAGAGATATGGGTTTAA
This sequence comes from Drosophila lacertosa, assembly GCA_004143845.1. NCBI lineage: Eukaryota > Metazoa > Arthropoda > Insecta > Diptera > Drosophilidae > Drosophila > Drosophila lacertosa. The sequence goes on along the minus strand of SCDZ01000160.1, from coordinate 47,836 downwards.
TATGCATTTATAAATATTAATTGGCCCGCACGAACTGCAAATATCAAAAGAATAGTCGAATATTAAAGGAACACTTAATTAAATGTATTAGCCACAAACAAAAAAAAAGACAAAAAAAAATACACCTGCACCTAACACAAATCAGAGTTAGTTGTTGGTTAGCGCATAGCGGAATTTACATACTGTGCCTTCTACTACTCCTAATTCCCATATCCCTCTGTTCCTTACACACGCCCAATCCTCGCAGAGAATACTTGTGGCCGTGCTGCTGCTCCTGGTACCAAATCTTAACTGATTATATGTAAACTTACAATGTATTAATGTGTAACCATAAAGATGCTTAAATCGAAATAAATGTTATTTATTGTTGACTAGCATAAATGCCTACCTGTGCTCCATCAGACATTTACTCTTTAGCCAAACATGCCAACATTAATGCATGCGTATTGAATTACAATTAACTATATATATTTAATAAGTGCGATCAGTTCCTTAATTTCGCATGACTTTCGCTATGCTCAAGCGGTCGCGATCAAAGATGCCCAACAGCTTGCCGCGCGTCATTTCCTTGGACTCGCGCAGGCCCAACTTATAGATCTGGTCATTCATGGCCTTAATCTTGTCGATCAGCTGCTCTGGCGGCAATCGGGCAAATTCTGAAAGCGAATCCAGCCAATTAATAAAGGGGAAAATCAGACTATTTAAACCACTCACGATTGATGGCCGCCATGTCAATGCTGGACATGATTTGTGTAGTGTCTGCTGTTGGTGTGTGAATAGGTGTATCGCTCATGGTGAGAAACTCCTCCATGCCGGGAACTAAAAGATGCCAGGCATTATTATTATTATAACAGCTGTGCACGGCTGTGTGTTCGTGTGTGTGTTTGTGTGTGTGGGCTACTTACAACGTTCGGGCCACTGCAGCGGCGACTCCCGCAACGTCTCCGTCGAAATTAGCTCTTCCTCTTTGGCGGCATCTTTGGATTCAACTGCATCGTCCATCTTTGGCAAAGTTTCTGTGTATATATATCGTATATATGTATATATATGAATATATATATTATATAAGGCTATACACACGACTTACTGCTTTCAAGTATTACTTACCTAGCGCATAGCTTTCGAAATTGGCATTTGATTTACTCATTGCTGAAACTCTCTGTCACAAATATTAAAATTTTAGTCAAAAATCAATAGCATGAATTGTAAACAAAATGTGTCCGCAATATTTTGCTGGCGTTGCCACATTAACAAATACTTTTCTGTCTATTCAATATATCGATAGACAAAATTCATAATACTGCTCAGTGTTACGCAATGCTGTGGCAGTGCTGCAAAATGAAATTATATAAATTAATAGGCTTATATTTATTTAAAAAAAATCCCTAAATGTAGCTCGTTTTTAGTATTTTTCATTCATTTTGTTGTTTTTAATATCAGCTGTCCAGTTGCTTTGGTTTGCTGTAATTATGCATACTATATGTACATGTGCTTGCCAACGCGAGAGTATTGCGTGCTCGCTCTGACGCATTACCAACGAACCTGTCCTCTCTCGCTGCTCAACTTACAGTGCCAGTTTAAAAGCGGTGTACGTCAAACAAACTGTTAACATTAAATTATAAAAAGGTCTCAAATTGAACCGTTTTCAAGTGACAGTCCAAGAAAATAACTAAAAAGATAGCAACGCATTTAAAACGGTTCGTTAATTCAATAATTGGCACAATTGAAGCGTGAAAAAATATTGAACGCTGTACGTTAACTTACGCGGCTAACTATGGAATCGTGCGTGCGTGCACTTTCTTTCAGTCATTGCTTCGCTCTTACTTTGGTCACATTTACCTGTTCCCTTATTTAACTTTAGTACTACGTTTGTTTTCGCTTTAGTTGCTGTTTAACGAACGAAACGTGTGCAACTACCGCCAGGCGTCTGATTGCGATAAATTCAACTGAGCTCCAGTGGCGCCAAAATTGAAATCGAAATAAAAACAAACCGAAACGAAATTTTTGTACAAAAACGCAACGAACGCTCTTATGATATATTATATGTGCCATCATCGCCCCGTTTCCCCATAGACCCGACGACCCCAAACGATTCTAGGGCTACCAACAGTGCGTGGCAATAACTCATGGCCGCTAGCAAACTTTCAACAGCGACGGTAACAACGAGCCTCAAGCACACAACACCGTTCGATGGCATTTGTGCGAAAATCTCAGCGTTCTACTTTGACTTAGATAACACGCTTATCCCAACGCGGGCCGGTGACTCCAAAGCAATACGCAAGGTATGTAAACTTTGCAGGTGAAAGTTCGCGCGCTCCGTTTGTCATATGCTTTCCATACCTGCGGGCAAACACGCATACGTGCACGCACACATATTTACATAGATATTTAACAAAATTTTCCACTGCAAGCGCTTGTTACGTACATTTGTTGCTGTTTGCCAGTGTGCGTGTGAGCGTGTAGGCAAATAGCACGCGCGCGCCTCTCTTATCTCTCTCACTCTCTCGCCTAGTGTGTGTGTGTGTGTGTGTGTTTGTTTGTAAGCAAGTTTGATCAATGCACGCTGTCTTTCTCTGGCTAGAGGTCAAAGTCATAAGAGACCAAAAATAAATGTCTGCACATCTCTAGTTCGCGAATGACACTTGACGTTTTGACATTTACCGTTTAACGATGATCAATGAATTTGCATGCACATGAAGAAAAGTTTGTGTTTATTTTGGTTTGTTTCTTATTTTTTTTATTTGACTATGTTAAAGATCTGTGCTTTCGACCGGAAGTGAAAACGTCGAGTTGCAAATGTTAATTCAGGAGTTAAAAATAAGCCTGTTTTGTTATGCAGGAAGCAGCTGCGTCAAAAATTTATATTTACGTATAAATATACATATATGATTAATAGGTGGACACGCCTCATTTGCGTTTTAAATAAACAAATGTGTTCTATGTCCACAAATTGTGTGGCGATGAATTATTTATTAAATATGTATTTATTCATTACTCGCTAACAAGTCTGGGAATTTTTTTTTAAATATATTCAAAAATCTCAGAAATCAACACAGGATTCAAGTAATAATACTTTGAATAAGACTTCGATTCAAAATTGATATTTTAATTTGCATACAGAACTAGTACAATTAAAATTATATTTAATGGGTTAAGTTTAATAGCATTTTTTGCAGTGTATATTTATAGTTGTGGGAAATAAGCCAACAATTGATGGGAAATGGAAGTGGCTTTTTTTTTTGCTTGCACCTGTAAAAACACAAACTAGAATTGCACAAAAAAAACCCCCAACGGAAAGTTATTAAAATCGATGACGGAAAATAGCAAAAATTTCGCACCTCACTTTTCATACTGACAATTAAGATTAGTGTGTGTGTGTGTGTGTGTGTGTGTTTTCATTGATGATAAAAATAAAAAATACGTTTGTTTAGATTGTGGTCATGGTAGAAAGAGGCATGTTTATATAAACAACATTGGGAAATATTAAGTAAGTGGCGCAACTAGCTATTATTTGATCTGAGTGTATGATTAAGTAGCTAACCACAAGATTGAAATTTTAAATAAAAAGTTTAGCAATGTAATTACCCCACTACTGTAGATTTCTTAAGTGTTTTATATAAATTGGAATTATTCACCATGACCACAAGCTTAACAAAGATTCTGATTTCTCATTAAAGAATAAATATTCATTGATTGATTTTATAGATATATTTAAATTGAAATTTTAAACGCATAATCTGGCAATTTGTTAGAAAGATTTATAAAAATGCAGCGATGCACTTTACTAATTTAATTTAATCAGCTGTCATCCTGGCATTATTTACACTATATCTATCTCGTTCTAACAACTGCGCTGCATATGCACGCAGTGATTAGCCAATAAATGCAATAGAAATAGTTAGCTTAGAGGCCAAAGGTGCGCGAGTGGGCCAGACTGATCGACTGGCAGATACCCTGTAATCAGCACCCTTTCATTTGACACACTTAGTCACCCAATAGTTACAGCGCATTTGTATTTGAGGTGTCGTAATTAGCGCCTGACTGCAGTTGCGTCTTACGATTTAATGACTGATTAGGCCGCGTTATCTGTTATATATTGCTTACCTAATTGAAAAACCAATATGCATTCAATAAAATTAATGTGGTTTTTCAACCGATTCGACAGCTTGCCGACGTGCTGGAAACGCAATATAGCTTTACCAAAGACGATGCCAATCTGGCCACACAGAACTTCCTAAAGTCGTTTCGCCGCTGTCCGGACAACTCGCAAACGTCGCTGGACTCGTGGCGCACGCATCTCTGGCGGGAATCGCTCCAGCAGAAGCACAAACATCTCGCCGAGCACATCTATCCGCAGTGGCTCAAACTGCGCTATCGCTATCTGGCCGTACCGCCCGACTATGTCCAGCTGCTGCAGCGTATGCGTTGCGCCGGCTATGCCCTGGCACTTATCACCAACGGGCCCTCGAATGCCCAGTGGGAGAAGGTCGCCAAGCTGCATGTGCGCGGCTATTTTGATTTGTTGCTCGTCTCCTCGGATCTGCCGTGGGAGAAACCACATCCGGAGATCTTCCATGAGGCGTGCACTTTACTCGGCGTCCAACCGAACGAGTGCGCCATGATTGGCGACAAACTCGAGACGGACATCAAGGTGAGCGCATTTCCATAATTATTAATAAATAATACATTTTATAAATTTTTTTTTTTTTTGCTATTCTTAAAAGCTGAACTTATTTAAATAGCCATTATATTATATATATTATAATTATTTAATAAGCTTAAAGCACATTAAAGGTCAGAGCAAGAGCGATATAGTAATGAAAGATGGAGCCAACAGGAGAGAGAGAGAGAGAGAGAGAGAGTTGTATTAGTTTAAAGCTTTATCCAAAAGAAGCAAGCTTTTAGTTCGTTTAGTGATTAAGTTAAATTAAAATTTAAAGTTAAACTTATTCTTTTATAACATTAATTTGAAAACAAAATTAAATCTGTTGAGCTATATAAATTTAAAGCTTTAAGCTGATTGTAATCTTTAATTTAGTAAACAAACTTAATGTTTACTTTGAACTTATAGCTGACTTAGCCTAATTCAATCTGAAAGCTTAAAGTTCGACTTAAAGCTGATTTACAGCTTAAAGCTGTTTAAAATCGTAAAGCTTTACAAAATAACAAAATATATCTTTCTCGCTCTGAACAATTGAATGCCACTGACCAAATCTCTAGCTGTGCTCTTCTGACAAATTAATCGAAATGGAAATGTTTGTTTTTGACTAAACGATTGCTGTCTGGTTTTTTTTTTTAGGGCGGCCACCTCGCCCAGCTGGGCCTGACCTTCTGGACGCCGCTGAACAGCAGCAGCAGCGCCTCCCAGTGCCTGGACGACGTGGAATACAAGCCGCACGTGAGGCTCAACAATCTGCTCGAGCTGTACAAATACTTTCCCCGACTCAATGCCGGGCCGGGCACAGCGCACGGTCGACGTGGCAGCCACATGACGATGGGCAGCAGCAGCGGCAGCAACGCTAACGGCAGCAACAGCGGCAGCAACAATAGCAGCATCAGCGGCAGCAACAATAGCAGCGGCAGCAGCAACGGCGGCGAGGCCGAGCGAGCTGCTGCACTGCGGCAGCATCAGCAGTACCGCGAGGATGTCTATCAGCGGCAATGGGCGTATAGGCGCGGAGGATCCTTGCCTGCGATGGATTGTTCCAACAGTGAGGCGGAGAACAGTTGCGACAGCTTCATCTAAAAATGTTTTGGCTGTTGAGAACAATTTTCTTATTTGGCTGCCATCAGCCACGCCCACAGCCGCCCCCGCCATTGTTAACGGAAAGACAGAGTGAAGAGTGTAAAGCAAGAGTTGATAATGAAAGCAAATGATGTACCTTCAGTTTACAAAACCACACACACACAAAAATACACACACCATTACACACACACACACACACACACACACACACACACACAGAGAAGAACAAAGCTTATGCCTAAAGCAATTTTTATGAAACTTGTGCAGGAATTAAAAAGTTCAACTAAAACGAGCTAAAAAAAAAAAAAAACAAACAAATTAAATCAAAACCAGGCTGAATCTCGTAAATCTGCCATACAAAAAATATATGAAATACTTTTAAGAATTAAATAATACAGCAATTGCACGAATCATAACTTTATATACATATATATATACACCACATATATATATATATATATTATATAGCTAATGTGTATTTTTCTAAAAAAAAAAAAAGAAACAAACTAAAACAATCTAAAAACCAAAAATGTAAAGAGCGAAAAGAAATTGTTACGATTATATATATCTATATATATATAGACTATATGTGGTATCTATAAGGTACGATTACTGCACAACTTGTAAGCCTGATTAGAGGTTAGCACCGATCCAACCACAATCACAATCACCGCCCAAAAACAAACAAAAAACAAAAAAAAAAACACAACAAAAACAAAACTTGTTAACTATTGTCGTAGGAATGTAAAATATGCTGTTAACTAATATCTATATATATATATATATATTTGTATATATATACGCCGATTATGCCTGCATAATGTGTTGTTGTTGCTGTTGCTTGTTGTTTAACTTGTTGTTGTTGTTTTTTGTTTTATTTTGTTAGTCGCTTGGTTTTTGATTTGCTTATTTTTGTAGTGTGCCTGCCTGCCTGTGTGTGTGTGTGTGTGTGTGTGTGTGTGCCCAAAAAAAGAACTGAGAAAACATTTGGCAAACTGTTATTTGCAATGCAAACCCCCCTTTTCCCCTTCCCCCCCCCTTTTTTTACCCAAATATCTTCACTCCCAGCTAGTTTTTGGGGCCACTCTAAATTGCGTGTGTGTGGGTGTGCGTGTGTGTGTGTGCGTGTGTCAAACTGCACTGTTATATATTATATACATACATACGTCAATAAATGAAAAATCAATTGCATTGCAAATTTAAAAGTTGACTTCTTTTTCTTTTTTGCCACTTCTTTCAAGGGGGGAATTTGGTTTTTTAAACTAATTTAAATACATAAATATTTAGCGGCTCTATTGCAATCAGACAAAGTCTCCGATCTATGGGTTATTCATAAGCCTTAGACAAATCTAATATTTAAAAGTTGTTCAGCTAAGCCTTTAACTCTGGTTCAGCTCTTTGGCTAAATAATATTAATAATATTATAAAGATACCCTTTTAACTGCTTTTCACATTTCAGCTTTTTCTCTTTATATTAGCGCAAGGCCCAACAAGATTTTGTTGGCTTTAACGGGATAATCTTAAATTATATATAAATATTTATTATTTATTTATATACTTATTACTTTAAAGGCGTTTCTGCGCAAAAAGCTGGCAAGTGAAATTTTCTTTAAAGTGTTGACATTTAAATACCCTGGAAGTCAAGATGGCCAACTGGATTTAACTTTGAGGATGGGGTAAAAAACTTTTTGTTTATAAATGCAAAATTGTTTTTTAAACAACCAAAAATAATCAAAACAAAATTAATTTGATTTGGATTTGAAAATAGTTTTGCTTTTTAAATTAAGATTCCTTTGTTTTATAATAATGATATTAATGATCCGCAAACTGAACCGATCAACAATAATTGTTTATGATTTGCTGCCATGCGAAATTTTTAAATAGCTATTTCAAAAATGACATCAGTGAGCAAATATATAATTTTAAAAATAAATTCATAAAGTTTTCGGTATAGATAATTAGATAATTGCCATAATATAAACAAACGAAACTTTGTTGTGTATAGGGAATATATAGATAAATGTATATATCGGTAATATAACATTCCCAAAGTTTGTCGAATTCTAGAAAAATGTTTACTGACTGAAATTAAGGGTTTACAAATAAATAAATTATTTCGCACTCTTATCAATCTATAAAATAGTTTTTTACTTTTGATAATTCATAAATATTTATAGGCTTTTCCCATTTAAGCCCGCATAAAAATATAGAAATGAATGCGTCATTTTTAAGGGGATTCCCCCTTTGAAATGTGTTCATTCAACATTAATAAAATCATTAAATTTAAGTGTGAAAAATGTAATCTCTATAAAATATAGTATATATGCCAGATTAGTTGAATGGCAAGAGTTTAATCAGAATCTGTAGGAACACATTATTTTTTTGTTATGTTCAGTTTGGGGTTCGAATCAGGTTCAATTTCAACAGAGATTAGCGAAAGGAAAAGGGAAAACAAAAGTAAAAGTATTATACATTAATTATTTGCAGCCACCCTTAGTTAAAGAACGTGTTTTGCTTTTTGATTTTATAAACTACAAATACTTTATTTATATGATAAATTGTATAGCTTGCATAGAGTTGACACAGCAGCAAGAAAAGATAAACGTAGTCAACTGGAGCTAATGGGGCTAATGCGTTAATTAGCCGACATCAGTTTCATCTAGTTACATCCATTTGCGTATTTGGACATATATACATATATATATGAATATATATATTTAAATGTGTGTATCATTTTAATTAAAATTATAAACATGATTTTTCAGCTCAAGAACATTCACAGAAAATGATTTAAATTATAAAAACAGAAAATTCAGGCCGACAAGTACATTATATATATATATATGTAGGTATTTGCTTGGTCGCAATATTAGTTATTTTCATTATGAAAGAGCACATTTATGTATTTGTTTTTGTTTTTGTTTTTTTTTTTGTTTGTTGTTTTGTTTCTTTTGTAACTCAGACTAAAAATACCCTTAAAACCTTTACTGGAAATGATTATACAATACATACATACACAGATTATGAATAATGCACATGGGCGACAGCATCAAACAAAAAAAAAAAGTTAAACATATAGTCAAGTTTTGGGATTGGGGGATATCTATAACAGGATTATTCAGCGTTCATTCTGTATGTGTATGCAAGTTGTATATATATATATAGATAGATATATATATATATATATATATATAACTTTTGTCGTGTTCTATAGCATTGTACAACTCTTAAGTATTAGGCGAAAAGTATAATATATATATGTATATATATATATATATGCATATGGAACAAATCGAAAAAGTGAAATGTCCCATAATATATTATTATCTTTTCGGTTTTATCTTTCTTCATTAATGTGGAGGAAGGTTTTGGCGTTTGTCCTTTAATCCTTGTTGTTGCTTGTTGATGTTGACGTTGACGTTGACGTTGACGATCCGCAGGGGGCCGACATCTATTTGTTGTGGAAAATGTCCTCAATCTTTTTCCTGCGCTTCGTCAGCAGCGGATTGTTGGACTTGTCCAGCGATTTAATTTGCATCTGCAAGCGAACAATGAACGATAAGTAAATGCCAACAAATTTGTTATTTCGAGGCTGTGCCTTACTTGATCGTAGTCCACGCGCATGGTGGCCAGTGAGCGTGTCATCTCCTCCTGCACCTCCGGCCAGGTGCCCTCGCCCTCCTTGAGCATGCGGCCGGTGCAGAGCGGTGTCTGTGGCACCGCATCGTATTGGGCAATCCACTTGTTGCGTAGCACATCCTCGATGCGCAGACGCTTGCTGGGATCCACATTGAGCATGCCCTTGATCAGGTCCTTGGCAGCCTGGCTGACGTGCGTCCATTCCGGATCGGGAAAATCATATTGGCCGGAACGAATGCGCTTCTTCATGCCCGGCGATATGGACAGCCCGTTGATGCTGTAGAACGGCGGAAAGCCGCACATTATAATGTACATGACCACGCCCAGCGACCAGATGTCGCAGCTCTTGTCATACTTCTGCGGACCGAGCACCTCGGGCGCTGCAACAACACAAATACATAAATAAATAAATCAGCAAACAAGCAACAATTCACTTCGAAGCGAGGCTGGGCAACTGACCGACATAGTAGGGCGTATAGCAGGGCGTCTGTAGTGTGTCGGTGCTGAAGGTCTCCTTGGCGAAACCGAAATCCGTTAGCTTCAGTATCGCATTCGGCTGCGTTGTCGTATAGAGCAAGTTCTCCGGCTTGAGATCGCGATGCGCTATATCGCGACTGTGCAGATAGTAAATGGCCTCGCATATCTCTCGCATTATGTTCGCCGCCTCTCGCTCCGTGAACGAGCTCTCCGCTTTGTCCTGTATGCGCTGGAACAGCTCACCGCCCTCCATACTGCAATCAAGAAAGTTGGCATTTATCAAAATACAATTTAAAGTTGTAGACCATTTTTGTTTGTTTGGGGTTTTTATGGGAAGTGATTGCTTTTAACGAAGCCCTTATCCAAGCTCGGTTTAGAGCCGTGAATCAAATCGTTTACAACCCAATTCTAAATGCGTATAAGAGTATTTGATATTGTTTCTTTCTGGTTAACTTAACTAAGTTGCATTGTGACTTAAACAAACGCATACATTTATTTTTGAACAAAGCGCTGATTGCTTTGTGTAACAGTTTTTCTATTTTTTTTTAAGTGGCTGCCCGCACAATCTATAAATATAACTTTAATCGACATAGTTTTGATAAATGAAGTGACTGTTTTTAAGTGACTGTGTTAAATTGAATCCAAAAAAAGGACGGACAAATATTAATTGTAATAGTTGATTTTGTTAACTTTTGCACATTTTTAAACTGTTTACGGGGTATCTCCCAGTCAGTCACCCAACTGAAGCACCATTAGCTGATCACAACAGTAATACCAACAGGCTGGCAACGCCCTTAAACCAATTGACTTTCCTATGACAGTTGTATGAATGAACTAGTGTTGGTAAACGCAAGTTTTTAGACAAGATCATGAAATGTTTTTGATTTAAAAGGGATTTCAAGGTGGGGCAAAGAACAGTTGAGTTAATAGGTCACGAAGAGACTGTGACGTCACAATATCGGTGTGTACTTTGCTAAGATTAAGATTTAGAACTACTTTTGAATTCTATTAAGACTATAATCAAGAGAATTACATAATATATGATAAATATGAAAGTTGAGTTGTTATTCGATTAATTCTGGGGAAGCATATGATCAATAGGATCAATTAAGTGCAATAATAAAGATCTATGCTAGTTTTCATTCATTAATCATTAAACCACAACTACAACGAGACTGTGACGTCACAATGCCCAATAGCGAGCTTCGAACTCTTTGCACAACCTTTGGTTGTATTCAATTGGTTAGTTAGCTGTAGTCTAATTGGAACGCACCATTCCATTACGACCAGCAGGCACTTGCGGCCGCTGTAGGTGTTCTCGTAGACATCGATGATGTTGACAATGTGCTTGCAGCCGCTGGCCCGCCAGTGCAGATCGACCTCACGTCGCGCCTTCTCGTTGTCCAGCAGCACTTTTAGTGCGTAGTTCTGTTTGGTGCGTCGATTGGTGCACTGCACCACTTTCCCATTGATGCCCAGGCCGAGCACCGTGTCCGATATCTCGTAGTCGTCCACGAGTGGCGACGTCTTCGGTTCCCGTTGATTCTGTAGCGAAAGCATTCTAATCCGTTTCTGGGCCTCTGCTTAACCTGTGCGAGAGCGGAGAGACAGAGAGAGAGTTCCAATTAGAATTATGTCTGTGCTGCCAGATCGCTGAAATTGCAATCGCAGCATAATTCAACGAATTAACAAATTTTGTTTCATTTTTTATTTTGGTTTTTTTTTTCTTCCGCTGTTGTTTTTTTTGGTTTTGTTTTTGTTTATGATGTCACGTGCTTGGCTTGACTTAACAACTCATCGCGCACACAGTTTAATGTGCCTTTATTTACGAATAAACAATTCATTACTTGATTTTATTTTCGATTAGAATATTCCTTGCCGCAACAACTTGTTAACAATGCTCGCCAAATTCTCACAAGGGAGTGAGGTTTTTTTTTTTTACACACGGGAAGTTGCAAAACATCGAACTTCAAATAATTGAATATTTTTTGCATTTTGAGTCGCTTTACAATGGCATAAATTAGCCAGCGCAACTGGCCTGAATTGAATCTGTTTGCTAATGCCCTGTAACCGGTCTAAAAGGGCATATTTGTTTGTCAGCTTTAAAAGCTTAAACATATAGTCAGCTACACTTGCTCATTATTATATTTGTTTAAAGAAAAAAGACTGTATTGCGTTTTAAGGAATGTCTGTTTATTCTTCCACCACTGAAGCTACAGACCTGAAACTTAGAATTTGTATATGTATATTAATACCTGAGTAAGACAAGGTCCAAAGAATTTTTGGAGTGAGTGCGAGAAATTGCAAAAAATCAATTTTTTAAGCTAAACTTGTCAAACTTTTAAGATATATTATTAAAGATCTCCAATTAGATCTCTTACGTCCATTTTTTATTCAAGTTAAGTCTTAAGCAAACATTTTTAAGATACCATTCTTACTAAATTGGTTTTCAGCTTTTTACAGGCAAATTTCTCTTGCATATTTCAAATTGAATTTCGTCAGAGCCAACAATGACTAATAGATGGCGCTGCTCTAAGGAAGCGACAGGTCCTGGGATTAAAACCGCAAGGCTTATTTTCATTACTTCGTAAATGAAAGTTATAGTTGTTTTCTTTGATTATTCGCCAAATTTTCCCGAAACCAACAAACATTAATTTAGAGATAAAGTTATTAAAGTTAATTTCAAGTTTGATTCAAACACAAATCAAGAATATTTCACATTTTGCATGCCTCCCACGCTATGCAAAAAATAGAGTTACAGCCGTGCACTTTGTGTGTGTGTGTGCGTGGATGTGTAGGTGATTTAATGTACATACAAATGTGAAGATGCTCGAATGTTTGTTCAGGCAGCTCGCAGCTAAATAAAGGGTAACTTCGAAACGTGCACTTCACTGAAGCACTATTAGTTGTTTTTATTTATTTTTGTGAATTTTTTTAATATGTAAATTGGCTTACAACGCTTTCCGTTTTGTTTATGAAATTTTATGCAGCGCAGACGAAGCTGCTGTTCGTTTATCTATGTGTGAGTGCGTGCGTGCGAGTGTGTGTACGTGCCTGTGTGTGTGTGCCTTATGGTCAGCTGGTTTTGCCATGCGACTTGTACAGTTAGTAACAATGATGAGGCTTGCACTAATTGTTCGTGGGGGAAGTGACAACAACAAGCACACAAAATAAACATTACACAATGTTTAACGTGGAGAGCTAACACGAAAATGCATTTGCGGGCTGGCAACGCTGCAGCAACTCTGATTGGACATTGAGCTGCGTTGGCATGCCCACTTCATCCCACGTCTTTCTCCCTGCGCGCGTGTGTGTGTGTGTGTATGTGCGCGCGCGCGTTTGTGTGTGTGAATGCTTTCGGAACTGATGAAATTAATGGTTGTTGTTATTTATTTAAGACACAGAATACCTAACTACTTCAACTGCGCTGATTTCGGGCATAAAATAAAAAAGAAAACAGCGCTCATTCTCTCAGCTGCCCGCACACACGCTCACATACAAACACACACACACACGTACGCACACACACACCACACACTCACACCTGGCGTGTCAATGCGGCAGCAACATGCGTCATGTTTTCCCACTAATGCGGTACGCTATTTATTTAGCACCATTTTCACTTTGCGCTCATTTTTATCAGTCCGCTCGCGCACACACACAATTCGACAATTGTCGATTGAACGCCCGTTTATAATTAGCACTCGTTACTTGTGCGTTCTCGTTTGCATTAACATACCTTAAAGTATTTGTTTTATTTTTTTTTATTTGGCGTGCTATGTAACAAGATCAAGAACAACAACAACAGAAAAAAAAGGGAAAACAACAAACCGCTTTGAACGTTTTGCACGAACGCAGCACGCTGCGTGTTCAACCCACAAGCAAAAACAATAACTGAGAATATTTTTAATAGTGTGACCAGACCCGGCTAACGCAATATTCCACTTTTAATAGCGGTAGCAGCACAAGTGTAAGTGCTGCCACTCGAATAGTCTGGCAGCCCCGCGTTACCACTTAATTGACTCAAAGAGAATTTTTTTTCCTACTTTTATACAACATAAACAAAAAGGCATAAGTAGCAACAAAAGCACTCCATGACCCAAAACGGCGACTGAACATAATTTAAACGGTGTGACCAGACCAGGCGAAAGCAGGCTGGGCTCCACAAGTGCTGCTAGTTCTCTAGCCTGGCAACGCCACTTAACGCGCTATTATTTGAATTTTACATACATCAGGTCAGGTGTGAAGCGATAGAAATATTTTCTTTTTTTTTTTTTTAGAAATTTTTAAATAAAAACCATGAAAGTGTACAACATATAATAAGTATATATTCACGTTACAGCAACTGAACACACGCATCGTTATCATTGTCTTTTTGCAGCACGTCCGAGTAGCAGCGAGTACAATAAATACTATCCACCATACGATTGTTTCTTTTAATAGGGATACAGGACTACTCGCGCACTTTTGCCATCATCGTCACTATCTTCATCACTTAGATACATAAGTAGTCTATTGTATATGCTTTGCTTAGTCTAAATCTGTTCACATTTGTGCGATAATCAAAATTGATCCAAACAAATCCTAATTTGAGTATTGCACTAAACTAAAAGTTCATGGCTTACAAAGTTCAACTTAAAGTTTATTGCTAGGTTCAAGCAAATTGTGTTAATTCTGTTAACTCTTTGCGATTCTTTTTGTTCTGTTTTGTTATTGATTTCAAAAAAAATGAAACTAACTGTTTGCATTTACTAGGCATTTAGCTGGCAGAGTGATATTCTTGGGGAACCGTACACAATTTATCGCATAAACTAATTGAATTGAAATCAAATTCAAACATACATATGAACATATATATACATATCGAAATATATATATGCATATATAAATATATATATAACTAGTTTTAAGCACTACAAATAAAAGATTTTTTTCAAATATCAATTGGACAATGTTTGCTATTGTTTGATCGCTAAAAATTTCCATCTTCGTTGAAGCTCCTAAAAATTTGGTTTGCACTTACATTGAAGCACCCACACACATACATACATACACACACGCACGCAGTCTCATTCTTACACCCGCTCCAGCTGTCGCTCTTCCATTCGCACACGCACACACACACATACGCACACGCACATACACACAGTGCATGGTAGAAAGTGGGTTAGCAATATTTCATTTTCGATTTCTCTTAAGATTGATACAGCGCCGGCGTTCTTGACTCCTTCGCTTGATATTGGGGCTCCTTCTCTCGCTACCGCCGGCAGCTGCTGGTCATAACGGTCCATTGCAATTGTTTTCGGGTTCGCTGTCTATGTGTCCAATCCGAGCGTCTTGCGCACCAATCGCTGCGCGATCCGATTGAATTCCTCTCTTCGTTCACGCCACATAATCGCCGCATCCACGTTGGCGCCGCTCTCATCGTTCGGTTCTACAAGGGAATTAAAATATAGATTTTATTTTCAGTTTGCCAAAAATGTCCTTTTTTATTTCGCATATTCAAATCCTTGCAGGAAATATTTTGATTCTGTGAAGCCTGGAAGGACACGTCTATAACCCTATAAAGTACATATCTAATCTTGATCAGAGATGTTATAGACATGTCTGTTCAAATAAGTCTGTCAATTTGATGGAGGTCCTTCGTATGTTTATGTTGGCCTGACTAAATTCTATATAGCATAGTTGCTATAGAAACGATTTTTGTATACAAATCCTTTTGTTGTTTAAAGTATTCTAAAAACTTGGCAATTGGTCTTCTTTCTATGCTTTTAACATTAACTGCGAAATATAATCAATTTGGCACCTATATATTATATAGCTGCCATTGGAGCGATCGGACAAAAAATACGTTTTTGTATATTTTTTTTTTGTTTTCCCAGATATTCAAACCAAACTTGGCACTTATTAACATATTTGCAAAAACTGATCAATATCGAATCACTTTATCATATAGCTATCATAGGAACAATGCGTTAAAATGTGAACTTTGGTATGATAAACTTTTTGTTTTGCGGGATATGCAAATTCAACTTGGTTATTAAATATGCCCTTAACATATCTGCAAAGTAATATCAATATCGAATCACTATATAATAAAGTTGCAAGGATATTCGATCCTTGGCAGCCCAAGGATATGTTGTGCTTTAGGCTCAGCTTTAAAGCTAGATTTACCTGCTAACATGCTGACGACGCTGAGCAGAATCTTTTCGACGCTCTGCACAGGACTCCAGCGTTCGGCGGACAGTTCGTAGCCCATGGGATCGTCGCCGGGGGCGTGTAATATTGATATGCAGACGCGGCCATCAGCGAAGATGTTTGGATGAAACATATCACAAGTGAATTTCATTTTTGGTGGACTGAGAGGATAGTCGGGAGGAAAAACTAAACGGGCTGGAAAGACGCCACCCTCGAAGCAGGTGCCCTCGGGTCCGCTGCGAGAAAAAAGTGCAATTAACGATTATTAAGCATATTTACTACAATCTCAAATCAGTCAAGATAATGATTCTTCGGGCCAACTCACGCAATCAGCGCTTCCCACTCAAAGAAATTGTCCTCACTGATGGGTCCAGCTGCAATGCCCTCTGGCGGATCCATTGTTAACTCTGCGAAAGTAACGGGAAAAATACACCATACAATTTAACATTGTTGTATGCCAGTGCAAATGTGAGCTTCAACGGGACCTGCAAGCAGACTCACCCCGCAGCCCGGCACAACACGGCCCGGCCCAACCCGCCGGCCCGCCCGGTGCGGACGACCGCCCCAATCAATTTACCTGCTGGCGACACTTACGTTTGTACTCCGCCATCAGGCGACGCAACGCCGAGCCAGCCATTTGTCGTCCAATTGCAGCTCGAGGTCAAGTTAAGCGAAAACACACCACGTTGGTATTAGTTTATGGCGAGCGTGTGGCATAAAGTTGCAGAGTATTTATTTATATATATATGTATATATATAAAAATATATACATACACATATGTATATAAGGTGTATGTGTATATAGAGATATATCAAAAAAAAAACAAAACAAAACTGTTGAACTAGAAGTAGATGTGTATTTATTTAGTCCGCCTGCGTATGTCAATGTCGGCCAGCTTGACAAAAAAAAAAATGAAACTACGTTTTGTCGCTAGGGTTGCCAGACTGATTGTGTTCGCAAGCTAAATTATTCGGCGCATACACAAAACATATGTTAATTATTACGGTGTTGCGCACATTGCATCAACCCTAATTGCTTATAATATGCAAGGTTCGTTGTTTATTAATCTTGTCACATTGCTTCCTGTGTTGCCATCTCGCTTGCTCATTTCGTCAGCAGCTGAGAAATTTGCGATTTTTATAGCTATTCTGTATGTCTATGTGGCAACTCTGCTGAAAATGTTGTGTTGCGTGATCTGGCAATGTATTGCACATATGTTTTGTAATTAAAAACAGAATTTCAAAAAATATATGATATATGTATATGAGCTTAGATTATAAAATTAAGGCACAATGTGTAGATGTGATGATGTCATTGTCCTCCAGTGTGCTTGAGCTGTGGCAACTCTGCTACTTAACATTTTTTGCGCGATGTGGCAACGTGCTGTATTTATTATTTAAAAAGCGAATGTAAATTTGCTGAAATTATTAAATTATAGTTCATTGTGTCGATGTCGCCGCTGACTGGCCGGCAAATGTGCCTTCAGCTGACGCCAAAAGTCGACGCGCTGCTGCAGCAGCGCTGCCTCCATGCGCAACAGCGGCGGCAACGTCTCGTCGTCCTCTGCGTCCAGTTTGGAGCCGAGACGCGCGTACTCCACGGGATATGTGGACGTGGGCAGCCAAGTGGGTAGGTTGCTGGTGCCGAGCACAGGATTCGGATCGCTAACCAAAAAGTTCATGTTTTTAGTTGACTGCGTTAGGAACACCAAGGGAAAAGCTTACCCTGTGCGCGCAAAGTTCACCCAGAGACGGAGCATTAGTTCGCGCAGCTGCAGATCCTGGCGCGTCGGCACTGCGCTCACGAACAGCTCTTGGCCAATGGGAAACAGATACTGCAGCTCCTCGGCATGGCAGGCGCCGTAGAACTCGTTGCGTGCGCCCTTGAAAATCTCCGAGAAACTGGCGGCGCCCTTGTGATCAAACAGATAGACATAGGTGGATGCCAGCTGCTGCTGCTGCTTTTGCTTCTCCTGCGCGTCCAGACGCAGCTGCAGATACTCATCGATGCCAGCGACAAACCAGCCGTCGGAGATAAGCTGTAAGCAGAACATTTGTATATAGTTCAGGTTTTCCATTATAAACTCTTTGCAGGCACTCGCGTACATCGGTCAGGTTCTGATGATTGGACTTGTTGTAGTTGTGGCCCGCCTTGAAGTAGAAACTCTCGATGAGGCGCGTTATCTGCTGCTGTTCCTCGTCGTCATGATGATCATAGTTGAGCACGACGGGCAGCAGGCGGTCAAAGTATTCCTTGAACTCCGCCATGAGGTGTGGCAAATTTAGCAAGGCGGCCGTCTTCAGCAGCCCCTCCTCGGCCGTCACACCGATCATCAAAGGCAGCGCCTGGCCATGTGGCGGCTGCGCCTCGCGTGGCCGCAGCGTCAGAAAGGCGCCCTCGTGAACGGGCTCAATAACAGGCGGAAATGGAATCATGGGATCAAAATCCCAAATCTGCCAAGAGTGCAAACATAGAGATGGGTAGAAAAAGAGAGAGCGAGATAAAAAGCATTTGGATGCACTTACAAACATGTCGTAGAGCGTGGCCACCACATCCTCGGCCCGCTTGCCGCGCAGACACTTCAGTTTCGCCGCCCAATCCTCACCAGCTGTGCTGCAGTTCAGCAGCTCGCTCAGCTTGAGCGCACGTTGTGCAGCCACGCCCTCGTGCGCTGGCTGCGCCCACGGATTGAAATAAGTGCCTGACTGCGCAATGCCGCGATGCAGCAGACCGCGCGATTGCTCGGAGAGCATGTGATAGGTGACACTGGCACCGCCGGCGCTCTCGCCAAAGACGGTTACGCTCTGAGGATCGCCGCCGAAGGCCGCGATGTTGTCGCGCACCCAGCGCAGCACCTGCAGCTGATCCTTGAGTCCATTGTTGCCGGGACAGTCGAGCGTCTCCGTGCTGAGAAAGCCAAGCGGACCCAGCCGAAAATTGGCCGAGACCAGGACAATGTCGTGCTCCAGCAGAAAGTCGGGCCCGTAGAAGCTGCTAATGCCCGAGCCGCACTGCCAGCCGCCGCCATGGAACCAGACCATCACCGGCAGCGGCGCCTTCGCCGGCACTGGATCCGGCGTATAAACGTTCAGATACAGGCAATCCTCGGATCCCTCGATGATCATGTCGCGTCGAAACGGATCGCGTTGCATGCAAACGGGCGCATCCTTAACGGCCAGACGCTCGCCCTGCCAGCCCGGCTGCGCCACCGGCGGCTGGAACCGTAGCTCGCCCAGCGGCGGCACAGCGTACGGCACGCCCATAAAGGCGCGCATGTGGCGTCCACTGTGCGTTGTCCTGTGGCGCCCCACCAGCCAGCCGCCGTGCGGCAGCTGCACGTGCAGGCCCTGCGAG
Source organism: Drosophila lacertosa (assembly GCA_004143845.1). Lineage (NCBI taxonomy): Eukaryota > Metazoa > Arthropoda > Insecta > Diptera > Drosophilidae > Drosophila > Drosophila lacertosa. The sequence continues at coordinate 28,421 of SCDZ01000160.1, read as the reverse complement.
GCGCGCGCCTCCGCCGCGCCCAGGAACGCGATCAGCGGCAACAGCAGCCGCATTAGCCGCAACAGCATCCACTTGTTAGCCATTTTGTCTGGTCTTGGAAGTGAAACTGATTTGGCCGCAACGGCGCGCTGCCAGTTTTAAGATTACAACATCATCGCGGCGCTTGCTCGGCACACTGGTTCCGGCTGCCAGAAAACGCTCCCATCATTTGTCAAATTGCGTTTGCGTTTCGCTGGAAACAAAACAAAAATCCCGAAAACAAAACACGATATTTTGACATTTGTTTATGTTCATTTATCTTCGGCGGCGTCGAACCCAGTTTTTTTTTCTTCCAAAAAAGAGACGCTAAAAATAGTTATTTTTTTCTCCATTTAAACAAATAAGTTGAGCTTTAAACAGACAAGTGCCCAAATTGCGTACACTTAAAACAATTAAGTTGCGATTTGGGCTTTCAAACAAATTCTGCTATTTAATATTTTACATTAAAAGCGATATGTGGAATTAAATAAAGCTTTCGAAACTGTTTAAACTATTGTTTGTAAGCTAAAAGCTTCCACGTTTTTAGTTTATGTCTCGAATATGAATTAAGATGTAAAAAAAAAATGTATATTAAATAAATATCTATACAAACTAGCTATAAAATTGTGGAAGCAATTAAATAAAAATTATATTTATAGCACTTTAAAACGCCATTAAAATTAAGAAGAAATATTTACAATTAAAAAAAAAAAATTTGGTAATTAAAAAGCCTTTCAAATTGGGCAATTACTAAAAAGCTTTTTAAAAAATATTAAATTGAGAAATGGAATTTTTACTATGTTAAATTTCAGCATTTAAAAGAGATTGAGTAGATTTTTTAAGAAAGCTTTAAAAGCGTTTGTAAAACAAGTTTTTTTGGACTACATTTGAATATGAAAAAAAAATATATTTAATTAAATTAATTTAGCAAATAAATTTATCTTTTCAAATTATGAAAGCTTTTATTTCTCTTGTAAAATTGTAAAATATATTTAATATTTTTAAAACTTTTGCATTTATAACTAAACTGATAAATTAAGCTTTTATTTTTTAAATATGTTCAATAAAAATTATTTGCTAGTTTATACATATAAATATTAATATATTTGTGGTAATTAACAAGTTTACATTCCCCGCTCAACTTTATAGCGCGTTGTGTACCACTGTGCACAACTTTAAACTCGTTTACATATATGTATATTAAATTTTGGCCATTAATTTAAAATTCGTATTTGTTTTCTTTTAATTTTTGCGGCAGGTGTATTTTTTTTTAGCTTATTCTTTTTGTTTTTTTGCTACTTAGCGAAATGATTACCATAGGTTTCTATGCATAAGACTCGCGGCTTTAAGTTTTCGACCAGCGAACATTGGGGCAAACACACGAGTTTCTGAGTCACTTTAAATAGAACCTTATCCATTTTTGTTGTTCATAACAACTTTTAAGTGTAATTAATCGTTTTTTGTTGTTTGAAGTAATTTATATTCTTCTTTTGCTGTTTGGTTCCACTGTGCGATGGCACTAAATGGTTCTTAAAAGTGTGTCGCATGACTGTCCAAAAAAAAACGAGAATGATTTTGGACATTTGTGCGAAGTGTTCGCCTTTCGATTTTCATTAATTGGCGACGCCTTGGATCCAACAACAACAACAACAACAACATACTTAAGACTCTGATTTTCAAAGCTGCGAATTTGTGCACAAATCAACTTTTGAGCCTAGTCCAAAAAATCTTAAAAATGGCCTTCGATTTGCTGTCAACACTTGAGAATCAAGAATTGAGACGTTATCTTTTTTATTTTTTTTTACATACAACTTAATTTCATTAATGTTGCAGGCATCAAATACTTCAATGAAAAAATGTGTTTAAAAAAAAAATTGAGCACAAAAATGCATTTTTTGTTGCTTTTTGGTTGGAAAACTTGAAAGTTGCCAACTGAGCAATAAAAATATTAAAATAAAACCTTGGTTGCAGTATATATACATAAATATAGCAAATTAAAAAACATAAGTGGCATGTCATTATGGGGTATGCTCGACTGGCATATACCCAGCGTTGTAGGGGAAGTGATATAAATATTTCGATAAATAATATTCCATAAGTAAAAATATTAAAATATAAAAAATAAAAAATATAAATATTAAAATATAAATAATATTAAATTAATTAACTAATATGTATACAGTTTCTATATTTTTATATTTATTTTATATATACTCAGCGTTGTAGGAGAAGTGATAAAAATATAATTAATGATTTTTAATATTCCATAAAAATAAATAATAAAATTATAAAAAATATTATATTAATGCATTAGAATACATTTTCTGTATTTTTTATATATTTATATTTTTATTAGGTATTTTAAAAAAATGTCTTTATGTGTCTTTTTAGCATATATACATTATTTAGATTTTTTTTCTATTTAATTTATTTAAAAAACTCTATTATTTTATATTTAATAAAGTTATTAAGTTATTTTATTTATGTGGTTTATTATTTATTAAAAGAAAGAAAAATGGGTTCTACTATTAAGGATTGAGATAAATTTATTTTTTGCGTTATCTTTGCTATTTTTTTACGACAAAAAAGTGACATTTTTGAAAGCCTTCAGCTGATATACCCCATTGAGTGCTGCACGTGCAGGGTATTAAATATTGAAGCGCACTTAAAAAATGCCTTTGCATGCCCAAAAATGCCATCGGGCTAATAAGCGCAGCGTCTGCGGCCTTTGAAGTTGACTTGGCCAAAAGGAAAGTAAGAAAGAGAGAGAGAGGGAGAGAGAGAGAGGGAGTAGGAGAGAGATATCAAGTGATGAGTTTCATTTGTGCCGGGCCTTTAGTTGTTTTTTCATTAAATTTTTACCTTTTTGCAAGTTTTACTAATATGCGACAAATACTTTGAGAGCAAATTCTCATATATTTTTTTTTTTTGGTGGCTATGACAAATTGTTGCCGTCTAGGCCGCAGATTTATTTAGTTATTCAGCTAAGGCCATTTTTAATCCACTTGAGTGGCCATTTGTCAGAACACAGAAAAACAATGCACATTGGTCATCCGGAAAATTTTGTGAACATCAATTCGCATGTGTGTGGAAATTCTGTGAGGGGGAAAAATGTTATGGGAGCGAAAACGGGAGTGACAAAAGTTACTACAAAATAAATATATAAAAAATATATAGTTCCTTAAAGAAAAGGAAAAAGCAGCCATAAATTTAATTAATTTTTTTTTATAAAATAAATAATATACAAATGAAATAAGTATAAAAGTTAAGAGAATATGAATGAAGGAAATATAAATATAATACCACATTTTTGTATATAATTAAAATTGAAAAAATAATTATTAAAATACTTTTGTTAAATATGAAAAAAAAATTAATTATTAACTTTAAAACTGATAAATAAAACCGAGAAATATATTCCCAGTTCTTATTTACACATAAAAACAAATATAATATAAATAGTTACTGAAGTATATAAAAATAAAAAAATAATTCTTTTTAGGTGCTTAAAAAAAGTAAACAAAAAATGCTACGAAAGTGGTAGACAAAAAAGTTTTACCTATATTTTTAAAGTTACAAAATGTCAATTAAAACCAAATTAAAACTGTGCACAAATGAGCTCGGAATAAAATAGATAAAAATAAAAATATCAAGCTGCGGATTTTTAAAAATTAAAAATACTGGAAAATATTAAGAAATTGCTTCTAAAAGTAAAATAAAATAATTATTATCATTAAGTATTATAAAAATAAAATATATATTAGAGGATTTAAATCATTATGTGTTTATAATTTTATATACATTTATAAAAAGTTAAAAAAGAGTTTAAAAAATAATTCAAGAAATCTTTAATTTAACCATATTTTTGATAATAGAAAAAATGCAAGTTTAATTTGAATTTAAATGTTATCCCAAAAAAATCGCCTTTAATTGAATTTGTAAAAATAAAAACAATTGCTGGCGGGCATTGTTGTTGTTGTTGTTGTCGAGTTCAAGTGTGAATAAATAAAGGGTCAAGTTGAATGTTAAACAAAATAAAAATAAAGAAAAAATATAAGCAAGCTGAGTGGAATTTTAAATAGATACCTTAAAGTATTTGCGCTCATTTTTATTTATTTACATATTCCGCGCAGATTATGCACTTTAAAAAAAAAAACAGCGAAATGAGAAGGGTCGGGTTCGAACCCCAAACAAACCTCACACCTCTAACAAAAAAAAAAAAAAAAATAGAAGGAAAAACCCTTTTGGCCAAGGTTGCCGGCCAAATGAAAATGATTTATTGAAGGTGAAATATTTATTGTTTTATACGCAAATTCTCGTTGTTTTATTTAAAAATAAACAAAAGCCCGCGCGGCATCTTTTGAATTCTTGTTTCTTACTCCTTTTCAGCAAAAAAAAACAAAACATGAAAAAAAAGTGAAATAATTATTAACAAAACAGAAGCTGGCAACTGCTTAGAAATATGCGGGCCTCCCCTCAAGTATTTATTTATTCTGCGTTTTGGGTCAATTCCTCTGGTTTCATTTAATTAAAAAGAAAAGCGCGCGCATAATAAAAAAAAAACTGTATATACATATATAGGTCTATATACATATATATATCCACATGCATGTCTGTCCTTTCCTTTGCTTTCCTTTCCTTTTGGCTTGTTGGCATCCGTAACCGTTGTATTTACTTAGGATCAGGTGGTGAGCTGGCCGCTTACAAAAAAAAAACAAAAAAAAAAATAGCAGCAGCGGCCCAAAACAATGCAAAGAAGCCGCCGCCCTTCCCCGCCCTTCTCAGTCCAGTCCTCACTCCTCCACCTTCATCGCCGCCGCAGCCGAAGCCAAATTTCAATTTCGCGGTTACTGCATATTTTCCCAGCCTTTCTACCTCAAACAATACCCTGTACAATTAACGAGCTAAAGGGGCATACCTTTATTAGTTCAGCTTACAGATTTGCTTTTAGCTTAGCTTCTCGTTTAGCTTATCGCTTTGCTTCTTGCTTTACTTTCAGTTGAAACTTTTCCATATCGTAGCTTAAACTTTTTATCAATCGCTTCTCGCTTGGCTTCATGTTATTAAAGTGCTCTTATAGATTTGTTATATTTATAATTTAATTGTTTGCAGCTATTCCTGGAAGCTAAGCCGCTTCTCTCTTTTATTTCACTTTCTCAATTTGATGAACTTAATTTTTTTATCAGCTTCTTTTTCCTAACTTTAGTTTGGACATGTGCTAAAGTTAGTTTTAACTTCTGTCTCTATCGCTTCTCGCTTTGCTTACTTTTATTTTCTTCTATTGGCGAGACTCTTGCTTCTTGCTTATATTATTTTTGTTTGACTTATTCAATTGCTTCTCGCTTGATTTTTGTTATTTAATTTTATTTGTTTTTTATTTTTTGCTTCTCTCTTCTTAGTTTTTGTTTTGATTCGCTTCTCACTTGTCTATTTAATTCACTTGCAACCTTGTGCTTAACTTCTTTTTTAGCTTCTCACTTCACACTTTTTGTTGCTTAACTTTTGAACTGTTTAATATTTTTGATTTGTTTTTGTTTTGTTATTGCTTAAACTTAACTAAAGTTCCTCGCTTAACTTCTTTTTTTTGGATGTGCTTCTTGCTTACAGTTTGCTTTGCCTTTAGCTTTGCTTCTCTAAGACTTAACTTCCCAGCATTCACTTTTCGCTTTGCTTCTCTGTTTTCCTTAAACACTTTATTACAGGGCATTTTGTAGTCGCATCTTGTTAAGCTCTGTGGCTTTATGACTTGTTTGGCTTTGACGTTTTAAGGGCTGCTCGGGGAAAGGGGCTTGGGTGGATGAACGCTTGGTGGCAATGGAATTTAAACGAAATTTTTGGTAAGCGACTCCAAAGCCAAAATATGGAACTTTAAAACAGCCCAAAAACGCAGCGGCTTAAGCGATAATTGGCCACTAGAAAATGTCGATGGCGATTGCGATTGCGGCCCAAAACATGCAAATTGCCAATGTCCGGGCCGGGCTTACAGTTTAAGCCAGCAAAAAAAGTTTACTTCCTTAATATATATATTGGTTGTTATCCTCGATATGGCGGTTAAGAAAGGGGGCGTATTAGGTTGGCAAGAATGCGATTTTTGTGGTCGCTCTAAAAGCTACAGACTTGGGATTTTAACTGAGTACTCTTAAGTAATCAGGTTAGTTAGGTTATTTTGATTTTTGGATTATGTTTGAAGGGGGCGTGGCAAATCGCAAAAGTCTATGACTTAATTTTAAAGCTTAATAATTAAAAATAATAAAAAATTGCTGAGAGATTACTGAAAAATTTCCTTTAAAGGGAAATAAAATAAATACTAGGGCCTAGGTTCGAATCCAACCAGCTGGCAACATTGTAGCTTCTCAAAACTATAGATACCCTATAAAAGCAGTTATTAAAAACAGATAATAAAATAACTAAAATCCATAATTTATTCCACGATTCTGTGAACGAGTATTGAGCAGTCGTTTATGCCCGATTAAACTTTGTCTTTTTCAGCGGTGGTTGCAAATGTCCAATGACAAGAACATGGACATGGACATGGACATGGACATGGAGGCTGTCGGGGCAGGGGCGTAGAAGGGGGGAGGGGGATACCAAATTGATATGCAGCAGCTGTTGCGTATTTCAGCTCGAGCTCTGGGGGCGTTGTGGGCGTGGCAGCTGTGCACTTTAAGCGCTAGCCTCGTAATAATCATAAAAATATGTATGCATATAGATAGGCTATAGGGGATCTATCTCCATCTGCAGTCCACGCAGGGGCGGGGATCAAAGGGCGGCGTGGGGGGGAGATTGACATTGCCGGGGATTAGCTCGTCTGATTGGACACAATGTGATTAACTTGTCGTCAGCGAGAAGGCGACGCGATGCGCGGCACGTCGCGACACGTTCACTTTGGCTTACACACCCACACACACACTCTCACACACACACACGCACAGCTTTTATTCCCCCTCAACACACAAAAAAATTGGCTTCTGTTTGCCCAAAATTAACCCATTACGCACTCCATTAACCCACGCTCGATGCGAATGCATGTGGGCCACCGGCTAATTAGTTGTGGCAGCTGATGCTAAACACACACACACACACACACACACACACACACACTCGCACACTCTTACACACATCCCCTTTCAGCTGTTTGGCCTAAAAGCTGCTGTCAAATTTCGTTAGTCAGCCTGAGTTCATATAAATACAAATGCAGTCAACTATATCTGTCCCTCTCTTTCTCTCTTTCTCTCTCTCTCACACTCTAAATTTTGTACCTGTTTAGAAGAAATGTTTTCCATACTTTATATTAAAAATACAGTCTAAAAAAAGTTATCTTTAACCATTTGTTTATCCTTCTTTATCTACTGTATATATCTTCATATATATATATATATAAATATATATACACTTATCAGCACTTATTTTAGACCCTATAAAATGTATATATACCTGATCAGTTGAGTCTTAAGAAGTTCTTGTCAATTCCTACCCAACTCAACTTAACTAAAAGTTAAAGTAAGCTATAAATTTTAATAAAGCTAAAATAATTCTATTTTATAAAGATCTGTATAAAATTATTTAAAATAAGGAATATAATTATATATAATTCCATAGCTTATCATAAGATAACAAAAGCGAACATTCCAAAAGATATCTTAGTCAAAAATTAAATTAAATTAAAGTATTGTTTATGAGTTCTATTGGATTTAATTAATCTGTTTGGAAGAAGTGTCCATAAAATGTCTTTACTGCCTTCTTCTTCTACTCTTAAAAACTCTTCATCATAAATTCTTCCAAGAGTATTTAAACAATTGTAAAGTTTGAAGGAATTTAGTTAGCTATTAATATTATTATATTATTTATATATTATTTTAAATATTATTATTATTATAAATATTATTATTTTTGTTATTGTTATTATTATTATTATTATTATTATTATTATTATTATTATTATTATTATTATTATTATTATTACTATTATTATTTTAATTATTATTATTATTATTATTTTTTTAATTATTATTATTATTTTAATTATTATTATTATTATTATTATTATTATTATTATTATTATAAGTATTATTATTATTATTATTATTATTATTATTATTATTATTATTATTATTATTATTATTATTATTATAATTATTATTATTATTACTATTATTATTATTATTATTATTAAAAAAATGTATTATTATAATATATCTCCTTAGACAAAAAGTGTAACAATATTTCAGCCAGACATTAACTTAAAATATGTTTAAAAAACGCACTTTATTTTTATTTACACACACTGAAACACACGCACACACACACACACACACACACACACACACACTTGCATTACTTTAAAGGCGCAGGATTCTTTTCCGTTCAAGATCTTGGCCCGAACAATGCGCGAAAAGTTCGCTTTTGTTGCACGCATGCAGGGAACAAGCCAAAAGGGGGCGTGGCCAAAGGGGGCGGGGCCATTGGCATTTTGAATGCCAATATTTGCGCATTGCAAATGTGGCCAAGTGGGGTATATTAGATTTAAGGCAATGGAGGTAACAAATTGAAGGAGGGAAATTATTGAATACTTATTTCTCTTTAGCAGCTGCTTAAATATGTTTGTCTCGCTCTCGTTCTCACTCTCTCTCTTTCTCTCTCGCTCTTTAAACGCTTAGAGTCTGAATCTTGAAGTTTTCTTCTTTAATTTTAATTTAACTAAAAGTAGCTGAAACTTTTTATAAAGTATTCATAAAAATCGATAAATATCGCTTGTTAAGCAGAGTTTTGTTTTGAGCATATCTCCGAGTTTATTTTAACTACAGACAAATAATTTTGTATTATTATATGTATATTTTAGAATATTATAAAAGAATTTAAGTTAAATTTATTTGTTGAAAACAATTTTGTGTGTTTCCTCCAAAAGAAAGTAAAGCATTTAAATAGCTAAAGCTTTAATTTTTTGTTTGTGCACACATTAGAATATAATTTTTTAGCCCTGAAAGTTTTATAAAGATTGCATAAGAGATAAAAAAGTTATTCAGGTTTCTTAGTTAGAGGAGAGAAAAAGTTGAATCCACGTGAATCCTTTGTGTGTGTGTGTATGTGTGTGTGTTTAGTATAGCTGGGTATGCCTTAGTCGGTTATACCCGTCGCCAAGCTCACTTTTTTCCTTCTTTCCATTTTGTGCATTTGGCTTTTTATTTCAAGTCAAGTGCAGTTTGGAGGCAGCAACAGGACGAAGGACGAGGAGGGGGAGGAGGATGAGGATGAGGAGGTTGAGGATGAGGATGAGGATGAGTGCATTTACGCGCGAGTGCATTCGAATGCTCGGCATTTGCATTAACAACAATAACAACAATGGGGCGCAGCAGCAGGAGCTGGGCCACGCCCTGTTGGCTGCCCAACAGGGCGCTAAGGATCAAGTGGCACAATTGGCCCCGGGAGCCCCCCCAGGAGCAGACACAGCCCAACACAGGAGTGGTTTGGGATTTCGGAATTATTGGATCCGAGTGGGCGATGCCCGAAGAAAATGGGAATAATTTTTTGTTTAACAGTTTTGGTTTTTGAGAAAATAATTGGAAATACTTTTTGGGAAGTTTATATATTTTTTTTCTATTAACATTTGCAATTCTTTTGGATAATGAACAAAGGCGAGCTCAAGAAGAGTAAGGCCAGCCTGGATCTAAACGGGGTGAGCCTTCCAAAGAGATCTTCCTGTAGGCTCCCACCAATATTAAAATTCCCTTTCTGGTCCGAACAGCGTTTTCTGGCCGAGCAGCGGATCGTGCCGGATGAAGGATCAAAGGTCCTTGGCTCAATGAAAGGCGTTGGCAAAATGGCCGAGGAACGTCCTTCCAGCGACACGGACCTGTTCATCGCCGAGAAGAAGAAAGGCAGTCTCATCGTTCTCTACTCGCCGAACGAGGGAACTGAATAGGAATCAGGTAACGTTCAACTTGAAAGGCCAAAAAAGAAAACGTCCTTTTTAGGCTTCTTCCACAGATCCCATTTGTTAAAGAGGATTCAGTGAGAGCCCAAGGATCACCTTCAGAGAAATTTCCAGGCACAGAACCTTGATTTGAATTCCGAGTCTATTTTAATGTGTACATTTTAGGTCAAGTAAACTTTAACAATTTTTTAAAGTTCAAACTGAAATTCAGTTTAATCTTAAGCAAACTTTAGTAATGTGAAAGGCTGCAGAAGCAAAGGATAACTTTAGCCCTAGGTTCAAACCCAGAGCAGCGATTAACTAGAGTCCAATAAGAAATCATCAACTAAACTCAACTATCGGACTAGAGTCCAATAAGAAATCATCAAGTAAGCTTTAACAATTTTTTAAAGTTCAAACTGAAATTCAGTTTAATCTTAAGCAAACTTTAGTAATGAGAAAGGCTGTAAAAGCAAAGGATAACTTTAGCCCTAGGTTCACACCCAGTGCAACTATTAACTAGAGTCCAATAAGAAATCTTCAACCTTTAGGAATTATTTCAGTCCCTCTCCAAAACTATTTTCAGCCACAAAATGCGAGCAGCCAAAAACGTTGTTCTATGAAATAAACCCAAGTGGTTAGTCAAGTGCCTTAAATGTCCTTTTTCGTCCTGTCGGGCGGCAAACGAGGCAAGTGCGGAAAAAGGGCAGCTTTTTCTCTACGCTGGTTTAGAATTATGAACTGGCATTCGAAATATCTTCTGCGTGTCGCGGCAAATGTCTTAAGTGCACAATGGGAAACACACGACGCGAAGGATTTACACCCAAAAAACACAACCAAACACACACACACTCGCACACACTCGCACACACACACTGGGAGAGAAACAATGTGATAACGGGGCGTGCGAATATTTCAATGTGACTCTGTGTGTGATTTTAATACCCTAACTTAAGGTACTCACATTTCAGCATTTATTATATTAAATATTATTTTAATTATAGTAAAAGGCTTTGATTGAAATAATAATAAAAAAAAACAAATATATAAAAATATTAGTTTAATTATAGTAAAAGGCTTTGATATAAATAATAATAAAAAAAAACAAATATATAAAAATATTAGTTTAATTATAGTTAAAGGCTTTGGTTTAAATAATAATTAAAAAAAAACAAAAATATATAAATATTATTTTAATTATAGTAAAAGGCTTTGATATAAATAATTATAAAAAAAAGGTAATAATATATTTACAATCTTTATAATCTTTAGTCTCACTAATCAATCAGGGTTCAAATCCCGTGCGGTAAACTATAAATTACAGCTAAAACGTCTTTAAAAATATCAATTACTAATTAAGAGGTTAGATATAAAATAAAGCTTTATTTAATATGATTATCTTAATTTTAAAGCTTACTGTTAACTTGCTTGTTTAGAAGTTCGTTTGCTTTGACAAATTTCTTGCTTAAGTTCATAAACTGATAAATTCGAAAAGTTTCAGCTTATGTTAAAAAATATTCATATTAAACTTTAATCCTAACTTTTGTAAAGAAAATTGGTTTTTTTCTTAAGGTTCCTGGCAAAATTCATTTTAATATAAATAAAATATAATAAAAAAACATTTAAATTTATTTATGTTAATAAAAAAATAATAACATTTTTTTATGAAATGTGTTTATTTTTTAATGTGCTTATTTTTTACGTTAAAAATATTTGCTTTTAATTATTTTAATAATTAATACAAATATTTTTTTCTTATTGCTACTGTTAAAGTTTATGTCAAATAATTAATTGTTGCCCAAGTCAATATTTACAAGGTGTAAAAAATGTTTTTAATTTGCTTGCCTTTTGAAGTATACTTGATTTGTAGTTCCTGTTAAAGTTCATGTCAAAAAGATAATTTGCTACCAAGTATTACATTTTGTTATTCAAATAATATCTTTTCAAAATATTCTGAATTTTTCTTAACTACCTGTTAAATTAAATATTGTCATTAAAATGCTGCCTTCAAGTATTTTTTTAAGGTTCCTGGCAAAGTTCATGTTAAAAATAGCCTTTGTTTTTATTGTTACCAAGCCTTTTAAGTAATATCTTAAATAATATAATTGAAGTTATTATTAAATGTGTTTTTTTAGGATTCCTGGAAAAATGCAGGTGAAAAATAAATATAATATAACAAAAAAATGTTTCTTTAATGTGGCTTTTTTAAGGTTCCTGGTAAAGCTCATGTTAAAAAATAACTTTATTTAGTATGCTTAAAATACAAATTGATTCAACAGGCAGAGGAACCAAATGTGGATTTTATTAGTTATTTAAGGAAAAGTAATTTAAGGGCATTTTAACTTCGGTTCGAAACCTTTTTTTAAGCTCCCGCTTTATTTTGTTTATTTTTTTTTGTGGGAGTTTTTTTTTTTTGCTGGATTTTCGCCATTCGCACTTGAGCGAAGGGTGCGAATTTTGTCACTCCGTTAACGTCAAGGCCATGAATACATCAGCGGAAGATGCCGTCGCGGAGGCTGTGCGTGTGTGTGTGTGTGGGCGTGGCCAGGAGAAGGGGGGGGGGGGCTAAGGTGTTTTTTTGGGGCAAACGAATGAACAGTTGAATCCTGTTTTGGCTGCTTTTTGCGGATTGTTGTTGCCTGAACCCAAAAATATATTTCACACCTATGTGGGTGTAGTTTCACTCTGTGTGTGCGAGTGTGCGTGTGTGTGTGTGTGTGTGTGGCAAGTGGCATTTGCTGCTGCTCGTTTGGCTGTCACTTTGGCTCGTTGAAATTCATTACGCAAAGCGGGCGGACCGAGAAGGAGACGAATCCTGCGACACAGACAAAGGCAGCCGTGACAAACGTAACGGAAGACGGCGCAGACAGCTGACTCTTTGTGTGTGTGTGTGTGTGTGTGGCCAAGCGGGCGGGTGGGTGGGTGGGTGGGTGGTGACAGTGGCATGTCTAAATGTCGACGACAGGCCATTTTCTATAACTTATCTGATTTTAATTGCTTCAAACATGTGCGTGCACACTCATTGTCTGTCCCCAAGTGTGTGTGTGTGTGAGTGTGTGTGTGTGTGCCTGTCTCCTGTATGCCAGCGCATCCTTTTGGCAGCCTTTTGCCTTCTTTTCTCATACAACCACCGCAAAGTGAATGAAGCATATTCGGTTTTTTTTTTAACTTTTTTCTATTCACAGAAATGCAATTATTATCGCTATTATTCAAGCTAAAGACTTGAAATTTGGCATTTATGTTTGTTTTTGTTTAAGTTTATTGTGGTGCAAAGATTTTTGAATTACGTCCACTGTGGGCGTGGCAAATCGAACTTAAATTAGCGTAATTGCCTTTATATTATGGCTAGAAATGTCAAATTTAGCGGAGATGGACTGAAGAGCTTCTCTAAGGCAGCACACATTAAACTCTATTGCTAATTATAACAAATGCTACTAAGATAAATGTAGTATTGTATGTATATGTATATTCTTATTATTGGATTACTTGAGTTGGGTTCTTTTAATTTATAAAGTAGTTGAGCTGCTCTCTAAAACTTATTCTTTATATATACAAACATTGTTTGCTTATCGATTAGGGCATCCTTTAGTCGTTCATGCCAGTCCTGCAACTTAGTTGCCCATCTTCTTATTCTTTTTTTTTTTTTTGGTGCTGTCAACATTATTTCACGTTGAGCGTTGTGTCGTCAACTTGCTGCTGCTGCAAATTAAGGCGGAAAAGGGCGGTGGGGGCGTGGCAGGGGCCACTTGGCAGCCAAGTTGATGACCCCGTCCCCAAAACTATATGCACGTCCACCACGTACCATGTCCCATGTGTGCGTCTCTCTTCTGTTCCCCTCCCCCTTCCCCTGCCACGCCCCCTTGGAGTTGGTCTTTGTGTGCGTATGTTTATCTCTGGAGCGCGCTGCGTCTTTTTATGAGCTTTGTCGGGCTTTGATGTTAATTACCCTGTAACAACGACGACGTCCTTAGCGCTCCCCACATCCTGGCCCCAAAAAATGTCGGTAAACAAAATAGAAGCAGCCGCCGCCGGCGACCACCAAGTGTGTGTGTGTGTGTGTGTGTGTGTGTGTGTGTGTGTGTGTGTGTGTGTGTGTGCGACTCTCGTTGGCCGAGATTATCTCCAAGGACCTATAAATCCAGTCATTAAAGTCACAGTCACAAGACGTTGCCGGCTTATCAGCGTCGGGAGCGGCGTTGCCACCGTTCGCCTTTCGGGCATCCCTGTCCCCCATCGCCCCCTCTCTTTCTCGCGCGCGCTTTATAATAAAATTAAGCTAAAACAAATAAAAATTGTTGCAAACGGGCGTATTCGACTCAGGAATACTCTATTTATGAAACAAGCAATATTTGTTGGATGAGGGATTCGAACCTAGGAAGTTGCTTATTAAATATTCCAACTTAAATTAGCTAATAAGCAATGTTAGCACACAAATTCTAATAAGAATTTATAGGAATATTAAAAAAAGGTTGCTTTCTTTATTAGTAGTGATTTTATTTCATATTATAAGTATTAATTTTAACACTTGGGTATTAAAATCGACCTTTCTACCCCTTAAAGAAACTCTTCACTAATCTTTTCTAGCACAAAAATTTTTATAGCTTTACTAATAAAAATAGTCAAAAATTTTGACTCCAACTTTTAGCTTTTTTAGCTTAAAGGAAACGTTAAATTTTAAGTAAAACCAATATGGCCTTTTCAGCTGGCCAAACCAGGGTATATACTCAAAGGGCGAGCTGTGCTTGTTTAGTTGTCTAGTTTTTGTTTTTGTTGTTGTTTTGGCTTCGCTTTTATTGCACGCATGTAGTTTGGCACTCTTTGCGGTGTTGTCTGTTGTCTGCTTAAGCAGCGTTGCCAGATGTTTAAACGCGCACACACATACACTCACAAACACATACACACACACTCACACAGTTATTCGCGCATATGTGTAAAAGTCGTCGCCCGTTCGAGCACTGTGGAAAATTTGTGCTATTATTGGGACATATTCATTATAATGTAAATAAATAAATCTTAAAAAAAGTAAAAAAAAAAAAAGTAAATAAATAAAATATTAACATTATTAGAAATTCATAAACAAAGGAAAAGCTAAAGAATAAGGCATTTTCATTTGCAAAACTTTATTTAAAAGACTGCAAACAATTTATTTTATTTGATTATTCGAAATAATTGCCTGGCATTTAGTTTGAGTGTGAACTTCAATTAAAAAAAAAAACTAAATTTAATAAGCATTAATACAGAGATGAAGAGATATAAAGATTAAATAATTGATAAGCCAAGAACTGAAAATGTGTTTTTGTCAGCTCGAGTTACATGAATTTAATTAAATTCATTTTAAATAACGTTAAATAAAGTTTTTTAATTTTTTTATTTAATGTGTTCTTATATAATGTTAAAAAAAAAAAATATATATATAAATATATATAAATATGCATAGTAATGAAGCATATGCCTTCCCTTAAAAAAAACTAATCTGGGACTCGAATTTGTTTAATTAAAAACAAAAAATTTATATAAATTGTTTTTTAACAGCTTTAAAATCCGCTCTTAAAGTATTTTATTCAGCATAACTTTCATCCTCATTTAACATAGTCATTTTTTTATTATTGCTAATTTTTAGCACTATTTTTTTTGCCTGTAAAAATGTCAAATTTGCCCACAGTGCTCTGTCGCTGCCACCCGCTGTGCCAACAAATGTTTGTCTACGCTTTAAGCTTAAATTAAGAAATATATTTGGCTGCTGCGGTTTCTAATGAAGGCAAATATGATATTTAATAACATATTTTACTTGCATTTATAAAGTAAATAAACTACAGCCATGGGCATACAAATAGTACAAATTAATAATTCAGATTAAATTGGTTTTAATACTTTCAAATTAATATGAAGGAAACAAATTTTGGATGTTTTTTTTTTATTTCATTTAGTAAGTTGATTAATTCTGATCAAATATTGAATTTTTAAATGTATATGAAAAATTTAAAAAAATATATCTAAAATGTTTTTGAATATTTTAATAGTTGGAAAAATATATATGTAGTATAAATGTATATTATAATAAATAGATAAAGACTTTTTTAGCTGTCCATTTTTTTTAGTTTATCAATTAACAGCGAATTTCCCTTATTTATAAGTCATATTAATTTTTATTTTATTTATTTATAATTTATTAATATATATATAATTTAGTTTACTATTATTTAAATATATCTTTATGCATAATTTTATAATATATAATATGTACTTTTTATAGCTATTCAAAAGCTATTTCTTTAATAAACCAAAAATATAATTAAAATTTATATACTTCTTTGAAGACAATAAAAAAAAACATAATAAAAAGTATTTTGTCTTATATTTCATAAATGGCGTTAAATTTAATATTAACACATTGAACATGATTAAATCTTTTGGTGAGCAAAATTTTCTACTTTTTTTTATATTTATATTTATAAAATATATATTTTATTAAAATTATATTATATTAATAATAATAATAATAATATTAAAGTGTTTACTAATTTTTGTGTATTAAACTTATTTAAAGTTAAGCTTTAAGCCAACATTTGCCACAGCTTTACACTATAAGCCAGCTTCCAGTTGGCCTCAACTATCAGTTTCGACATCTTAGATTTCAACTCAAATAAATCAACCTTAAATAAAGTTGTCAGCATAAGAAATACACACTAGAATATCTTCTTCTTCTGCTTCTCCTATTTCTTCTTCTTATTCTAATTCGATTGCTGATCTCTTTCACTTCGATTATGTCAGCTGCAATCGCGGCCTTAAATCACAATCAGCCAAACAAAATTTGTTGTAGGCCAAACGCGGCCAATTGGCAGCCGGATAAGGCCAAAGTGTGAGAGAGATGGGGCGATACACAGAGAGAGAGAGAGAGAAGGAGAGAGAGAAATGGGCAGCACTTAACCCACCGACGGACTCTATTAAAAATGCTTGGAAATGCGCTTAACATTCGAATCTGTTGCAAAATAAATCTCCATATGTGAGTTGACAGGCCCCCAAAATTTAGCAGGGGGCGGGGCAGCCCCCAAGATGCCCCCTGCGGGCCTGACGACATTCAGAGCTAAGTTCAGTGCTGTCACATTATTAGTTAGCTTGAAAAAGGCTGAAAGAAGTTAGCTAAAATAAACAAAGAGAAATCGAGAATAATAAGAATCTTAGTGCCAGTGATGTTAATTTATTTGTTAGCTTGGAAAAGGCCAAAAAAGCTAGATTTGGCTCTAGAAAAGGCAACAAGGTTCGAATTTGAGGCTAAGTAAAATCTTAGCTAAAGAAAAAACAGCTTGTTTTATTTGCTTAATAGTTAGCTTTAAAGTTAATAGACTTAAATATATTAATATATAATATAATAATCAATTAAAGTAAGCTTTGAGTTTAAACCTAAGACAAGTGAAAGCTGTTAGCTTGAAAATGGCTAAGTAAGCTATTCGAAATGGGATTCGAACTTGCAGCTAGTTCGAAATAAGAAAAAAAAAAAGTAATAATATTTTTATGAATTTAAATTCAGTTTTTAAGTTAATTTTAAGTTTCAAGCTAAGGGAAATTCGGCCCGGTAAAAACCGCTAAAGTGTTTGCACAAAGTCACCTTTTTTTTCTGTTTTGCCTGTTGTGATTTTGGCTCTGATTTCTTTTATATGTTTGTGTTTTTTTTTCAGTTTTTTTCTTCTGTGGCTGTCGCTTAAAAGCCATAAATAACTCATGCCTTGTTGCCTATTTCGGCTGCTGTCGATAGTTATCGGCGCACCACCCGCACCAACCCACAAACCACCCAAAAACCACCCCCCGCTTGGTCAGCAGCTGCCGCAGCTCACAGAGCGCCAAGTTTTTTGGACAAACTTATTTACACACACACACACACACACAGAGAGAAAAAAATATATGTGACTTTAAGGTGGCCCAAAAGAGGAGCGGGAGACGGGTGGGTGGAGGGGGGGGGGAGTGGCAAAAGCTGTGATTGTGATTTTCACTAATTTGGCCCATGTTGGCTGTCAAATTGGTTGCCATGTGTGGGTGTCATTAATGTCAATTTCCCCCTCCCAGAAAATCCTAGAAAAAGACAAAGGCGACACAGAAAGACACTAAAAATGGCCAAGTGTGTGTGTGTGTGTGTTAGTGTGTGTGTGTGTGTGTGTGTGAAGGCTGTTAGACAGTTGCAGACACAGAGACGACTCATTAATGCCACTCATCAAAACTATAACTAATGGGGGAGGACACATGAATATCCTGTTTAGCGGCGGCAGCTTGCTTTTGTCCTGGCATTTAGCTATTTTCGCGTAAATTGCTGCTAATTTTGTTTATCGCAGGACAATTATCCAAGCGAACGAACTGACAAATGAGCCAACACACACACACACACACACACACCCACACACACACACATGTGTGTCTGTGTTTTTGTTTGCTTTTGGCGCCACATTTGGTTTTAGCCGTTTTTAAAGCGCTTTCAATTTTTGGCTAATTTTAATGGCTAAGCGAAACTCGCTCGCCGCACACGTTCGCATCTTTATCCAATTATGAATTTTTTGTCATTACGCCAATGTCCATGGCAATAGGTCCTGGCGTCCTTCGCCCTGCCCCCTTCCACCTCCCGCAAAAAAAAAAAAAAAGCTAACGCAAAAATCTCATTATGATTTCATTTCGTTCAAATGAAGCGCTCGTGCTGGGCGCTGGGGCGTCCTTGGGGGCCAGGGGCGGGCGACAGGGGGCGTGGCGGCAGCATGTGTTGGTTGGCTTGCAGTCAAGTTAACTGTAAACAGGCAGTGAACGACTTGTGGCTACACTGTAAAAAAAAGGGGTGCAAAGTTGAAATGAGAATACTAAGCAAAGAGCTGCGTAAGGCTTTCAGGCTTCTACCTACCAAATTTGGTAGCTCTAGCTCTTATGTGCAGTGAGATATGCTAAAAAAAAACCAGGTCAAACAATCGATATTTATCGATTTGGGGCAAAAGTTGCGATTTAATAATAATTGGTAATTCACTTTAGCTGCTTTTTTTCTGCAAGAAAAGGAAGCATTATTAAGATATCTGCTCTGGTAGACTATGATTTTGAGAAAGGATTACAAATGCTGATCAAGAATATATATATATATATATAAATTATATATATATTCTCTGCTCTTCTTTCCTTCAAACCAATATACTCCTTTTGCCTGCATATTCTATGGTTTCCGTGCAATAGTAGTGCAAACAAAGCAAGCGGGCATAAACGACTGCACAATACTCTGCTGACAGTGTGTAAAAAAATAGCTTAATTTATTCCCCTTAAATAACAATTTGATTGCCTAACTAAATTTTAAGTTTTTTATTTTAAATAAAATATTTCACACTCAAAACCAATATGCCCGCTTTAGCTTAACAGAGCAGTGCATGCAAAGGACTTGACTTTCGCTCCTGTGCGCCGTGTCCTGTTATCTGTATGTGTGTGTGTGTGTGTTTGTTGTCCTGCGCTGCTGCCGTGGACAACGGATAAGGCGATAAATTTATTTTAAAATAAAATTTACTTGCCCGCTGCTGCTTACAGAATACCCTAGGATTGGCTGAGGCTTATGGGGTATGTGCAACTAAAGTCCATCACTCGAGAAAGGTTAATAAGTAAGGATATTTTACATACTTTCAATTTAATTTCTTGAATTCTTTTCTTTAACTTTAAAATTGAATTAGGTTCGAACCTCGGTTTTTATTATAAAGTAAGTTTGAATTAGCTTTCAAATGACAAAGGCCAAGTACTAAGTAAACAAACAATCATAAATAAAACTTCAGCATACACAGAAAAGAATATATATACATACATATATATATTTCATAGAGAAACAATTTTTAGATTTAAATAAAAGTTATATATTTATATAGACCACAGATCCATGGACTCCACCGAGAAAAGTGTTGGCCGCCTCGACGACGAGCAGCAAACGCTCGATGGCAATCAGCTGGAGGAGCTCGAGGAGCTGGAGGAGCAGAAGCTCAAGTCCAAATATCCCAAGGGCCTCTCCAGCGGTCATTCTGTATTCCTGCAGCGACGTCTGCACAAACGCCAAAAGTTCTTCGATTCCGGCGACTATCAAATGGCCAAACAAATTGGCGTCGAGCAGCTTCTAACGGACAAGGCGATCACCGGCGAGCTGATCCCAACGCCCGAAACGGTTCCCGTTCGCAAGTATTCCATAATCCAGCCCTGCAAATATCCCCTCACGAAGTAGTCCCAAGCTCTCTATATAGACTATACGATATATATATGCTATATGCCTTATTTTTCCATATGTTTTCTATTATTTTTATATATGTACACTTTTATTCCTGTACGTAGCTACGTGTGTGTGTGTGGGCTGCCAGCTTAAATACATATATTATATTTAATAAGACATTTCGATTTTCATTCATTAACATCGCTTACAATTTAAATTATTTTAATATTAAATAAAAACTAATCATATTTGCTTTTGATTAATTTTATAAAGTTGTTCTTTTTTAATCCATACTTAAAAAAAAAATTTTATTTGTCTATATTTATATATTACTTTAACTTTTAAGTTTTTTTGTATTAAATTTTCTTAATTTTTTCATTGTATTTTTATTAAACTCAATTATTCCATTATTCAAATAAAATACTTTTTGCTTTGATATTTTTTTTATACAATTTATGATAACTCTTTATATTTGTAATATCAAATTTTTAGGCAATTTATGATAACTTTTTATATTTAATATTAATTTTATATCGCTCATCTGAGCTTCGTATATTTTAATTTTTTTGCTTTTTAAAATTTTTATTTAATTTTTGAAAACTTTCACATTTTTCCTTTTCCATTTATTAATATTTTATATTTAATTTTTTAAAACTATTTATAACCTTTTATATTTATTATTATTATTCTTATATTATTTATATGTCTATTATTATTATTAATATTATTTATTAATATTTTATATTTAATTTTTTAAAACTATTTATAACCTTTTATATTTATTATTATTTTTCTTATATTATTTATATGTTTGTTATATTATTTATTATTAATATTTTACATCTTATTAATCATAATTAGTACTATTAGATAAACATTTATTTAATTACAGTAAAATAGAGAATGAAATGCAATATTTTAGATAAATAATATTTTAATAAATATAATCAGCACTTCATGGAACATAAAGAACTAAATGATTGCATCAATTTAACTTTTATTAAATTTTTAGTTTAAATTAATTTTTATTTAAAAAGTTGAGTTATGTTCAATCGTTTTTTCTCCAAGTGTACATCTTTTTAATATGGAATTATTTAAGTATTTTTGTGACCAGCTTAAAAGTTTGAAGCTTTTCTTTTAAATAGTTTTTTTTTAATTTTCCCTTTCTTTGCGTTTAATTTAATTTAAGTTTTAAATATTATTTTGGCTTTTCTCTGAGTGTACTATATATATATATATATATATTTATTTAAAACTTGCCATTCTTTTTTATTTAATTTATAAAAAATACTCTCATATAATTAGAAATAATTTATTGAGGCATTTATAAACATATTTTTATTTAATATTATTATGTTATTTAGGTATTTACAGGGTAGCTTTTGGGCGACTCCATATCTTTTCACCCTGCTTTGTGTATTTAATGTTTTTTCTGTATTTTTTTTTGTATATTTTTCTTATTGTTGCTGTTTAATTTTGTTTGCTTTGCCAGTTTGTCCTTGTTCGTGTCCTTGTTCAGCTGCTCTTTAAATATGTATTTTCTTGTTGTTGTTGTTGTTGTTGTTCCTGCTGCTTACCTTAACGGCAAAAAAATGTGCTGCTTTTGTTATTATTATTGCTGTTGTTGTTGTTGTTGTTGTTTCGTTGTCCTGTCGTATTTAAATTAAAATGTTATTTATGTCAGCTGTTTGATTTCTTAACTTGCTGCCACGCCCCCCGCCCCTGCCCAACTGCCCTGCGGCATATTTATTTCGTTTTTTTTTGGATTTTTTTTTTTTATTTTCTTCTTTCTCGCATCCTTCGCATCCTTCGCATCTTTTCTTTTGTGCATTAGAAAATAAGCAGCTTAGTTAGTGTTAAACGGCTGGTAGCGATGCGTAAGGGCGCCTGGGGGCGTGGCTGGGCGAGGGGCGGGGGCGGGGGCGGGCAGCCTGGGAAACTATGCGGCATCATCTTGTGTGGTGGCAGCCAGTTTCCGTTGCATGCAGCGCAAAAGTTGCAGCTCATTTCCTTGAAATATGCAACACGCACTTCTTTCAACTGTTTCCGGGTGTGTGTGTTGTGTGTGTGTGAGTGTGTGTGTGCAGTGTTTGTTTTTAAGTGCCACACTTGACGCCTTTGTCAACTTTATCGCAGCATCAGAATGAAAATGAAGCACACAAATCAATATTATTTACTTGTTTAATTTATTATTTATAATTATTATTTATTTATTAATTATTTAAAAATTAAATATAACAATATATAATTAATTATTATTAAAACAGCTCATTCGCAGATTTTTTAATTTTTTTTTTCTATTTTATTGCAACGCCCAAAAGCTTTTTCATTTGCTTTATTCTAGTTAAAATCTTTTTATCTTGTTTTTTTTTTTTAGTTTTGAGGCCAACACAAAGATTTCTTCAGAGTATTTTATTGTATTATTGTTACAATAATTCTATAAATTTAATTAATATTCCAGTTCATCATCTTAACTACATAAGTTTGAATTATAAATTTAATGTTAGCATTTTAAAATTCTCTTTTAACAAACATTTTTATTATTATTTTTTTATTGTTTTAGTGTTAATTCTGAATAAATATATATTTAATTTGTATTAATCTTAGTTAAAAAGATATTTTAAAAAATATTTTAATAAAAATTTAAAAGTTTTTTTTATATTAAATGGCAAAATGCTTAGCCCTTAGTTATATTATATTATAATAATATTATAATAATAATAATATAATATTATATAGAGTAAACTAAATTTTCTTAAGAAGTTTTCTAAATTCTTCTATGCTTTATATTACTTTATTTAATAAAATTCCTTATTTTTTTAAAATATTTCTCTATATTTTTATTAATGGATGTTTTTTTTATATTTTTTCTATTTAAAAAATACTTTGCTGAGCTTTAACATTATCGCTCTATATATATTAACTTTGATATAATATTACATCATATATTATATATAATATTTTTATTATATAACATAATATTATATATTAAATATAATATAACTATTATATAATATACCTTAAAATGCTAAGCTCTTTAATCTAATAAAATTGTTGAATTTTAATTTGTTAATGGATTATTTTTCATTTTTTATACCACACTTAAATTGAAAATTAAATTCTTTAATTAAGCTTTAGTTAAAAAATACTTTATTTGGATATTTACTTTTAATTATTTTACGTTCAATATAAAACTGCATTTTTTCGCTCTTTTAACAACATTTAAATTAAATACAACTTTCAGAACGTATTTTAATTGAATGCATTTCTCTTAGAACCCTCCCCCCCCTCTATTTAAATAAAGCTTTGCTTTGTCTTTAAGTTTTTTTTTTTTTGGTGCACTGAAAAGAGATTTTCTGCATGGAACTGTCAGATTTCAACTTCCCTCAAAAATTCCCCAATCCCCAATCCCTTCCCTACTCGCTCCCTCTCTCTCTCTTTCTCTCTCTCTTTCTCTTTCTCTATATGTCACATGTGTGTTTGTGTTTTTTGTTGTTGTTGTTTTGTGCACATTTCTCGAACGCTTTTATTGCTGGCAGCTTCAACAATTTGTTGTTGTTGTTGTATATTTTTGTATTTGTTGTCTTCCTCTTGAGAGGCTTTTGTTGATTTCTGGCTGACTGAGCTTCAGCTCTTCAGCCATTTGCCATCTTTCTTTTCTTTCTTACTTTTTTTTTTTTTTATTTTCACTTTATTTTCCTGATTTTATTTTGTGTACATATTTTTTTTTTTTTACTTTTTTTTTTTGGTATGTGGTTGCCATTGTCACTGTGGGCACCGCACCGAGCTGTGTGTGTGTGTGTGTGTGTGTGTGTGGGTGAGTCTCGCTTCTGATTGGACACATCACACACACGAATACACTCGCACACACACACACTCAGCTCTTGGCTATTCCGTAGGCTCCACCCATCGCACTGAGAGATTCGGTTGCTGCTTATGTATACACATATATACACACATATGTGTGTGTGTGAGTGTGTGTGGGTGTGTGTATTTTTGGTATATAAGCAGCAGCTTACAGCTTGCCCCCAACCAGCACCCAACTCGCCCCCTTTTTCCACACACTTCTCATCGTCCTGACAGCTTGTCGCCCACACAATGGTCATATGTGTGTTTAGTGTACGTGTGTGTGTGTGTCTGTGTATGTGTGTGTGGTTGGGTTTGGGTGTTGCGCGCCAATAGAACAGATAAATCGATTTAGTTTTAGCTTTCAGCATTCGCAATTTTGCGTTTTTGTTGTTGCTGCAGTTTAAGCTGCAAAAATGTTTGTGCCTTGCATAACTTTGTGTGTGTGTGTATTAGTGTGTGTGTGTGTGGGTGTGTGTGTTTGTTGAACGATTTGGCCAGCACAGCGCCCCACTCCCCTTCACTTGGTCGGCGCACTAATTTGGCATTCCGTTGCCACAGTCAAGTGAAGCACAAACACGAAGCTGCAGCTTAATGCGATCAGAGGCGCCTCAAAGTAATACACTCAGAAAAAAACAACAGCAACTTTTAAAGAAATAACTTTTTAGTTATTATTTTCAGTGATTTATTTGTATTTTTTTTTAATTTTAATTTAAATTTTATTCTTAATTTTTGCTAGTGCTTGTCAAATTTGACCAGCACTTTAACATGCAGTTAAGCTTATTGGCTATAAACTAATTCTTGTAATTTCAAGCTTAATTTAAGAAGGTACATGTTAAATTTGACCAGCACTTTAACGTGCAGTTAATCTAAGTGACTATAGAAAGAACATGTTAAATTTGTCTATAATTTTATAACTTAGTTAGAAACTATAGCAAGCCCATGTCAAATTTAACAAGCACTTTAACATGCTGTTAAGCCAAAATTTATAAGCATATATGCATAATTTTATATATATATTTTTTGCAAGTGACTGTTAAATTTGACAAGCACTTAACATGCTGTTAAGCCAAAATCTATAAGAATATATTATAAATTTTATATATATAATTTTTGCAAGTTCCTGTCAAGTTTGACAATCTCTTTAACACGCTGTTTAACTTAAATATAATATTTATAATATAATATATAATTTTTTGCAAGTGCCTGTCAAATTTGACAATCAGTTTAACATGCTGTTAAGTATAAAAGTGGGAAGCTAATATTTATAATTTTATATAAAATTTTGCCTGTCAAATTTGACAATCACTTTAATATGTTGTGAAGCAGAAAGCCTATAAGATAATATATGAAATTTTATATACATAATTTTTATAATTTGCCTGTCAAATTTGACCAGCATTTTAACATGTTGTTAAGCTAAGGAAGTTTTTGGTAGTAAATTTAATTGTGTTTCTAGCTAAAAGTCGTTTAAAATTAGCTTTAAGTAAAGCTTTAAAGTTGTTGTATTTGTAGTTTAGTATTTATTTAACAGCTGGTTAGCAATTGCAGCGTTGCCACCTAATTTGACGTATTAAACAATTGAACCAATTGGCAACAGGAAAGAATGTTTATAAAGAAAAAATTAAATTGAATTTGTAGACTTTTCCCTTTTTTATATATCCTGTCAACTAATCTTTAAGATTATAAGTAGTTGATAATACAGAGTGGCCAGCTTGTGCAAATATATTTAACTTGCAGCTAAAGTTTAATTTAAACTAAATTTATTTGTAAGATATTTTTGTTAATTAAAGTAAAGTTAATTTTTGATATAATTTAGTGTTAAGCTTTGTAAGCTGTTAAAGTCATATTTTTGTTAGCTAGTTTAGGGAGTTTACAAGTTGCCTAAGATTTCGCTCAGTGCATTTTGGGAGGCTATATCGGTGGCAGCTGTAGCCGATAATACCAGCAGAAACTTCAAAAGAGCACGGAAATGATTTCATTACCAGACACGTTCAACGCATCACGTGGCCAGTAGGCAGGGAAGGGAAGGGAGGGGAGGGGCGAGGGGTAAGGGGTAGGGGTAGGAGTAGTGGTAGGGGATGGTTGGGGGGGGCGGGGGGGGGGGGGGGGGGGGGGGGGGGGGGGGGGGGGGGGGGGGGGGGGGGGGGGGGGGGGGGGGGGGGGGGGGGGGGGGGGGGGCGACAAGGTAGCGGCATTGATTACCAATTCAGCGGTCATCTAATCACGGCCTGGGCCAGGGCCAAAAGCAACGTGAAACGTGAGCGTCCAAAAATCCGTCAGCTAATTAAAACGCACTAAACCAAAGGCGTGTGTGTAAGTGTGTGTGTGAGTGTGTGTGTGTTTAGTGTGTGTGTGTGTGTGTATATAGTATATTCGTATATAGATATATTTGTGTTTGCCTTACTTTCAGCTAGCGAAATTTATGAAGCATAATTTCTATAAGCCAACACCCCTCTGCTCAGCAGCCACGCCCCCGCCCCCAAGTTAAAGGCAGCCCTTCCACACACACACACACACACACACACACACACACACATAGTAGAAACCCCCTTTAGCTTGAATGTCGCGACGCTGAGGCTAAGCGACAAATGCGGCGGCAATTTAGTTAATTGCCTGCAATTATCCTAATGAGCGCCTTGCCTGAGCAAAAGGGCCCCGCCCCCTCCCCGCCCCCTGGTTTTTTGGCCATTTTCATAAATTGTTGTTGCCGCTGTCGCAAGACATGCTCGCGTATAATAACTCGCATATCTTGAGCTGAGGCGAACTTATTGTATTTACGACCCGATGGCGCATTTAACAATTAGCACAGTTCCCAGCGGAACTGACTACCGAACTACTTACATTGTAAGCCATTTCGAATGCACCATAATCAGAGCAGCTGCTTAAACAGCAAACTGCACTTGAAGGCAGCTGACAAGGTTTCAATTGAAGTTCTGACAAGAAACAATTAAATCATCCGTTGTCAAAATACTTATGTCCTTGTCAGTTGGCATTCCTTTTTTAGCTGAAAGTAAAGGTAGTTCATAAATTTTAGCTTATTTACAGCTATTAATATGCAACACTTTTTCATTTATAGTTGAACATTAACTCTGTCAAAATATATATGCCAACTTTATGTTTATAAGTAAATGGTTTTTTTATATTCAGGAAAGTTAAGTTCAGCTATGTTTTTATAAGCAAGTTAACTCTAAATTAAATACCAGTTTTTTTTTTTAATTTAACTATAGCAACTATATTTATATAAGATTTATTTAAAAAATTGTGCTGAGCATTTTAAATATATAATTTATAACACAAAAAAATTTTGTTAAAGCAAAAACAAAAAAATAAACTGGAAATAAAAATAATAAATAATTTTATAAAAATCTAAATTTATTATAAGATAAAAAATTATAACTAAAGGTTTTCAAATTAGACCTTTACTAAAGCTACTAAAATTAATAGTTATAATATTAATTAAATGTTATTTAAAGGAGCTCCATTAAAAGAGGACGAAAGCAAAAAAAACTAATTTCTGTTTTGTTTTTTAATTTAACTAAAGCAACTATATTTATGTAAGATTTATTTAAAAAGTTGTGCTGAGAATTTAAAATGATTAATTTATAAAACAAAAAAAATTCTTGTTAAACCAAAAACTTAAATGTAAGCTGTTAAAGATTATCTATTATAAAGTGGAAATTATGTAAATAAATATAAACAATAATAATAAAAAAATATAAATTATGCCTAAGATAGAAAATTAAAAATAAAGGTTTTCAAATTAGACTTTTACTAATATTATCACTAAAATTAATAGTTATAATATTGATTAAAAGTTATTTAAAGGAGCTCCATTAAAAGAGGACTAAACCAAAAAAAAAAAAACAAATTGCCTACGCCTTAAATAATCAAAGGCAGAAACTAAATTGATATTTGTGGCGGTGTTCAACTATTTTAATGTCTATGTGTAATTATATTTACCTTAATCCCCCCCCTTCAATACCCGCTCCTGCCCCTTGCCGTTGCGCAATAGTTTCCAATCGAACTTCGAAGTTGCGCCGTGAATGCAATTTAGGCAAATTTGATGATGTCTGTGTGCGTGTGTGTGTGTGTGTGTGCGTGTGTGTGTTTGTGGCATGTGGCATGTGGCATGTGACATGTGGCTTGCCGTTAGTCAAGTCCTGAGTCCTGTGCGCTGTCGTGTCTTGAGCTCTTCCGGGGCCCCAAAATGACATGCCATTTAATGTTAAACTTTAATGTTTTCTTGTAAGTGAAGTCATAATTTTGTCAAGGCACCCAACTGCCAGCACAGGTGGGCATTATTTACGTAAACCCCTCCCCAAACCCTCCCCCCCCTCCCTCTCTGAGTTTCGTGCCGCCCGCTGTTGTTATTTATACCCTGGAAGGGGGGGGGGGGGGGGGGGGGGGGGGGTGGGGGGGAGCGGGTCAAGTCATAAGACGACA
>SCDZ01000159.1:0-179216 GCA_004143845.1 Drosophila lacertosa | reverse complement strand
GCATTTTTGTCCATAATATTTAACATGCGTTTCCACGGACTTGACGAGATTCTGTTTAATTCTATCAAGTCTTTATCTTAGTTTAAATCCAATATTCGGCTGAAAATTTTAGAAAAAGTACTTATATCATATGTTAGGCGCCAGAACTAGTATAGAGGGAATTATATTATTCTGCACAACATTGGAAAATCTGAGATAGAAAGATCCTACTGCTTCAAAAGTTTCAAAACCTAAACATTTTTACTGTAAAAAATCCAAGTGTTAATTAAAGTACCTCAAAGTACGAGGTATATGCTTAGCTTATATTAATCGAGTTCGCTTAACTCGAGGACTTGTAGGTGATTATTGATAACAGTCGGTACTCCATGAATAGATGCCAACGGCCTTTGTAATAGCTGATAGAAAATAAATCTCAGTTTTTGATAACAATAATGGTTAGCTTAGTATACGTCATAATGGCCACATTGGACAGACCACTTTGTCTGGCAAAGTTGTATCAAGATAAAGCTTGTGCTGCTACCTTATCGACATTTTATAAACAATTAACATCAGTTCTGCTGAATATCAAATTTAAATTTCAAAAGAAATTCTGAAGAGTTTGTTTAATTTTTTTGATAATTCATATTGCGATTTTAAGCTTCCCCTGACACTTTTGAATATTTTATTCAATGAATTTGTCAGTTGATTTACTCTGAACATTGCACATTCTGTTTTTGATCGTATTTAAAGTTCTGCAATTTATTTAGGTTGCATGTACTTGCTGTATGTCTGCGCTTTGTTAATGACATTTTAATTAAATTTATTTTGTGATAAGCCCCACATTGTATACAAAAAAGCGATTAAAGAAAGTGTATTTGGCAAAATAAATATGATGACTAATAATCATCAATTCCAATTAACTTAGTAGCATTGTTGACTGTGTCATATGTCGAGTACTTAAGTGATTGACAATCTTGAGCACACTTCAAAAAAAAATAAAGCAAACAATTTTATATTTATTTTCTAAATGGTATTTCATATACATTTTTAAACAGAAGTGTTAAATAATTAAAAAGTCATTTAAAATTTAGAAATAAATTTTGTATGTAATATTCGGCTTTTTTAAGTTCCTTCAGACACTTTGATCTATACCATAAACCTAAGCTAAGATTACTTTAAAAAAATTCCATTCGAAACCTGGCAAAACTTTAAGTAAACCAAAAAACCAATATCAAAAGAAGCTTTCGAAGCATTCAGTAAAATGTAAATACAAATGAAACTCTGCGGCGCACAAGACAAATTTTAAATAGGCTTAGCAAATCCTTCGTAGACTAAGCCAACAAAAAGAAAGCACCCCTTCGATGGTCCCAGCCCACAGGCGCAATATTATCAGAGCCGCGAAAATCAATAAACATTAATCTTGACGTGATTTTGCCTTTATCCTGGCGCCATTTGCGTATTTGCCCGTCGCTGTTGCTGCCGCTGCCAACTCGATAAAAGATTGAAGTTTAATCGAGGCTGGCGGTAGTCAGCAGGGATGGCAGCTCGGCATAAGATGCCAATTATCAGTGTCAAGCGCCCGATGCTATGTTGTCATTGGAAACTGATGAAAGCCCATTATCCATTTCCTCAGAAATGCCGACAGTTGAAAGATGAGGCCCAACTAATCTGGGTTGCAATTATCAACATGGGTCGCTGTGTGCAAAGGATTTGTGTTTTTCTTAAAATATCGGCTGATAAGATTACATGCGTATTGATACGCATTTGGTGTGCACAAATCTATTTGAATAAGGTTGCTTTCTAGCTTAGAACAAAAATGGTTTTCCGAATTCCAAAAGGTAAGGTTTTGTTATGGTATTTTCATAGTAAAAATTTTGAATCAAGCCAGAAACACAAAAGATATCGAATATAAATTCGACTACAGAGATATTGTTCTGTTTGCCAGTTTACAAAGCGAATCTTAAGCCAAATTCAAAGAATAGACAGGTGTGAACTTGTAAATGTCGTTTGATTAAAGTAATTCACTTAGCTGTCTAACATTCACATTTCACATTAACACATTTGTAAATTGTCTGAGGCTAATTTACCACAAAAACCTAGCGGAATGCCTAACTTAGCCAATTTGATATGCCCTCCGCCCGGAGCATCCTCACCACATACACACAGACACACACACATAGGCACACATTGTCGCTTTGTTGTGTCACCTTGAAAATTTCATAATTAAACTCACACAGGACGTTGCGTTGGATATTTTACCTTAAAGAATTCTAATTAAATCATTGAAAAACTTTCAGGACTTTGTGCTGATTCATGTGTCCTGGCAGCTGCTACTTTGCCAAGCTTTCTCAAGCAGCGTCAAAGTTTTGCCTTCAGCCTCAGGGCCTAAGGAATTTACTTGATTTGTATACCCTGTAATGTGTAGAATCTCGTGCATGGCTGGCTAAACGCATATGTGACCGCTTTTGTTTGGGTCTCATACCAGCTATAGGGTATCCGCAAGCAGTTTAGTTAAGTTAATTTTTTTGCTTTTGATTTTCAAGTGCCTTTTTTGTTTGCTGTACTTGTTGTAGTTGTTGTTGTTGTTGTTGTAGTTGTTGCCCAGCGAGTTGCCTCCACTTTGCGACGACTAATTTGTGGTGTTTGCTTTGGACTTTCGGCTTTGGCCGACGCTCTTTTAGCTTATGCAAAGCCCTACATGTGCCGCAGCTTCAGACTGAGCCAGTAGGCCGCCAGTGCGTCGGACTTTGCCTTTAACGGATTGTGTATATAGTTAGGATAGGGAGGTAAAGTGGGGGCCGCTTGGCAATAGTCCGTTCTGTCCGCTTGGCGTATCAGTATTTCATGTCGCCACACATACACACACACACACCAGACATAGACACCCGTACCCGCACCCGCACCCGCACCCGCTCACAGATACCATGCAAGATTCATAGACTCATAAATCTTTAAGTATTGAATACCATTTTTGCATATAGTACATAAGTAAGAACTCACGCCGAAAACTTTATCCGGGTCCATGGCATGCTGTACGGCCGGCCGGCCGACTGGCCAAATAATATTTGCGCTATTCGGCTTGAGGTGAAAGCAAACAACATGGCGCCGAACAACCAACAGGGCCTGCTACGGCTACGACTGCGACTATGGCAACCACCCTGTACAATGGCCGGCAACATTGAATGCCAATTTAGCGTAGAGTCCAGTTGTTGGGACCCCTACTGGTCGTAGGGTGTAGGGTTGTCGCCACTGGCGCTCGTTTGTTAGCCAGTTTCCCGGACGCTGGCCAAAATCCACCAAAATAATGTTGTATCTACGCACACACGAAGCTAAAAGCCCGCATATAGGCTACATATGCTCGCACAACACTCCAACACACAAACACACACACACGCGGACACACTCGGTGGGGCAGTCATTGAAGCATTCGAATTCGAGGGCATACTCGTATTCATGAAATGGAATAACTAATGACTTTATGCTAGAAGCGTGTTTTGTTAATTGCATTTGCTAAAAACGAGCCACAGCTGTAATCGTGGCGTTGGCGCGGAGAAAGTGTGGAGGGGGGGAGGGGGATTGGATGGGAGGGTGTTGTGTGTACCCTGGGACTATATAAGTAGAGTTGCGAACATTAGGTACATGGGCCAAGAGAAACTCAACTTCAATGCCTGCACTGTGGGTTCAACTTGTTATGGTTATGGAGCATTAAATGCGAAAAAAATTTCAATAGCCGTTGCTGCGGCCAACAAACTTAACGAAATGAAAGGAAGCCAAGCAGCAAAGCCCATAGATACAACCACAACCGCAGTTAGAGCCGCAACAACAACAACAACAACAACAAAAACGACAACAACGGCAACAACAACTCGACAGACCGCGGCTAATGAAACCGCAGTTGAATTGGGAATGAGAAGTGGAGGGGTTGCTTTTGGAGTTGGGGGAATGAGAATAAGACGAAGCGAAAATCGCTTCTCAAGTAGCTGGCAACGGGAATCGTGCAGTTGCCACCGCTTTCTCTGCTTCACAGTGGGTCAAAATTGGTTAGTCAGCGGAGAAGGTTTCTGAAGCGTTAAACGCTAATAGAAAAATATTTGGATATATAAAAAATTGCTAGAACTCTTGATGATCAATAAGACTGCATAGATAAATGAAAGATCTGATCTATACATAGACTAACTGATTAGTCAACTTTTGTCTAATGGGCATAACCAGGGTTCTAATATAAATAAAGCTATTACAGATCGATTTAATCTTTCGCTTGATCAGTCAATAATCGATAAATAATAGATACCTTTTGAACAGAAATAGTTTCAACCGATATTCTCTTGAGTAGAAGTGTGCTTTCAGCCACTGTGGATCACTTTGTATCTATTCGGCTAGCAATGATGGCGACAATTTGCCAATGCATGCGATAAGCTGCTGATGCGTGGGAGTCGCACAGTCGAACAGATGTGCGGTGTGGACACACACACACACATACACAATGTCAGCAGTGGGAACGTATCGACAGCGGAAAGTGTTACCAAGTTGTTGGACGTGTGTGTATTTTGGGCTGTTTTCGTTGGCCGTTTCTCGAGTGGCGGCGGCAATTGAGCCAAAGATTGAGTTTTTGTTATCTTAGCAAAGCGTCAACTTGTCTGTGTGTGCGTGTGTGTGTGTGTGTTTTACAAAAAGCACACATCATTCTGTTTACAATCGATAGACGCCCGTAATATAAGTGTTTCTTTTTCTGTTTCTTTTTACTTTTGTGCTTTATATAGAATTTAATCAAGCATATGATTGCTCATCGAGCTGTTTGCATAAACATATACATATATCATATTGAAAAATTTATTGGAATTTCCATTCATGCATCAACAAGTCCAATTAGTGCCGAGAATAACCTAAAGCCCTTCAACTCCTTATGCACTCAATGCACTCTTCTGGCCAATTGCTTTAATTGGCTGGCATATTCGTAATTTGTGAATATGTTTTCTCTCATCTACACTTAATTTGTTCACATCCGCAAACAGAAACCGAGGCTGAAGTAGCTATATTCTTGCATCTCTTGAAGATATTTTAAGATAGTTGTGGGAATATTTAAGGTAGTATTCAGACAGACAAAGCTCTGTCTGATACGGATATGTTAAGAATTATTGGATTCATAAGTATCCCTTTTTCTATGTTACAAGCACATGCTGCATTTTAGTGATTTTTAATGAGAATATGATATATATTTAAATAGCTATTAATTAAAGCTTAAAATCGCAGCAAAAACAAAAACAACACTCAATGTCAAAGTTCTGATTGGTCAACTCAAATGGAGCGTCCAGCAGGATCTTTGCCTGGCTCGGCGACATGTTGGCAACAATCACGTCGCTGTTTGTTTGTTTGTTTCTGTGTGTCCATGTGTGTGTGTGTGTGTGTTTGCTTTGCTGCTTTACACGAGCGCTTCAAACAGACAAACATCCGTGTGCATACGGCGTGGGACAGTCACGTCCTTATGGCTCGGCCCGGGACGAGCTCCGACGTGGCAAGTACTCAGTGGCAGCCAGAGCAGACCAGAAATGTGCCTGGCGGGCCACTTGAGCATGGCTGACTGCCTCGACGTTCAATTTGTGTACTTAAATTCATTTCACTTTAATTACGAAGGTATTCCGTTTAATATTTGATGGCCACTCCTCCAAAACAAAAAAAACGCCCAGCCCGACCAGAATGCTTCATATGCCCGAGCGTCTATCGTCAGTATCATCCTTGTCGTCCTGTTGTCGTTCTTGTTGTTGCTGCTGCCGTTTCTGGCGACACGTTATCCGCTTCATGTTGCTGAGCATCCTGTTTTATTTCATTTTGTTTGGCATGTAAACATTTTTACAGCAAACTGAATTAGGGTATTCATAAATTGTTGCGTATGCTGAGCGTTTAGCCTTGCCCTGCTACCTGACAACCCAGGGGCGTAGTTGTGCACATTTTGTTTCTGTTGTACTAAAACGATATTTACACTTGGCATAAAATCATGATTTGAATCTTCGTATAAACGGGTAGAAAACAATTTCAAGTACGTACACTTTTTTCAAACTAAATCAATACATACAAAAAAAGGAGAATAATCATTTATGAAGTATTAACTTTTTTTTTAATCATTTCGTTTATTCAGATATTTGGCGAAAAAAATTGATGCAATTAATTTTTAGATCATTTTGGAAGATTTTAATTAAATAATTAAAGCTTCTTTCAACTACAAATTAAACACTTCTTGTACTCGATTTCATTACAATATTCCAGAATTTTTGTCTATGTGTACAAACTCTCTCAACTTTAGTTGCCTGCGAAAGTTTGAACGAATAAAAGTTAGTTGCTTTTGCAATTAAAATGAAGCTGTTTTGTTAACCCTCTGGGCGACGCCGCTGCCACGTTGGCTAATGATACTTCAACGCATGTTGGGGCAAACCTTTTAATTTTGTCATTTCGGGGGTTTTGCAAATTGAACCGCCTCACGCGAATATCCAAATGGTATATTGGAAATTTTCGTTAACGCATCCGATGCCATAAAAATGCCTTAAAGGACGGCTAAATAGGCAGCAACAAGCTGCCAAGCTACGAAGCTGGTCACAAGTTTACCGCGGGTTGTGGCCCCAAAAGGGCGTGTGGGGCGGGTTTACATTGACAAAGTGGCACGAGATGCTCATCAAATGCCAGGCAAATGGTGTAAAATGCCTCATTGAATGCTTCGCAATGTCTCCAAGCACTACTTACCTTCTATATATTGCACACCCACATATATATGTATGTGTGTGTATATATAGATGAAGATATATATATATATATCTATATATGTACAGTTAGTTGGTGCTCCAATAGAAACCACGCGCTGGCTGTCTGCTTTGGTATTGGGTGCAAAGTGGGGCGTTTTGATGGGCACCTTTTGCCGCGGCTTCGTCTTTGTTAACGGCAACCTGCGTTGGCCTCCATGGCGAATAACGGCGCAATTGCTTTTCGGGACTATGGTAACCAGAGTTGCCAAACTTTTGATAAACAAAAATAGGTAGTTTTATAAGGGATTATGTTTAACAAATTAATGCT
Source organism: Drosophila lacertosa (assembly GCA_004143845.1). Lineage (NCBI taxonomy): Eukaryota > Metazoa > Arthropoda > Insecta > Diptera > Drosophilidae > Drosophila > Drosophila lacertosa. The sequence goes on along the minus strand of SCDZ01000159.1, from coordinate 172,178 downwards.
ATATTTAAAGTTCAGAAAGTGATAAACGCATTTGAAATTTTATTTATTTTTAAAATGCAACTTTATTGATGAAATCAATTTTATAATAAAAGTTAATAACCAAAATTTTTTATTTTGCTTTAATTTTATTTTTTTTTACTCTTTCTGCATATATTTGTAAGTTAAGCGGATTAAAGCATTAATGCTTAATGCGTGTGAAAAAAAAATCGCTTTAAACGTTTTAAATATATTTACTTCGGATTTTTTTAAATAGAGCTGAAAAGACTGAAAACATTTAATACATGGCTGAATGTTGTATAAATGTATTTGATAAATACTTTGTTAAAAATGGCGTTCGATATGAGTGGAAAGAAAAGCCAAAAAAGTTGGCAGCACTGTTCGCAATGCGCGCAGCAGCCAAGCGAATGATGGGCGCTAGGTGGCGCTGCCAAGAACGTGCGCTGCTGAGATTTGTAATGCGCTGCGTTCCCCTTCCCTTCGCCATCCGTGAACTTAACTCCTCCACGCAGCCTAATGTGCGGCATGTAAGTGTGTGTGTGAGCGACTGTGTGTGTGTGTATTTGTTTTACAACCACAGCTAGTGGGGGGCGCCGAAAAGGGGGTTTGGGGTTGGGGTTGGGGCGCAGCCTTGCAAGAAGCGCCGCTTTTTATGTGACCATTTCCACTGTGCAGCGACTGCGTTCGTGTTCATTAACGTTGCTATTACATTTTAACACACCGAATCGGAATGTGTCCCGTCGTCGTTGTAGAACTCCCTTGCCCCCGTACCGCTCTAACCGTGCCACCCCCTCCCCTCCCCCCATCTTGCAGCTTCGCCTTTTACTTTCATTTGTCGTTGCGTTCATTTGTTGAGTTTTTGTGTTCTTGAATGTTGAAATATCCTGTTTAACTTTATTTCATTTTTCCACAGCATCCGACACGTGCCTGCCACACGCAGGCGTATGCGTTTGTGTGTGTGTGTGCGTGAGTGTGTTCGGCTGTGTGTGTGTGTTTTAGTTGGTATGCATAAATTTTTACGTTTGTTGTTGTCTTATCAGATCATTTATGGCACTGGGGTAGGCAGCCCGAGGGCGCTCCGCTGGAAGGTCGCCACGCATTACTCTTGTTATTTGCATGTTGTAGAAAAATATCAATTTGCGCACCTCCGACGTGGACGGCGACACCGACGTCAACTGCGACGGTGGCAGCGACGCCGACGGCAAGCGTTTAACATTTTCCGCTATTTGCAGGCCTTTTGTGTTGTTGTTGCTGTTGTTTTTTGCCTACATTTATCAATGGCCCGCACACGCATTCACTCCGGTATCTAAATGTTGTGCAAATGCTCGCCAAGTGCTTCCATTTCTATGTGAATTTATAGCGTATGCTGGCGACGCTGCGTATACGCAATTTATGTAATTCGCAACGCTATTTGCATAACTATGAGCACTTTACGCGTATATGCTAGCTGTTATTGTCCTCAATATAAATTTTGATTATATGTCTGTGTTCGCTGGTCGGCTTTACGATCGATGCCTTGAACAGGTTTTGCTACCAAAAACGGAATTGCAAATATGGTTTTTACTACGAATTAAATGTCGAATCGAATCAGTTTTATACGAATCAAACTTGTTAACTAAAAATATTTAAAAACCCAATTTCTATGAACACAGCTTGAAACCAAAACAATTTTATAGAAATCGCTCTTTTAGCTAAAACAGTTCTGTAGTAAGTGAACAATAAAACTATTCAGAATTAATTATACATAAAAGCAAATGATGATCTAAATCTCGAACTAATTCAGTAAACTTGTAATTTATTTATTTGTTACTTGTTATTTCTATTACAATTACTATTAAAAAATCACTGAAAAATAACACGTTACTTGACAAATATACCAAAGAGATTGAGCTTAAGGGACTGACAAACCAGGAACACAAAAAAATAAATCCATAGACGAGGCTTAAATCGTAAACGGAACCCGGGACAATTTTTTTCGGTTGTGGGACTTGCAGCCAAGATTATGATGATATGTACTTCTTCAACTAGCCACATAAAATCCATTGGGCAAGCACTTGGCTACTTCATTTTTATTTGAGCTTCCTCCGCTTGGATTTATCACTGCCGCCCTTTTGTTGCCGCATTAGTGCAAAAGCCGAAGCAGAAGCGAAGGTAAAGTGCAATTTGGTGGTTAGCATCTTTTGGTGTGCTTGGCCATTTGGTTGCTGCGGCTTATTCCCACGAGTCACGTAACTTCCGTTAGCGTCTACGTGGCTGGACCAAACAGCAAACAGCTAAAAACAACAACAACATTAGCAACAGTAAGAGTAACAGTAACAGTAACAACAACCACATTGACGCTCGTTTGGGGCATTAATAAATTTTATGCTTAGCAGCAGCCACCAATAACTTTGCCGATAATATCTAACAATCACCCAGGCAAGTAGCCAGTGCCCTAAGCTCACCGAGCCAGTCGGCAGTCATTCACTCATTCGGTCAGCCAGTCGGCCAGTCGGCCAGTTGGCAACATCAGCTTACTAAGCAGTTGCTGGCCAAAAATATTTGCGCCATTTTCGTGCTTCCTGCAGTTTCATGGCCGCCGCGCGTTGCATGCCACACACATTTTCGGGGGCGACTCTAATGAACAGTAGCAACAATAACAACAACTAGAACTCACGCACAAAGACACACATATGAGAGTACAACGGGCAGCCTAAAGAGAAAAAAGGTTCACATTATGAAATAGTTATCTTAGATTGAACGAAATTTTAATACCCTTGCAGACTTAGAAAGTAGCCCTTTATTATATAAAGAGTTTGTGTAGACATATAGACATTAATTCCCATATCGATTCAATTCTAAATATAGATCAAAAGTTACTATACGCCAGTAACTTACCAATATTACATTTTTCGTAACAGAATCAGAAAATCAGAATACCCACTATTAGAGTGGACCAAAACCGCCAACGATGACATCGTCAACTACGCCAACTATTCATGGGTCGTATACGTAATGTGTCTGCCTGGTATGTGCTGGCCATTGAACGTTAGTGGGAGTGAAGGGAATGTGTATTCAGTGTGGGTAGATTATTTAGAGTTGCTGCTAAAGTCTCTTTATATATATGTATTTTTTGAGCAGAGCCTTTGATTTCTTATGATTTGGCAACTTTTGAGTGCTGCACTTTAATTTCATTAAAATAAAAATAAAAATAAGCCTAATTGAATTTCATTTATTTATGTCACTTTGAAATAGATTGTGTATTGGTGCATAATAAATTAAGGCGATTGAATTTGTCGAGCATGTGGTTAATTGTGATGACTGTTGTGTTTTTGTTGTTGCCATAGATTGATTATACGACCGCCAAATTAGCTCATTACGTATACACAGTGTGTGTTTGCTGACCTAATTAAGTATGTTTGTACATGTATTTTTATAATAAATTTATGTGTATTATATATGTGATATTCATTAAAAATGCCTTTTGACATTGACGAGCTATGAAACAAATTGCGCATGTATTATATACATAAGCGTTTTCGCTTCCGTTTTATCCCTAAGGAAATGGGCTACTGGTGTCCTTCTGTGTCCCACATGTCATTTAAGCAATACGCGCACATAAATTTATGTATACAAGAGTGAGCTACAAGAAGATTTGACAGGGCATGGAGGCCACCGCGTATTTACTGAGCATATTTAGTCAACATTGAGGCATAGCAACAAAGACAGAGCCAGAGACGGTGGCAAAGACAAAGACACGGATACAGACACAACGCTCGCTTCCTCCCAGTCTCTCGACTCGAAATTCTCTTATCGATATGTGGCAAATAATAAAAACGCACGACAACTGCGAAAAAAGTGAGTATGTAAGTGTGTCTATATATGTACATATACATATATAAAAAGAAAACAAGATAAAACATTTAAGTGCGTGTGGCATGCCGAAGTTTTAATACCCTTGCAGACATGTGATTCGTGAGCTGTGATTTATTTTTATGCTCAACACACACAGCGTTTTTATCATATAAAAACTAGATTTTCGTCGATTGTTCCCATGGGAGCTATATGATATAGTGCTCATATTTTAGTAATTTTTTGCTTATATGTGAGAAGCATAGTGAAGTTTGTTGGGCTAATACAGAAACATATTTCTAAAATGCAGAACTCAAACTTTTTTCATAAAGAACCTCAATTATTTGGTTTGGCGGTGCTAAGATATGGGACTAATATTGGAAGCAGCAAAACTAATTGATTGTAACAATCCATTGAAACCGAAAAAAATTTGCGGTATATTTAAAGCTTTTGAGTTTTTAGCAGCTGCATTTTTTAATTGAGCGCACTACGCTTTAAGTCCTGTCTACAGCAAATGTGTGTCAAATTTTCCAAAGATAGCAACCAAACCGACCGACTTGTTTGCCATATTTGCGAGACTGTTGATTCTGACGAGGTCCCCTTCTATGAGTTTAACATTTCGCTACATGGTGATAACACCCTCTGCAAGGGTATTAAAAACACACACGCACACACAGACACACTTGCTCAACTGATAAAGGAGAATTTGAGGCCATCTACATGACAGATCCACTTGCTGGCGCGGCTCAACAGCGCCCATCTGCTTCGATTGTGATTTGGGCATAAAGACAAGGCGGCTGCTCCTCTTGCTGTTCGGCCTGGTTGTGTCTCAGCTGGGCCAAAAAAACACTTTTGATAACGTTGTTTTTATTTGGGGTGCGCCATGAGAAATTGCCTGTCGCCAATGCGCTTCAGATATACGCCATACCAATTTTTAAAGTGTCAAAAATATCCGCTTAAGTATGTAAGCATAAACAAGTATATGCATGTATAATATCTATATATAAACATATATAAAAGATATATAAGTGTATTTTGTGCGCATGAATATGTAAACAGATAATGGCCGTCTTTTAGTTTCCTTTCTTTTGCTGCGCCCTTCTACATCTTATTCTTGCTGCTGGCCTGGCCTAACAAAACAAAAGCAAAGAAAACAACAAATTTTTCTTTACTTTTTTTGTCTTATTGTTTATTTTTTTTGGTCTTTTTTTTGGAACGCAAAAAGTTGAAATCAACATATTGATTTTTGTTCTTTTGCGGGCCGCATAAAGAGGCGTGCCTGTAGCAGGACCAAAGGACCAAAGCATTTTGGATACACACCGCGTGACGTGTGTATCTTGTATCTTTTGTGTGCCACAAATGTTTGGACATGTTCTCGCATTGCCAATTGTACAGAACTAGAGAGCAGCTCACAAACATAAAACATTTATTGCAAATACTCTGATTTCAATACAATATCCATTTGTCAATTCATATTTTGTAATTGAAAAAGTTATTGCTTGTACCCTGTAAACTTAACTAGTAAACTATTTCATTGAGTTTGAGCTGCATATTGTAATATTCATTATTCAAATGAGTATTATGATTTATTATCATACAACGGATCCCACCTCTCCAAAGCGGTTAACACTCGATGGCTTCCACAATGTTAAAGCTGGTCGCACTCAATTTAAAATTATAATAGACTGCTTTTAAACGAGGAGTTATTACCCGCTTTTTCTTTGGCCATGGTTTTTGGTTTTTAGGCAAGGCTATCGAAAAGACGCAATGAAGTGCAAAGTAAAGTTTTGCATAGCCAGCTGGGGTTTTTTTTACATGATTATTTTCTTGTTGAGTTGCAGCTTAATAACCTATAGCATAATCATGGTAAATATTTGCATTACATAAGCAATTTGTAAAAAAGTAATAAGGATTTAAAAACGTTGAGTGAAAGTTTGAACAGATTTTAGGCAAATGCATCGAGTTAAGTCCTTTGTCTTAACGCGAGCATTGAAGTTGCAGAACGTTTGGAAAAAAGGTAAAGAAATCTGAAGTGAAAATCCGGGATTAATCGATATAGTATATATATTAAAGAGTAGTTATAGTTACAGAGTAAAAATAAAATATATTTATTTTGCTACATTCAATATATATGTTTGACTGCCAATATATTGATTTAAATACATTAATATTTGATTAATGATGTTAAGGATTATTTCCACTTCTTTACTGTGCTAAAACTTCTTACCATATTTGTATATTTGACTGCTGACTCATTAGGCTTTAATCTAGTTCTTTTCCTTTTTTCTTTATCGCTCGTTTAGACTTGTATTAAACTTCTTTACCATTTTGTTTAACTTCGTCTCCTTTAATCCTCCGCCTGACCAAAGCTGCCCTTGGACTGTCCACAGTTTATAGGGTATTCGGCAGTTAAAAACTTCTCACAACAAAGTTGGGACTTGTTGTGTGCTTTGGCTTGTTTCAATGGGTCAAAGTGAAAACTTTTTCCAAAAATGTATTTGCTAATGGTCATTTTTGTGATGCTGGCATATCTCTCTGCATCTCTCGCCGTATCGCTGTGTATTTCTTTGGTTTCTGTATGTGGTACTAGCCCAAATTGTGTGGCTATATCAGTTTTTGCTATACAATTTCATTAGCCATTGAAACGCTTTTACAAAGGCAACCTTTTTGTTTTTACTGTACTCTGCTGTTCTCCAGCGGTGCGGTGTGGTGCAGCGTGGTGCGGTATTTTGCTTTATACTCTTTTTTTTGCGCTCTGTTTTGTCGCGCATCCCTTGCACACACACATACACACTCAGGCACAGCGATATATAGGCAAATACCAGATAAACGGCAATTTAACAATGAAAAATTAAAAGAAAATACAAAGTATTTTTTGTGCCCTTTGCCGAAAAGAAGCTTATTTTTCATAGCCCCAATTGGGCGGGTGGGTAATGGACTTGCCAAGTAATTACAGTTGAATTGTGACTAAAAACAAAAATAGAGTGAAAGAGTGAGCAACCGAGACAGACGAGCTCCGAGAGGGGGATAGCGCTAGCAGGTTAGCCAAATATGTTTTCCTTTTTCCTGCAGATTGTGCATATTTGCGCCCTGCCCAAAGGTCTATAACAAATATTCCACGTTGGCCATTTGTCATTGGTACAGAAGTTTTTAATTTTTTTTGTTTTCATTCATTTTTTTAATGTGATTTCGATTTTTTCCTTATGCTTGGCAACGTAATGTTTAATTAATGAACGAGCCATTAAATATTGCAATTGCAGGTTATTAAATATGTATAAATGCATAAAGAGCAGTCCGAGGAGAGATAGTGTAATGGAAACAAAGACTGATGAACTTAGAGATGTCCTCTAAGTAGATCCAAGGCTTACATTTGAAATTTATATATTTTATGAAACAGATTTATAGCAACAGTTATCCATAATAATTGTTTTAATTAATTTTAACCTTCTACTAGCAACAATTTATGTTTATTTTTAAATACTGTTATCGACTTTCATTATTTAATAATTTATTATCCATATACCATCATCTCCAATCATATAAATTTCAACCCATTTTACGTTGGTAAAATTCCCTCAATTTAATTATACCCTTAAAAATGCGATAATATCCTAAAATTAATTCAAAGCAGAAATTTAAAAAAAATAAAAACATGAAAATTGTCCGCTAAAAATATGCTAAAACCGCTGCATAAAAGCAAAAGCGAATCGCATTACAAAGCGATTGCCGTTAGGATCCAATGCGAGGCCCCACATGGCCAGCTACATATGATGGGAAAAATGAAAGAAAGAAAAAAATGAAAATGAAATGAAAAAGTGAACACCCCAGAGGAGACACTTTTAAAATGTCATTAACATGCACGTGCCCACATCTGAGACTTTACTGCTGACTTCTTACCATAAATCATTGCATATTTCACAGCTTAAAATTTGTTGTGGGCGTTCTTGTTGTTGTTGCTGTGGGTGTGGGTGTTGTTGCTCATTCCAATGCCACTTGGCTGGTTATGTCAACTGGGTATAGCTAATATATGTACACAAATATTTACACTCAGGGAAAACAAAAAAGCAAACTAAATATTTACACTAAAGAAATTTCCAGAATAAAGTTCTTATATAAATCATTCATTTAAATCCAAGTAAAGGATTTAATTATGCATTGTGTATTTTCTATAAATGTTTATAAATGTATACGATTATTAATATGAGAAATTTGACTATTTTACACAATTGCAGATTTGAGTTTTAAATGAATAAAACATATGCACTTGTCTGTATTTAGCTTGTTAATTTCGCTCAGTGTATTTATATAAACAGAGACAAACTCCAAAATTTTTGCTCATTCGGAATGTAATGTGTGTACGCGTCTGTGTGTGTCGCGTATTTTCTGCTTTTACAATTTACAACGGAACCAAAAAGTTATGAAACTCATTAAAACACGAAACTAATTCAAACGCCCCGGGCCTAATTGCCGCCTCATAGCCAACATTCGCAGCAACATCATTACTCGACCTCCCCGTTCAGGCCCGGCCCCATCTTCGCCACGCCCACAGTTAGGGGCTCCCTTGGGCAACAACAGAAATGATTCCAAAAATTATTTAGCGTTAATTTCCATAGAAAAATGTGCGCGTCAACAGAAATTAAGTGTCCCAGCCAATTTAGCAATGCCGCGTCCAGGCCAAAAGAGCTCACGCCTCCCAGTAAGCTCCAGCTGCGAGGCTCAGCTGCTCCAGCTGCTGACGCAGTCCAACGCATTGGAATACTTACAATTTTAATTTGAATAATTTTGCAGGCTTTAAACGTAAATTACCCTCACATTTCGCTTTAGTATATATATTTATTTGCCTGCTGCCCTTTTTTTCAAATACCCTATAACCATGAAAAATTGGTAAGCAAAGGGTATGCTGCAATTGTTCTAACAGTATGTATTGGGTTTGAGCATATTATAGTTTGCTCTTATAATGTACAAAAATAATTTACTTAATTTTATATACATCAAAATAAGACCAAGTTTGCTAAGCAAAATCTTTAAATATCAATATAAAGTTAATTTTCGAAGATAAGTTAGCCAACATTTTTAAGCTAAAGTTTTTTTTACCATAGTCAGAGTTAATATTAATCAATTAATGGATGATTCATAAAGTTTAAAGCAAAACTGATTAATAAAGTTGTTTTATAAGAGCTAGAGAGATTTAAGTTGACATCTAACTTGTATATAATTCAAACATTGAATAAATTTTTGATTCATAGAATATGAGCGTTTCTGGATACTTTAAGCATACCCCAAGTGTTTAGTAAGTATCTTCTAGTCTTGCCATTTCGATTAGAACATTCTTATTTTTCATTTTTTTTTCTTTCTTGTGCATAAGCATTTTGAGAGATTAAACTTGGCGTACTTGAATGTTATTATACGTGGCGGCAGCGGCAGCGGTAGAACGACAACGTTGCCCAGCGCCAACACTTTCATTTATTATTATTTTTTTATGCCCGGTTCGCGGCACCCGCGGCCCCGACCCCGGGCACCAGCTCGGGCGCCCAATTGTTGCCCCAAAACCAACCCATACAGAAAAAATCACACATCGTTAGCTCAGCATTTTTTTTTTTGTATGGCCTGTGCCCTTGTACCCGGCTCGCAGCTCGCAGCTCGCAGCTCGCAGCTCGGAGTCTCATAATGTGGAATTTTCGTAGCATTTTCCATAAAAATTGCTTTGCTTGCCAGTTACAAGGTAGAGGCCAGGCCGCAGGGGGCAGAGAGAACGGAGCATGGGGCATGGGGTACGTGCAAGAAGAAGCAGTTCAAGCTGAAGGCATAGCTATTGCTCGAGCCCAGGGCTGTCTTCTGTTAGCTGTCCCGTTTGAGTTTGTAGCTACATTTGAGAGAACTTATACAGACGCACACACACACACACACATTATGCGTGTGTGTGTGTGCTCAAAGTTTCTTTATTTAATTCAGTGAACTGTAAAATGTGCTGAAATGTTAGATTATTGCTTTCCAGCATCAGCAAGCTCTAGTCTAGAGGCGACGCCCCAAACCCAAATAGCGACCAGAGATACTTGCCACACACTTTACTTGCCCTTAGCCAGGCCCCCCTTGCGCCCTCGTGGCAAGTTTTTATTATTGTTGTTGCCGCGTCTGTTTCTCTATCTGCCATAACAATTTCGAACTGCACTCCTTTGACAAGATAATACGTTGATAGCCACAGCACCCAACACACAACCTTTCACACAGTCCACCATTTTGTTGGGCCCACAGCGAAAGTAACAACAACGAAAAAAATTGGGCAATTTGCTTACACAGCCAGCAACAAGAACGGCAACAAGAAGACCTGAAAAAGTAAAAGCAAAATAGGAACAAAAAAACAAGAAGAACGCTCAAGAAACAGAAAGTAGCAACAGCATTGAATCCATCGCCCAGCGTTGAGTTGGGTGTGGATACCCATTTTGGGTTCGGTAAAAGGTTAGCGGCACGTGTTGACGTCGCTCGTCCGTTGCACAATGAGCGAGTAAGGAGGCGAAAGGACCGGGAAACGGAGGAAAATGTAGAAAAATTCAAAGCAAATGCGTGGCTTTTCAATTCAGCTCCTAAGTGGCATCGACGTGCGTCTCAAGAAAGAGAGAGAAAAAAAAATAAAGAGAGAAAGACTGAGATAAGAAAGGGGCGAGGGGATAGAGAGATAAAAAAAACTTGGCGTTTGCCTTCATCAATAAAGTTAATTTAAAATTTATTTATTAACATTTTCTCAAGTTAAAAGTATGGGGATACCCTTAACGCAAATTTAGATTGTATCGATTACTCCGATTTTTTTTGACTGAAAAGAATACCTTTTTTTAATATAATTTGATTAAATCGATACATCAATTTATGTTAAAGGCTGTCCATGAAGTATATTCTTTATATTTATGAACGATATAATGTAAAAGCATATCTTCGAGTGCTTATATCGATTACGTCAGTACCTTTAATGGCTAGTTTTATGATTAGTGCAGAATATAAATGATAAAAAATGAGGACATTTAATCTTGGTATTAGAATTTTGAGCGAAGTTTAATAGATACAGATATAAACACTTTCGATAACAAAAATCGACAAATGGATTCAACGAGTTTAATAACGTTCTAACTTCAACTTTTTATAATCATTCAACTTCTATGAGCTCAAATAGATATATTCTAGATAATGATAAGAACAAAATTCTATAAAATTTAAGTTGATCAAGTGCCACATTTAAACCTTCTAGAACTATGTAAGCTCAACTCTGTTTAAATTTGAAAAGTTTTCCTAGCTCAATGAATCAAAGTCAGGTATTAGAATATGCTTACTATAACTTTTCATAACTTAGCCACGACTTTCGATAGCTCAAATTTTGCAACATTTACCATATATTTTTTGCAACGGAATTGACTGTATACACAAACTGTAACGAAAAATCAATTTTTATCGCTCTCGTCTCGTAAGCTGCTTATGTACTTAGTGCCCGGTAAACTGTTAGAGAGAACATCCAATTTTTAAGAGGAATTTGACACAGTTTGCGCCACTGTGCCTGTTCTCGCGCAGCTCTTTGCCCATTCGTTCGTTAAACGAGTTTATGAAAAATTCTGTGCATGCCCTGGCAAAATATTCGTTAGTCCCCATAATCTTAATGACGAAACTTAAAAAATTTACGTGAGCTGCCTTGAATAATGGCGGGGGCGTGGCGGCGTTAGCTGAAAGGCAGCAGGCGGGGGTGGGGCCAAGGGGATTACCTGTTAACAGCTGCCAATGTGGCTTGTGTCCAGGACTCGGCTGTCAGCGATTTTCGCCACACAGTCAAAATCCGTGGAGCTTGCGGCACATCTCAAGCCTGAAGCCAGACAAAAAGCATTGTAAATTGGGGTCGACAGCAGCAGCAGCAGCGGCGACGACGACGACGACGTTGGATAAAGTGGCAAGCAGATTGGCCCTTGGCCGGACAGTCGGACAGTTGGACAGCCGGACAGACACTACGGTTGGGCGACAACGTTGGCTTTGACTGGCAAATGCAGCGCTCGCCATTGACGTTTAAGCTGCGAGCAGCGAGCATCCGCCCAAGCGCCAACCACACGCGCAAGTGTCGACACCAACAGCAACAGCAACAGCAACGGTGGCAGTAAACACGCCCCCTTTGCTGGAGGTGCCACACCAGGCCACAGCATATGACGCCCCCTTTCGATGAGGCAGCCATTGCTGTTTATGTCCTTGCCACGCTGTCTGCCCGTCTGTCTGCTCGTTCGTGCCTAACGAGCTGCACTCCGGAAAAAAAGAATACAAAATAAATAACAAAATACAAAAATGCAGATAAAACATAACCGATGTCTATATACCCTATAAATATTACAAATTTAACAGCCGTCCAATATTATTAGTGAATTTACATAAAGGAGTTTGTTTGTAATTATAATAGCTCAACTTTTGACAGATTAATTCTAATGGAGTTCTCTGATGTCACTATTCCTAAATTTGACTCGAAATACCTTTACATACTTAAAGTTGTTCTATGAATATCTGTTGACTAACAATTTATAAGGGTTACCATTAGATTAGCAGACAAACAGTTAGATTGTAGATGATGGATCGTCTTCACCCATACATTTTTGCTTTACCCTAATTGCCTCAAAGATGAAATATCTCAGGCGTTGCATATTGCCTTACAAATTTGTAATGCTCTTCGTTAGGGTTTAAACACGCTGCTGGCTGTTCGCGTAGACGCTGGCTATGGCGATGGCAATGGAATGGATAACCAAGTTGCTGGATGCCTCGTTGATTTCGCTTGATTCCTTTGGCCTCTGTCGCTGCGTTGCGGCGACACCAGCTCCGACACCAACTCCGACTCCAGTTTTGACTGCGTCGCCGTCTCCGTCTCAGTCTTCGTTTCCGACCCAGACTGTTGCTGGGGCTCGACCCTGGCTGAGTCCGGCCACGTGGCCGTGATGTTTCCCTTCGTGGTTGCCAGGCTGATTGCCTTCGCCTTCGTTGAGTTGTTGGCGCCCTTGTTGTTCTCCACAGATTGTTGATGTTCGATTTAATTTTAGCGCTGCTGATTTTTGCTTTATTTATTTTATTATAATACCCTTTATAGTTAACGGCGCGATAAGGCATATTGACTTTGACATTAATTGCCTGGCCGTGTTTCTGCCATTGTTCTGTTTTGTTCTGTTCGAGCCCTAAAGGCATGCCCCGTTACTGCCACTTAAGCACGGCTTTTATTGACGGTCATTAACGTCACCGTCAGCCCAGCCAATCGAGCCAAAGGCTTGCCGCAGCTTCGGCATCGGCTTCAGCCTGATTTAAGTGCGTTTTAGTTCATTTTAGTTTCTCCGCGGCGTAAAAGCAAGTCCCAAGACAATTGAAGAGTCAGCTAAGCAATTGAACTTTAATTTTATATATGTCCGAATTGCAATCAAATGAAATTTCTTTAGTGTTTTATTTAAAGTGCCTTTAGAAATATAAACCTGTACCAAGAAAATGCTTTCTAAATAGGTTTTAATATAATATTATGCTATTGCAACAGCTCCACAAATAGATGGCGCCACAGGCTATGCTAAAATAAAACTCACAAAGGAAAAACTCTAAAAGCAATAGCTCTTAGCTTATAGTTGACAGTTTATAAATTAAAAACTGCTTAAGCCAAATAATAAAAAGCTGCTATTGAGTGATGGACATTTTGAAGCTGGCTAAGAACTCAAAGCTGTTGGGTGCATCGATCAAGTTGCAAGTTGCAAATTTCAGCACTTAATGAAATTGCCGATTGCAGATAATTTAGGATAAATAAGTCAACTGGCCAAGCTCAACGTAGACGCTTACTTAAGGTCCACAGCAATAATTCCCAAGACTTGGTCTCGACCTTAACTTTGTCTAATCAGCGCCATTTCAAGGCGTTTCATGTATTGTTTTATTTGATTGAATAAACAGCTGCATGTGACAGTTAATAAGATCTTAAGTATCCTATTGTCATTAGCTGAGGTTATTTATATACAACAACAACATAAAGAAGCAGCAACAGAAACAAAAGTGTTTCTGTGCTCAATGTCTTACATAAAAGAATCAATATGCTTACCCCAGGGTTCACTGTATACTAATATGTACAGTGAAAGCTCCACTGAAGAAAAGATAACTTATTAAGCAAGAACATTGCTTTACTGGTAACATTTTGCCAACAAAAAAAAAACCTGAAAACACTTGTTTTAATGTTTTTTAACGGTTGCGTACATAATTTTTTTTTGTAAATCACAAACTTTGTTTTTGTAAAAAAAAAATATTCCACCCCCAAGCAAACAAACAAATTCTCAAGCGGCAGAAATTATTCACAAAATTGACTTAAGGTTTAAATGCTGTAGGAAAATGTAGTCAGATTGGCCGAGCGGTCTAAGGCGCCAGATTTAAGCTCTGGTTCTCGTGAGAGAGCGTGGGTTCGAACCCCACATCTGACAAGTCATGGAAAATGTGTCATTTCCATTTTTATTTTGTAACTAAATTAATTTAAATAATATGTTTTGTCTTTTTTTCAAAATAAATGTTCAGAAGATCTCAAAACACAAAAATAAGTTTAATAATATATTTTTAATATTCTCTTTGGCAGCTCTTCGCGATACTGATGAAGTAGAACCAAATGGCAGAACGTGAGCGTTCGTTCTAGGGAGCTTTCACTGTATAAACACATATAGCTGCTGGTAAGTATTTATGTATATAGGTTCATTTGGTGTGCGTTAATCTTTAAACATTACATTGAAGCTGGTCAGAGACAACTTCAGTTTCATTGCGGCGCCCAAGTATCTTAAGGAGCACGCACACATACACTCATGAATATTCATAGCTAGCCAGGTTCGCATGGTATTTGTATTTGTTTGTCGTATTTGTATTCGCATTTGTATTCGTATTTGTATTTGCAATTGCTTTGCTTCGCCATGCTTTGGCCCTGAGTTGACATTGCAAATAGAGTGAAGAGGCAACCTGTGGGGGCCACAGAAAACACGCACACACAGACTCACACACACACAAAGTCAGAGAGACACACGTGCCTAATCAAAATGCTGCATTAGAATAATCTTTAATCGAGTCGTATTTTTAGCTAGAAATGATTAACAAAGGCGATTAGAGCCGGGCTGGGCGCCTGGCAACCTTTTCGATTCGCAAGGAATTTGAGCCCAAAAATCTGAGCAACTTCCTGGGATTAGCTGGCTATACGAATGCCAATCTGACTGTGTGCTGGCATGTGTGGGTGTACGTTAGCATGTGGTATTTACTGGGCCTTTACAATTTAACGCACTGCCAAGTTCAAATACACAAGAGCGCTTCCCACCGACTTGGCCCACAAAAAAAAAAAGAAAGAAAAAAAACACGTGGATCCGCAGCGTAAAGGTGGAACGCTTAGCAGGACCCAATGCACACGCCTCCGTTAACAATAATTTACGCAACTTTGCGCCTCTTTTGTAAAAAGAAATAACTTACAAAGCGCTCCTAAAAACATGCGCATCCAAGGGGCAGCAAAATGCCGCCCAGACGACCGGCCAAAAAACGCTCATAGTAAAAGACCATTAAATTATCCAGCTATAAGCGTGCCACGTGAGGGGTTGGGGCAGTGTGTTTGTGAGTTTGTGTGTTTGTGTGGTGCAAAACAACAACAATAAATGTGTGTGGCACATTTGTCAAATTGCCGAACCACAAGTTGGCAGCCTTAAGAAGCTGTGAGACGTCAACAGCAGCTACAAAAAACACAAGTACGAGTGTTCTAGGGGAAATTAACCGCCAGGCAGATACCTTGTATACAGAACTGATAGAAATGAATCATAAAAAAATAGGAAGAATATTTTTAAATACTTTATAATAGTCAACCAAATCATAGCAATAACTTAGTTATGGCTTAAAGGTCTTTACTTTTGATATAAACATGGCTAAGCAACACCCCGTTATAAACTATGTATACCCTACAATTTCAATTAACACAATCTTTCCATCCCTTGACACTTGTCTCTTCTAACAACCCTTAGACTCCTTCAATTGCCAATTGACAGCAGGGTGTCGCAAAAAATTCGCTTAATATTTTATTAGACTAATTTAATATTTGTTTCGCTGGCAACGTGTTGTCAGCCCTGGCACATTGACTAATTTTTGTGGCGCCCCTCTATAATATTTATTAAAAGTCATGTGCGTGCCGCCACTCGGGGGAATTACTTGAACTTTTTGACTGTAGCGTGCAAAGCCCAGCTAAGCTTTGCTTTTCCTGCGGACACCAGTCTGAGGTTTCTGACTTGGGACAGCTCAGTGATATGGGTGTCCGGAGTATGTGCTCTACAATATTGTTTGCTATATAATAACTGTCCTGCCTGTCTCCCAGCCTGTCTGCCAGCCTGGCTGCCTGTCGTCCATCTAGCTGTCTGATGACTGCTCCTGCTGCTGCTGCTGCTGCTGCTTCAGCTTCTGCGTAATTTCGTTTTTGCGTCACAAAAATTTTGCATTTATTACATCGAACGCCTTCATTATTTCCACACCGAACTGACAAGTGACGAGCGATTTTAGCGGGGGCCTCGCACAGTGGAACAAGCTGTCAGGAAATGTGTTGGATACTCTATTTAACTTACTTACAAGTGAACCTTAAATAACGATATATATTTAAGTTGTTTGCCATATAGAAATCGTACTTTACTGCAGATTGTGTTTCATAACCCAGCCCTGTTTAAAAACCGACTCTTTTTTTGCATACATTTAAAATATACTTTCGATTGCCATAAGGCTGAAAGAAAATTTGCATATCGTAGTCAATAATCAGAACATTATACAGTTAAAATCATTTATGATTCATAATAAATCAGAATTTTACACAAAGCATCCTTCTGTTGTTCAACATCCAACCACCGCAATATCTGTCTGAATATTGTCATATATGTCTCAAATTTGCATATATATGTATGTGTGCATTTTACTTTGTGAAAACTCGCATTTCCATAATGATTTAATCATAAAATTGTAATTAACAGATTTTCACCTCTTTGCTGCCCGATAAGTGGTTTTAATCAATTCATTTACTTAAAGTGAAACCAATGCCTGGGCCTCATTTAACAAATGTCGATGCATTCTGCTTACCGAAGGACATTACACTGTAAGAAAACAACAACAACTGCAGCGCATTTATCCACTGTGGCGTCCGTTTCGTCCTTCGTGCTGCCTGTTTGGCAAGGCGCATTGCATGAGCCGTTCTGCCTGTCATTTAGTATGTAAATTGAGATAAATCGTTTCTTGTGTCTGCCCCACACATTCACACACCAACTCTCTTTTACACACACACACACACACATACACACAGCAAGCAATATTAAAGTATACATATACATGTATATCCAAAGAGGCAGTCATATACATTTTATATAGCGACTTGTACATATATAAATTTATATATGTGTAGCATATACACTTTGAGAAAAAAAAAACAAAAATCTATAGGTTCAACTCGAAATTTCTAAAACTGAGAAGCAAATGCTTAGTCTAAAGTTTCTTAATACCAAATTTCAATTATGAACTTAATATTATAATAATACTATAAGTTATAGACTCTTAAAAGAAGTAATTGTAGTTAATTTAAACAGCACAAGGAATAAATTCTAGTATCATAAATGAATAACTATGAAATTTTAATAGAAAACAGCATGAACTGCATTTCGTTCAAACTTAAACATACTTAAGAACAGCCCTTTTTTTGTAAGTGCATAGGCAATGAAATACATAAGACTGGTGTAAGTAAGTAACACGTCCTTATGCCAGCAACAATGGCAGCAACAAAAGCAGCAGCGGCAACGGCAACTGTCGCTGATGTATGGCGAGTGCGGCATACGGCGCGTATGAGTTATTTCCTGAACCAAGCCATTTTATTATTAAAAAACCAGAAGCGGCCGTCAGCGTGCGCGTGTTTGTGTATATGTGTGTAAGTGAGTGTGTGTATGTGTGTGTGCTAGAACGAGTCAGCACGAGACGCGAGCGTGACTAGCTTTGATGTTTGACTGAAGGCAGCGACTCTGGGGCGTGGCTGCAAAAGCTGCTGCAACTGCTGCGGCTGGTGTTGCTGTTGCTGCTGTTGCTGCTGCGGCTGCGGCTGCTGCTGTTGGAGCTGCTGCACGCCACTTGGCGCTTTAAGTGCATAATTGACTTAATTAGCCACCAAAACGACGTTTGGCTTGGCTGTTTGGCTGCGCACTGCCAGTGGTAGCAGCTCCTTGGAGGCGCTGGCTCAAGGACTCAACTCAAACACATAAATATACAGTGAAGGCTCTATTAATGGACAGCTTCCTTGGGGCAAACATCTATGTTGGCGTTGCAATTACTTTTTGTTTTCATTTCCATTTCTATTTCGAACTAAGCGGCAATTTTATTTTTTTTTTTTAGGTGAACTATGTTTGCAAGCTCTAATTTTTGTGCCGAAACTTTGTCTGAGCTTAAAAATAAACACAACTTTTCCAGAGAAACAAATTCAACAAATGACAGCTAGAAAACTTAAAATTTGTCTGCAAGCCCATTCAAAATATGTTGGTAGTTTGGTTTACGGCTGGCATTAATCTCTCACTTTTCGGTTGAGTGTGTTTTCTACGTTTATTAGCCTAGGTTTTGATTCAAACTTGGTCAACCAATATGCTTTTTAAAACATTAAATAAAAATGTAAAAGAGTAAAACTCAGTTGATGGCCTTAATTAAAACTGCTGCCAATTTTGTGATTTTATTTTATTTGGAATGAAACAGTTTTTAGGCAACCATTTTAATATAACGGAAAATTAAGAGCTTTCTGAGGGATTTTTATTAAATTTGGTATAGATTTTTTGTTTAATTTTTACCCTTTGACAACTAGTTTCAACGAACATATAAGTTAATATAAACCATAGGCAAACAAAAACTAAAGCCTTTGTTGTACGCTCTAGAGTGCTTTTACTGTATGTGCTATGCCCCCTACCCCTACCCCAATAGTTAGTTTCAGTGCACTAGAGAACTGCTGTTGGGTGCTGCTCCTGCTGCCAAACTGATTAATCGCCAAACGCTTTGTAAGCACTTTGTATATGCCGTAACCCCAGCGACCCCATTTAACAATCCGGCGACCAATGCCGACGAAGAGCGCCCTCGCACAAATCACGAAAACTACACGAGCCCTTGTAATGCGCTTATAAATTTTGTCTGCACAAATTTCATCGCACGCTTGCCAACGCCATCTTGCCCCACCCCATTTTTGTCCTGGTCCTTTCGTCCTGCGCTCCGTTCTGGCAGTCATCGCATTTCGATGATGGCTCCGTTTCGGAACTGTTGCGTAAAAGCTATCGATTATTTGTATAGTGCTCGGAATGCAACAAATGCAAAACCTGCAAAATTTCCCATTTTCCCTCAATTTCAGTTCGTTTTTTTTTTTTTTGAGTTGAGTTGAGTTGCTGCCACGTGCCGCACAGTGGAGAGTCACCTCAGTGGCACCTCCGCAAAACGACCCGAAAGTCACGCTTTTTGCGTTAAGCACTTTCAATTGTTATGAACTTTAAGTTTAATTAATTCCTTTTTGCAATTTAACTTTTGTGTGATGCGCATTTTTGGCTTCAATAAACATATTTAATTGAGTTTGGTCTAAGGATATAAATTTAACTTTGAATTGATTGCAATTGGAGCAGCAGAAATGATTGAATTTTAACTTTATTTATCTTTTATTATCTAACATTTATTTATTTAAATATTTGTAGCAATTAGCATAAACTTCCGAGTTAATTAATATAGAAATATTTATAAGTCAGCAACTTAATAATAACAACCAAGTTTGAAGTCATGTCTAAGTCTTTCTTTTTAAAAGACTTAAAACCTCATCTGATAAAATGCAAGAGAAGAACTCCAGTGTTGAGTGAACTTTGTACTTAACAGTACTGTGCAGAATTCTTACATCCGCTAAGTCGCCGTATAAAATTTATTTAAAATAATTTATATGCAAGTGAGCAATCATCAGTTTTTACCGATGAGTTTTCTAGATGTGTAGGCATTTGATAATCTGAAAAACAAGAATACAGATACGAATCCCAAGCTGGTTCTGGATGTAGTGCATAAATAAATAAAAAATAATAATACTTAACAGAATTTGTTGAATATTAAATAACCATATCATTACTATCAGTGCAAATAAAACTTCATCTCTTACCCTATAACTTTTTCTTCCTTTGCATTTTCGACTTGCTTCGGTTTCACTGTGCTACAGGTTGGGCTAAATATATATAGACCAATTTAATTTTCACAGGCGCCGCTGTTGCATGTGTTTGTGTGGATAGCTGTAAAGCTGCCTGATGTAGACACGTTCTTACACACACACACAAACACACACGCAAGGGAACCCATATAAGCGCAAATTTGGTTGCCCATCTATGTGTATGTGTATTTTTTTTTTGTTTAGGCAGCTGTATATGTGGGTCCGTAATTGCTTTGCAAAGAAATAGAGCATAACAAATTTCACGTGGCCTAAGTTTATGCGCCCGGCTCGCTTTACAGCCCCACGCAGCCGGCAAGCAAGAAAATACACCCCCTTCCCCTCACCAACCAAAAAAAAAAAAAAAATATCAGAAAAGAAGCGAAGCAAAGCTAAAGCCAAACTGTGAACCAAGTCAACAGTTTGTTAGCGCGTTTGTGTGGCGCCTAATCGAAGTTTCACTTAGCAAATCAACAAAGTTGTTGTCAGTTTTTGTTGCTGTTGCTGTTGCTGTTGTTGCTGTGCACACCTAGGCATGATTAGCATTCCGGACAAAGCGAGAGCCAAAGCCACAACGACGCAACAATTTGCAAAGTGAATTAACATGCCAACGCTGCGCATAGTCCGCCTAGTTATCCAAAAGCGACCCATTCCTCATTCTGCCCGTCCCCCACCCCCCAAAAAAGGACACCACTCGCCGCGACATATTCAACTTTTAATACAGCATTGACGTCACAATCACAGCACAGTGTTGCCAGTGTTGGGCAACGGGCCCCTTTTGGGGAATTGGTCGCATTATCTCGCGCTGCCAGCAGGCGTTGGTTGGAGTTGGGACTGAGGGTGCGTACTGCTGGCTAATTGGCCAACGGCAGCACAAAATTATAATTTGCATTTATAATTTTATTGACAATAAAAAGTATTTAATTTTTGGCCAAAACGAACGTGCCCCAAAATCTGATGGCCTCGTGCTGTGTTCTGTGTGCTCTGCGCTAACTGTTAGCTCTTAGCTCTTGTAGCTGGTCGTTGGTCGCTGCGGGCGTTAACCAGTTGCCAACAACAAGTCAACGCCTTAACTAATGCCAGTCCTAACAACAACAATCACAGCAAGTGACTAGACGACTCTTCAACGAGACACAAATTCTCTGTAAATATTTGTCTAGTCTAGAGATGTAATTGAAAGATAATGAGATAGCCATATATAAAGATAATTAGATAGGTTATTAGATTGATTAAGAGATAAATAAACATTTGGCGACTTAAAATCAAATGCAAAAAACTGCATACCCTATAGCCATTTTGAAAAGTGTACAGGGTATAACAAGGACAACATTGCGCCAGAATTTGTCATGAAAAATTAAAAAACAAACTGAAAATTGCATATTTCGACAGCTTTTCAGGCGTTTGCTGACGAGCGTAAAATGGACTGTAAGCGAAGGAGGTGGAAATGGGGATGGGTGACACTTGGGGACAACGGCAGGAAACTGAAAGGCTAGCGGAAAACTGGAAAATCCTCTTAATAATTCATAAAACTTTAGAAAACTACTTAACTCTCTCAAACTACTAACTGAATCAAACTAAACTAAAGCAACTGTTGGCGCCGGCGTTGCCGTTGGAGCTGCTTGTGTGCTGATGCGATTGGACTTGGACATGGACATGGGTTGGGTATCCGCTGAATGGAGGCCAAGTGCCTGGCGGCAACTGTTTCAGCTACAGCTGCAGCAGCAACAGCGGCAGCTATAGTCGCATCTTTAGCTTTTCAGCTTCTTCAGCAGCAGCTTCTTTGGCAGTGCTGCCAACTGCGCTTGTTTCCAGTCAAATCTGTCAGCGACAATTTTGGCTTCTTTTTTGTTCGCTTGCAAAATGGGGTATATTGCTTGCTGCCTGCTTATTCCTCGCTTTTAAAGCTTAACCAGTTTTACAGCCAGAAGACTCATAATCAAAAACAGCTCCAGTTCCTTGCTTAGATATTTTTAGCTTCTTTTTAATACTTTACACAGCGTATGGTGCAGTCAGTTACAGCCAAGTGCGTTTTTGCGACTTGTTTTAAAATCAAATTTAGCTTTTCTTATCCACTTTTCCAAGAACTAGCGTTTTTTCCTTCCTATTTTTTTGCTGCTTCAAAGTTGGCAACACTTTACAGGCTGTAGTCGCCGCTGGGCAGCCGTAAACTTGGCAAGTTTGTCGTCCCGACTCGAGACTGGGCGCAAAATGATGAAGCTGAGCCCGGCAACAGTTCATCATATTTACAGCTTTGTTAAGTTATTTTGCTGGCCCGTAAAAGCGCTGCATGAAAAATGCATGACTGCTGCCTACAAGAGCCAAAGCCCCAACCGCCTCCCCTCCCGAAAACCCCTTTCCACCCCGCCCCCAGGCTGGCCGGCCTGCAGGCTGACAAATTTAGTTGGACGTATTGTTAAGATTGCCTATTTATAAGCTAATTTCGTGCAACTTATTTATTACGTGCCAAAATATATGAGAAAAGTTGTCGTTCTGCGCCGCCGAGAACGGCAACTTTTGAGCCTTTCAATTTCAGGGAAAAAATACTTGCACAAGCCGACAGTTCTTGGGCTCGTTGCTGGGCTTCAATTGTTTGCTGGTTTTGGTTAAGCATCGGGTGTTGTCTGTAATTGACAAGCCAAATGTCTTGTCTTTATTCACAGCAATCTAATGCTGGAAGGTAGGCAAGATCAAAAAAGGAAAGAGAGAAAAGTTTTCTGCCAAAAAATGAGAAACTACTTTACTAAAAACTCCATAAACAGAATATGAAATGAATGCCGTTTGTTGATGGCTTTCTGTATTCCTGGTGCTTTTTCAGCTTTGGCTGCTGCCGTTGCTGCTGGTTTTCCTTTTCCCATTGAGATGCTTCAACTAATTGGGTCAGCGGCTGTTGGTCATTGACCATTGCAGTTGCCAGCAATTTAAGTTGTAATTAACTGAAGTCGACGATGCGCACAATTCTAAGGAAATCCAATGCGCTCAAGTGAACAGTTGCCAATTAAAGGATTCCCTTTTGGTTGCAACCTGTAATAAATAATTCTATAAGTGGTCGAAGTGTCTTCGTCATAGATTATAGCTAAAGTTTACTTTTCATATCTTGAGCCAATTAACGTTTAGTTGTGTTTCAAAGTTGTTAAACAAAAACATTAAGCAATTAGTTGTTTGTATAAATGTAATCAATTAAGGAATGCTTCTTTAAGACAAACTCAAAAGCTTATACTTTATCTTAATTAAATTCTAAAAAGTAATTTAAAAATAATAATTAAAATTCTTGTAATGAAGAATGATCAAACGTGATTTCATTTAATGTTACAATTTACAAACAAATCGTTGAACATAAATTTAACTTAAATGCTGAATCAATTAATTAATTGAAGCGAGAAAAGTAAGATATCAAATATGAAAATCCAATTTAACAAATTTATGGCAATTCAAAGGTAAATTTGAAATAAAATCGGTAAAAAAAACGTGACACGTATCGTATACGTAATTTGAGCTGTTATTTTTGTAAATTGATAGATTTATTGATTTCAAAAGGCTTTCGACCGGGTTCCTTCATTCTGTTACCATTGAGTGCATTTTGCTTTAATGCTATTTTTAATTAACTGAAAATCAACCCTTTTACGGCTTCGACTGTTCTGTAATTATTTGACACATTAAACGTTTTGTGATTTATCCGATGTGAATAAATGAATGCGGACACACAAAATGGACGCAACACCAACACAACAACCAGCCAAGGAGCATGGGGCAAGGTGCGAAAGGGCAATGAACATAAAAAAGGTTTTGAAATTTTAAGCGCTCGTTTTTGTATTTGTTGTTGGTGCTGGTTTTGGTCTTCTCTGTTCTGTTTCCCCGGGGGACACATTAGAGAGACATAAAAAAGTAAACAGAAAAGCAAAACAAAGCAAATAAAAGTTAAATAAGAAATGCTTAAAAAGTTTTCACACCCTGCTGTTTGTTTTTTGCAGTACCACAAAAAAAATAAAGGAGCAAACTCAAACCCGCCGGACAATGATTGTTATCGGAGTTCGACTTGACTACGTTGCTGTTTCCATTGTTTTATTTTTGCAAAATGCTTTGGCACATTTTTAGCCAGCGCTTTGCAGTTCATTTGCAAATCGCCAAATGATCCAATATTGCTGCCATTGCCTTCGGGTTTTGACCTGAGCACCAAAATGTTGCAAGAATTGTTTATTTTTTCGTTCTTTCTGCCTCTTTCCTTAATATGCAGCACTTAAAAGCCGCTTAATATTCTTCCGCATTGCTTTGGCCGCATTCCGGGGGCTACACCACAGCCCACCGTGGCCTGGGTTATATGGGACCACATTGTGTATACGTATAGAAAGCCCGACCGGCTGCCAGGGTCTTAGGAAATGCAACTAATTTTGGATAGTCTGCATACCAAATATTGCACAGCAGCTGCTGCTGCTTGGACTGGGGCTGAAATCCTGTGGGCTCGACCACGTCAAGTAAATGAATATATGAGTATGCCGTACGAATAACTGCAGTTCCTCAAAACCAAGTCAACATCCTTTTCGGTTACCAGCAAAGCGGAGGCTGTATTATTATTGTTGTCGTTGCTGCTGCTGCTGCTGCTGCTGCTGCTCTGTTGTTGTTGCTGCTGCTGTTTGCTTAACACACTTCCACTTTACTCAATGGCCGCTGCAGTGCCACACACATACACACACACGCACACTTATATACATACATATTCATACATATGAATGAACTATGTAAATTCGAGGTGTGTTAAAAATTAATGGCAATTGAGTTTCCTTTAAAATTTCCATAAGAAATTGATTTATTACAATGGTAAAAGGACGTTTTTTGTAATAAATTTAAGGAATCTAGAAATATGCATTTCTTTAAAGTAAGGTGGAATTTTATGTATCTATTATATTATCTTTATCTTTAAGTGTATTACTTATACATTTAAATACTTTAAAGTCTATTTTCTCCTTTATCTACAACACTATGCAAACCATTAGGAAACATTTAAAACACACCTCGCTAAACCAAATGTACATACGCATGAAGCACACACAAATGCGTGTGTGTGTATGATAACTGTGTGTACCTTTGTAATAGACGGCTAGCCTTTCCTTTTGGCCAAGTTCTTATCTTTGTGGAGCAGCGCTCGACACAGCTCCGGCCAGCGTTAGCCTTAGCCTTAGTCCTTGCTGTCTGCTTTTTCTTTGCCCACATCATCCTCGTTCTGCTTCTCGTCTTTTTGCACGTTGTCGTCTTCGCCATCTTTTGCCACAGTCGCTGTTGCATCTACCACTTCCGGTTGCGGCATTTCACATTCTGTTGCACGTTTGTTTGTATTGTAATTGTCTGTCCTGGCCAAGTACGTGTGTGTTTGTGTGTTTGTTTGTGTGCATACAAATAACCACCGTGTATACACTATCTGTGTGTATCTCTCTCTCTCTCTGTGTGTGTGTGTGTGCTTCTGCAATCGTTGTGTTTATTGTCATTTGCCCCTCGTTGTTATTATTGTTGCTGGCTCAACTGCTTCAGCTCGTCAACCAGCTGCAAGGTTTGTGGTTGTTGTAATACCCTGTACACATTGCAAACGGGTATATTGCTATTGTCCAAAGGCAGAGAATCGGATTTATATGAATTAATAGAGCTACAACTAAAAGAAAAGACAAATTCTTTAAAGCAGGGTATCTGCCAGTCGTCAATATCTGAGCATTTCCCGTGTTGTGAGTTCGTTGTGTGTATTTTTGTGGTTGCACACAAATATACTGATGCCTGGCATTCCGTGCACACAAGGAGGTGGACGTCTCCTTCTGTCGCCCCAAATTGCGCCATGTCGCTGAGGTCATGTCCATGTCGCTGGCGTCGCCGTTGACGTCGATGATTTCTGTTGTGCAGCAACAGAAACAGCAGCAGCACCACCAGGAGATGGAGATTCGAATGGAGATGGAGCTCGGGCTGGAGACGACGGCGTTGTCAACTCAAATGGTTTTCAGTTGTATAGCTGCCAAGTGCAGCGCGGCAGGCGCAGCTGCTGCTGCTGTTGCTGCTGTTGCTGCAGCTCGGAACGGAATTGCAGTTAGCCACGGCGAGTACGTAGCACAGCGACGACAATGGCAAACAATTGTAAGCTCTGACAGGGCAACAACAATAACAAGCTGGCCAGGGTTAAGCATCTTCCTGCTGCTGCTGCTGGCCCCCAAAAGGCGAATGTCCTGCCTCTGTTGCTGCTGCTGCTGCTCCTCACGTACTTTGCTGACAGATAATTGCATTGCCCTATGTATGGTAGAGTGTGTGTGTGTGTGTGTCTGTGTTTGTATTTATGAAACCATTTCCATTTCCGCACAGCAATAAAACTCCAACACGGTCACTAATCTGCGCCCGAGGCGGCCAAGTGTCATTAATTTTATTTTTCTGTGACATTTTCCGATTATATGCGGATTTGCTGCCTGCCAAGTTACTGATGCTCCAGCACCAGCCCAAGTTCCTCTCCCTGTACAGCCCCCTTACTTACTTTCAATGGCTGCTTATGCACAAGTTTTGCAGTTTACACTTGGCTTGTTGTCCTTGAAAGATTGCCGCGCCTTAACAGGCACAACAAATAGGCGTGCGATAAGAGCATCTTGTTCCACTTTTTCATCATTTCATTTTTTCTGCTCTTGAGAAATACCATTGCAAAGGTTGCTCAAATTCGAGCACGTAATGTGTTACGCAAGAGATCTACGTGACCATAAAGTCAATTTTTGCTTGATCTGTGGCAATTGGCAAGTCATTAAAACAGGTTAAGGCAGGTAACCTGTTTGTTTCTATGCAAACTTGACTATCCAGCATAAAGCTATCTTTATCTTAGCGTACATGTTGTACATAAGGACCTATCTCTATACTCAATAGTAGATTATCTACCTCCCATACGCATAATCAGTTCAGCATCAACATATCATTTAATTATCTAGCTAAATATAAAAGATATTCCAACATTTTCGCTAGGGTATTTAATATTTGGCAGGCCTAAAAATAACTATTCTTAGCTTTTTTTTGTTCGCTTTTCATTTTAGCGCTTGTTTTGCCTTTTCGTTAATGTTTGCTCAATTTAAAAAGTTTTCTATCGCCATTTGCATTTGCACGCACATTCGCACGTGCCGCTGTCTCAGTCTCAGTCTCAGTCGCAGTCGCAATCGCAGTCGCAGAGTCTTTCTTGTGCTCCGGCTATGTCCGTGCGTCGTCCTTCGGCAGCAACAATGAAGCGAATGGGCGGCGCCGCCAAGTGGCAAAGGCGAAAGCATTTGCATACGCACCGTGGTACGAGCTGGACGTTGTCAAAGCAAAAGTTTTTCTTATACAAATAAACACACTTTTCGGATCTCGTTGTTGTCGTTGTTTTTGTTGTTGCTTGTTGTCAAAAAGTTTGTTTAGTTTTTGTTTTTATGCACAGTTTTTTATTTAAATTTTTGTTTTTGCACTTTTCAGTTTTAATTTGATAATGCAGCGTTGAGTGTCGCTCCGCCTCTAATTGTTGGTCCTTGAACAATTGTGAATTGTGCTTCCTTTTTTTTTTTGTTTTTTATTCGGGTCCGCCTCCCTGGAATTTCAATTTCATTAGTTTCGCAAATTAGGGGGGCGTGGCACGTTTTAATTTACATGCCCAGCCGCAGCTCAAATTTCATGTCAATTGAATTACGGACTAGGCCAACTGGGCCAGTTGTGGTGCAGTGGTGCAGTGGCAGTAAACTGTGGCAATGCGACACTTGTGTTTAAATATTAAAAAACACTTAAAAGTACAGCTTAGGGATGGAGTTCTTTATGCCTGTCTTAAATTGTCTGAAACATGGTTTGTCCAATGTAACCTACTATGATTCATAATGTCAAAAACTCGAAACTTAAGGGTAAAAATACGACATATTTTCAAGCCGTGTGAAATTAAATCCTGACGATTTAAAAAACATATACACAACATAAAAAATGATTGCTGAATCCTAACAAAATCATTGTATAACTAAAAATAAACAAAATTTTTCAACAAAAAAAGTTTGCACAAAACAGCTGAAATTTGAATAAAGCTAAAAGGAAATATATGTACATACATAATTGTAAATATACATATATATATTTCTGTATCAAACATCAAATAAATTTTTAAATATAAATTCTATTATATTAATACGTATTCGTTTAGTATGGAAATATTATCCAAATAGTCTGGCCAGATCTTTGACCTCAGTCGTGGCTGTCAGACAGCCCGAAAGGACGTTTCTCGGGGCAACAGCTTCAACTGTCTAAGACGAGAGACGTCTACGCGCCTGCAGCCACTGACAGCTTCATTTGGCAGAAAAACCAAAAACAAAAAATACCACGAACAACATATTTTTAAATTGAGTTTTCAGAACAAACCCAGATGAACCACAAAAGTTACTTAAATATATTTCTGTTGTTTAAATATCATAAATTATAAACATACTTGACAAAATCTTGCCAAAGTCTAGACTCGAGACAGTCAAAGTCATGTATGTAATACATGATAACATTGTCAATATTTTCAACAAATTAATTGTAAGTCAATTAATTTTGTTACTCATTCGCCTCGTTGCCGCAGCGAGCAGCATTCTTGTGAAGCCACCTCAATGGCAATTAATATTTAATGTGCTTTTGGCCATGTCAATATTGATTGTAGATATATTTCATAAATGCCTCTTGCGAATTGAATTCAATATGTGCATTTAGCTACAGCAGCTAAGCTTAAAGGTTAAAGTTTTACCTTACTCGGCATTGGAAGCTGCCATTGAAGTCTCTAAGGATTTCACTTCACGCACAGTTCAAAAACTCAAAAATGATTCATTTTTTTTCTTCTATGCGCTTGTATATACCATATAAAACAATGCCGTGTCTTGTTTACTAAAGGTATATCCTGCAAACCGAATCGATAGGGCATACACAGCTGTCCATTTGAAAATACATTTCCATATATTCACTATTAGTATTTTTGAAATATTAAAAAGAGAATATGCCCAAGTTTAATATATTTTATTATTTAAACCATGCAATTTATTTGCATTCTAAACTTAATTAAAATTTAACTATGAAAGTTTTCAAGTGCTGGCCAATAGTGATAGCAATTGAGCGGCTATTTTCCATGGTATTTTCCATGGTGTAGCAAAGTAAAGCTCTCTTTGATTTAAACTTTTTTAATAAATTTCGTAAATGTTTGTTAGCTTTCTGAATTTAGGTAAACTTAATTACTTTGGCACAATGGCAGGCACAAAATGTTGTTGCCTGGCGGTACAAAGAAATCCAATTACGAGCACAATGCTGGGTATCGATGCCATTTGACCGGTCAAGCTGCCAACTGCCGACTGGTAACTGATTTTGTTGGCCTGCTTTTTGTTAACTACTCGCACAAGCTTAACTATCGTGTATATATGTATACATATATAGTATTATATATGTTTTGCCCAACCAGCTGCTGTTGGCAGTTCAATCTAAGTACTTATAGAGCCTAACTATAGATTGATCTATATCTGGACTGCTGTTTGGACACATCAGTTAATTGATTTGGTTTACGACATGTGGCTGCAGTAGTTCCACATTCGGCTGCGAGATCCTATCATAATATTTTTTTAATATGCTGCAACGTTTTGTAGATTTTGGGTTTTGGTCGCATTTTGGCAATTGGCCATCAAATTAGCTTTTGGCTTTTGTGGCCCACTGTGCCACATTTATGAATATATCAACGAGCCAACGTCGAGTGTCTGCCGCTGCGGATCTCCTCAAGTGAGTGTATGAATGTGTGAGTGCGACAGCTAGTGTGAGTGTGCTCATAAAGCTGCACAAATAAAACTGTCGACGATTGTAAGGCACAACTCATACACACACACACACACACGGCCACACACACGGACACTGTGGCATGTGGCAGCCACAAAAGGCAGTGGGCAAAAAATCAGACTGAAGCGAAATGTCGAAATGGGAGGGGATGGGGGATGGGGTAGGGGGGTGGTTGGATTGGTGGTGCAGCCTGAACAGGCGCAACCAATGCAATTGCGCTGCCAACTGCTGCACTGGCACAGGAAATATTATCCGCATTGCCAAAGCATCTTAGCCAAGTCAGAGCGCAGAATAGAGAGACAGCTGGAGAGAGACAGAGAAAAAGACATAGAGAGTTGGGGGGAGTAAAGAAGATGGAAGATAGAGCCATGAATGAGCTGGAGCTGGGGAGGGGGCGAAAAAGATGGGTGGGGACAAAGCGCAAAAGCGGCCAAGTGAATTTCTCAAATACAAATTCAAATGGCAAATTGACAAATGAACCTTCAGAGCATTTTACGTTTTCATTGTGTGCGGCAGACTTTGTGTGTGTGCTGGCTTGTGTTTGTGTGTGTGTGTAGGTGGGTAATTCAGCAGTTTTTGCAGCATTTGCTTGCTGCAGCATGGGGCAAATTTCACTTTTGCCTCATTTTCAAGCTGCTGCTTCACTTTGAAGCGTAAACAAAAAAATAACGCAAAAAAAAATAAAAAAATAAAAGAAGAGCAAAAAAAAAATCATTCGACAGGCTTTTGATGCTGATTTTGTAAAGATGCCTTGCCAGCCACTGAGCAGGGGTAGGAGAAGGGGGCGGAAGGAGGAGGGGGGGTGGGGGAGCGCCGCATTGTTGCGCTGTGGCAGAAGTGAGCTGGGCTATTGAAACACCCCCCAAAGGAAGGCAACTAGCCAGACCCAGACCCAAACCCAAAGCCAAGTCCGGGCCCGAGCCCAAACAACAAACTACAAATTGTTGTTGATAGGCGATTTTAAAGCCTTGGCTAAAGGCCGATCCCATTGGCCATTGTTTGGCATTCCATTTACTGGTTCCGAGGTTCGGTAAATTGAGATTACCAATGAGCCAACTACAATTACAATCAAAGCAACAACAACAACAGCAACAACGGCAAAACATGTACACAATGCACATTGTTCCTGAAAATGAAGCTCTAAGTAAAGCCGATTTTCTGCCCCTCACCCCTGCAACAATAGTTCCTTTAAGAGTTTAAGAAAAAGCAGTTTAAGCTTTCCGCATTCTCAAACTAAAACGAATGGCAGACAGTCCTGCCAATTAAGCTTTTCTTAGTGTTACTCTTGGCTATTTGGTTATAATGCAAAAGGTTTGCTAAGCAACACAAAATATATGAAAAGAATTTAAGTTTAGCTTAAAAAGTCGAATTTTGTTCAAAAGTCTGTGATTGTGAAAATTTGCAGTGTGATCTTAAATATTATTTATATTGATTACTTTTTAAATATGAATATTAAATTGCATTCCTTTTGAGACAAGAGAAAATAAAGAAAAATAAATGTGAATTATTTATAAATATTTGTCTTTATTTTGATTTGTGGGCATTTTATTTCTGTTAATAAATTATTCATATTAAATTTGTTCGGGGCGGCTTAAATGTTGATTTATAATAAAACAGGGTATATTCCCACAGCTCGCTTTCTGAATGTAAACACTACATTAGTTGTATTCCGCAAGCTAATCTTACATTGGGGATATTTCGTAAATTAATGTATTGTATTTTGAAAACTCTAATAAAATTTATTTTTTTATTTTTTGGCAACAAATATTAAGTTTTAACTATTTTTCTCAATTTGTTTCTAGCTTTTCAACACTGATTTGCAGCCAAAAAAAACAGAGAGAGAGAGAGAGAGAGAGAGAGTGAGAGAAAAGAAGTAAGAGCGGCAACATAACGGGTGTATTGAAGCGCGAAAGAGAGCACAAAAACAAAATTGAATAAGAAACTGTCGCAGTCGAGTGCAACGGAAAATTTGCCTTTGTGCCAGCAAAGTAGCCAAAGTGCCGAGTAATATGTAATGGAGCCCCCTTTCGCCAGCGACGGCAACATGATGTGAAACATGGCAATCGAATCAGCCAAAGCCATTTAGAGTCATCAATTGGCGAGGTCGCGACCGGGGCAGCTACCGGGGCCTGAGCGAAGGGACAGGCACACGAACAGGGATAGGGATAGGAACAGGGACTGGGACTGAGAAGGGACGGGGACAGGTCAGGTCACGCAAGCGGCAGGACGCAGCGGGACAAATGCACAGCATGACAGCTAAGTGGAGGAGCAGCAGCAGCGGGTGGAGCAGCAGCAGCATCCGGCTGCCAGGTAAGTTTTTGCCGGATGGCGCATAAAACAAAAAGCTTTAACTAGAGATGGCCAAATCAAACAGGACACGAACAATTTGAAAACAAGCTCAGTTGAAAGTGTTCTTAAGTTTCCAAAATTTCACTTTATTTTATTGCAATGTTCTATTTTAGTTTTTTTTATTTTAAAGTTGCTTTAACTCTTCTGAATGTTTAAACTTTTCGTGTCACAACACGCGGCCAGCTCTGGGCCTGAAAGAAAGGTCGTCAATAATAGCTTTTTTGTGTATTTATTGCACTCCACCTTTATCAATGTCTGCTATAATTTGCGCACACGCTTCTTCTTTGTTTTCCGCAGCCTGGCAGCAGCTGCTGTGGGCGCTGTGCCTCGCCTGCCTTGTGGGCTGGGCGTGGGCCGACGATTGGTCGCAGAGCTGCGCCTCCAACTGCACCTGCAAATGGACCAACGGCAAGAAGTCGGCGATATGCAGCTCCCTCCAGCTGACCAGCATACCGACGACGCTAAGCACCGAGCTGCAGGTGCTGGTGCTCAACGACAATCATATACCATATCTGAACAGGGAGGAGTTCTCGGCGCTGGGTCTGCTCAATTTGCAGCGCATTTACTTGAAGAAATCCGAGGTCCAATACATACACAAGGAAAGTTTTCGCAATCTTAAGATACTGGTGGAGATCGATCTGTCCGACAATCGCCTGGAGATGCTCGACAAGGACACTTTTATGGGCAATGATCGGCTGCGCATTCTGTATCTGAACGGCAATCCGCTCAAGCGCTTAGCGGCCTATCAGTTTCCCATTTTGCCGCACCTGCGCACCCTGGACATACACGACTGCCTGATCTCCTACATAGATCCCATGTCGCTGGCCAATCTGAATCTGCTCGAGTTCCTCAATCTCAAGAACAATCTGCTGGAGAGCCTCAGCGAGTACGTCTTCCAGCACATGGCCAACCTGAAGACGCTCTCCCTGGAGGAGAATCCCTGGCAGTGCAACTGCAAGCTGCGCAAGTTCCGCAGCTGGTACGTCAGCAGTCGCCTCAGCTCGGTCAGCCTGGTGTGCAAGGGTCCGCCCGCGCAGAAGGATCGCACCTGGGACAGCGTGGACGACGAGCTCTTCGGCTGCCCGCCGCGTGTGGAGATCTTTAACAACGAGGAGGTCACCAACATTGACATTGGCAGCAACACAACCTTCAGCTGCCTGGTCTACGGCGATCCGCTGCCCGAGGTCAGCTGGGAGCTGAACGGCAAGATCCTGGACAACGATAATGTGCTCTTCGATGCGGAGAGCATTGCCTCCGACAAGCTGTGGAGCAACCTCACCGTGTTCAATGTGACCAGCCTGGATGCAGGCACCTACGCGTGCACGGGCAGCAATCTGATCGGTTCCATGACGCAGAACATCAGCATTTACCTGAGCGAAATTGTGCAGCATGTGCTGGTGAAGACACCGGAGACGTTCTGGTACTTTGGCCTGATCATGGGCATTTTCGGCACCATTTTCCTGCTGATCGCCATCTCGTTTGTGGTCTGCCTCTGCAAGCGGACCACGCGCCAGCATCGGCACGCCAACAAGGCGGGCGTCAAGTCAAGCGTCAGCTTCAACGACCAGGAGAAGAAGCTGCTCGACTCGAGCGTGACGACCACAACCAACGATCGCGGCGACAGTTACGGCATCGACAACAATCCCAGCTCCATTAACAAGACCGACTCCGCGCTTGGCTTCAACCAGATCGAGATCCATGCCGTGGAGAGCCACCGCACGGGTCTGGGCCACGCCCAGCAGCAGCAGCAGTCCGGCCCGGGCCAGTCCCAGGCTGGCCAGCACATGCGACAGCAGCTGATGACCGTCAAGGATCCCACCTGTGGCCTGATGAGCGTGCCCACCTCCATGGCCAGCTATCAGCACCAGCACCAGCATCAACACCAACATCAGCACCAGCACCAGCATCACTCGCACTCCCATGCGCACGGCCACGCCCAGCTGTCCGAGGAGTTCCCGCTGAACGTGGGCGTCTTTCCGCCGCCGCCGGAGTTCTGCTCGAACATTGTTTCGAACCCGACATTCGGCAACATCTTCATACGCGTCTCCGTCACCCAGGACATGCTGGATGGCGCCGACATCAATATGTACCCGGATCTGTTGAACATACCCAAGCGACTACAGGACGTACAGTGCGCTGGCGGCGATGGCACGGCCACCAGCACGTCGGACGGCCAGAGCGTGGCCCAGTTCGCTACGCTGCCGCGGCACACTACGCGACGGGGAATACTGAAGAAGGATCCCTCGCTGCAGCCCGCGTCGGCGGCGACTGCGAATCTGTATCCGCATGACGAGATCGTCACCTACAACCTGGAGACGGGCGCCTATCATTGTAGCGGCAACGTGGACATGGAGCTGCCGCTACCGCCGCCCCCACCGCCGCCGGCGGTCACCGCTGTGGTGCAGTGCCACCATCCGACGACAGCGGCGCCCGTTTCGGCCAGTGTCAGCAACTGCGCCAGCTGCATTAACAATGCCACCGCCTCCGCCTGCAGCACGCCGCCCATTGTGGAGGCGACTCCGCTGCGCGACAGCTCCGCCTATCCCAAGTACGACAACATGGGGCGCCGCATCACGGCCAGCGGCGGCCTGGGCAACTCGACGCTGTCGCTGCCCGACGAGAACGAGACACTCTTCAGCGAGTCCGCCGAACCGACGCGTGTGGCGGACAGCGAGGCCGGCGCAAAGGATCAGCAGCTGCAGACGTCGGAGCCGGCGCCGGGCATGGACAAGGGCTTGAGCTCGGGATCTGGCTCTGGCTCCGGCTCTGGCGCGGGTGCGGGCGCTGGTGAATTTGTGTCCCTCTAGTATTATGGTACACAAGTGTAAATAGGAGCAGCGCCTGCGCCACCTGCCGGTCAATAGATTGTGCCGCCCAAACAATCAGTTTACAAAAATAACAATTTTTAATATATATTAATCAATATATGTGTATATACTATATATTGAAAACAACTCCAATGTGGCAATCGTTTTGTTCATATCAGTAATTTCATCTAAAATGCATTTTAAACAAAAATAACAAAAGAAAAAAAACAACAATAGCATGCAATGAATATATATATGTATAAATAAATAAAAAGAAAACAATCTATTGACTGTGGCAGTCCCAACACGAGACTAAATAATGCTGAACGAGGCAGAGCAAAAAACAGCAGCGATCCAAGAGCAATTTATGTAGAATCAAAAAGAGGAAAATGGAAAGAAAAAATCAAGCAAAGCAAGAGAATATGAGAATGTTATGTTAACGGCGTGTGGAAGTTATAATGATTTTATTAAACTCTCATAAGAAAACAAGTAGCTTAATTAGACGTAGAAACAATTTAGATCCATGGTAACCCATTCCTAAAACATTAGACGCATTCCACTTGGCAACATTCACATTCACATTCAGTTAGTCGAATCGAATGTTACCAAGTGAATTTTGTCTTTGGTATTTCGTAGTTGTTTAATTTGGTAAATGTTTTCAATGCATAGCGTGAATAAAAGAAGCGAAACAATTCTAGACCAAAACTATATTCCAATAAGGTGTAAAATTCAGTATATATACATATATGAATGTAAATATATATGCGAAAAGTATTTATCTAATTCAAGCCAAATACTGAACTGTATAGGCTTGAGGAATTTTTTAGTGCTAGAACCCAAAAGTGTATGGAAAACTCCTTTGCTCATTGTATAATCCACAGTAGCCACATATAGACTTAGAGATTCCAAGTATTATTACCTGATATACTAATGTAAACATAAATATATATATTAAATATAAATATACGTTTTAGTCATTAAAAAGCATTTAATGGGCCTATATTTTAGTTTTGAGTACTCCTCCATATATCTTGTTGTGTAAATAAGTGTGCATAGACAGTGTTGAAATTTTAAAATCAAAATTGTTTTTAAAGCCCTCAAGCTGAACATCGAAAGCAGCACTAAGCCAAATATATTTTAAAGCTATATTTTAAATTTTAATATATAATTGTTATGCCCGTGGGCTGCTTTTAAATTCCATCAGCACATTTAGATCTATAAAAACATATACATACAAACATATATACCTAGGTTCTAGATTATTAAAGCTCTTCCAAAAATGTAAAAAAAACCAAGCCAAAATAATTGAGTACCTATCTAGAAAAACTTGTTGAATATTTTATTTAAAATAGAAGGAATTTTATATATGCCTTAATTGCTCCAATTTGTTTAAACTGTTTATGGGTTTATTATTTATGATTTTTGCTCAAAATTATATTGTACATAGATGAATGTAAAAATAAAAGAAAAATAATTGTAACATCGATGGGTCCTTGTTGTAAAACTTTGACAAACTACAATTTTATTAATTATAACGAAATATGCATGTTCTGTGTGGATGTAAGAACAATGTACGTATATAGCATATTTTAAATATATACAGCATATACATATATGTCACGTGTAATCGCATAGAGTAGGAGTCTATATAAAGTAACCCAAATGTAAGCCAACCGAAGAAGCAGCATAATAATCATGATTTTTGTGTAGAACGTTTACAACTCCGAGCTTGATAATGTAAAATGTAAATTATAAATCTTACATACATAAATATAATATATATATATATATATTTATTTATGTGTCTGTACGAACGTGGAAAGCATTGAGTACTATATGGCTGCATATGCTGCTGTATTTATTCGCAGCTGTTGTTTAAATATGTAAAGCTAATTGTAATATGCATGCGGATTTACTTACACCAAACTTGCTGCAAAACAAATCTTGAAAAACTTACAACCCGAAAAAATAAAGTAAAAAATATAAAAATATTTATATTTAAATAAATAAAACGAAAAACTAAAATAAAGTAAAATAAAAGCCGTAAGCCAAAAAACAGAAAACGAGGCAAATACACACACACACACACTCGCATACACACACATACACATATGCAAGCAAATATTTACACTGCGCTGAAACACGCCCACTTTTTTGGTATTTTGTGGGCAAACGCTCAAAGGGATTTTTGTTTTTTGATAACAAACGAAACTATTTCAATTGCACGTTACACAAAGCAAAAAAACAAAACAAGATCAAATAAAAATTTATATAAAAAACGAGACAAAAAAAAAATGCAAATCAATAGCGATAAATGTCAGTAAATAGTGAATTTTTCCTTCAGATCTCATAGTTCTCCAAAAAGTTAATACATATATACATACATAAATATATATATATATATATATATATATATGTATATATATATATATATATATATATATAAATGTGTATATATATACATTTAATGGCTAGATGCTGCACATTAGAATAAGCTCAGTATATAGATGACAAATTTTTTAGCAATGAGTTTGATTTTAATTCAAGCTATTTTTACATACATTTTAAAATACATCTTTATATAGTTTTATTTAAATTGTTGTGGCTCTATAAGGCATGGAACTGATATTAGTTTTTGTTCGACTCCATAATTCATTTATTTCTCACTTCCTTCCACTTTAACATTGTATGTAAGTTTGCAAATAACATATGTACATATATATACGGATACATATACATATATACCGAGCGCTCCATCTCTTTCTCTCTCTCTCTCTATTTCTCTCTCGTAAAACATTTGCATATACCTATATGAGAAGCCCCGTCAAATTTAACAGAAAATAACTCATCTGAAATAAAAAGCTGTGTAATACCTTTTGTATCGTTTGAACTAATTAAAAAGCTATGGTAACCGCCAGAATGCAAACAGCACATGTAAACACAACTAAACTGTGGCACGACAACAAACTATGCTTTTAAATATACACACAACACACACACACACAGAGAAAGTTCTGCAGAGGTCGCGTTGCGTTGTTACAGATATATATAATTTTAATTGCACGCTTAGCACGCTGCATGCGTTCATATACCAAATACCATTTATACAGTCAAATGGAATCAGCTTGCACAACAGTGCGTATGGGCACATTGAAGGCCAAAGACCTGCACAACTAGAGATGGGATATGAACAGAAACTTGGCACGAACACGAAGTCAAATCAATAACACTTGGCAGCACATATTTGATTATATCTCTAAACTACTTTATTTTCTTTCTGAATCATAATAACTTTATAATAAGTTGAGTAACACAAGCATTGACATTAACTTTATTTCGGTCAGGATTCCTTCTAATTTGCATGTCATTTGATTTACCTTTACGCTTACTTTGTATTGCTTCGTGCGTGTTCGTGTCACGCAATCAACGTGCACGACTCTAAAGCTCACATACACACACACACACATACATATATACAACCCCGCATTCTGGCTTAAATAGACGCATGCAATTACAATTACATAAGCAATTGCGAACACATGCATGGAGACAACAAACAAAACACAACAACAAATAACAAAACAAAAATGTAAACGATAAAAAAGGGAAAATTAAGTTTATTTGATTAACATTTACATGCAGCAAATAAATGAATTCAAGTACAGAATCGTAATACAATTTTTCTACCTAAACAAATTTCGCTCGATATTCCGATTGCAACCCAATCTTCCCCCCCCCGCCCCAAATCCCCGTCTGTTTGCGTAAATTACGTAAAAACCAATTGCATAAAGTGCACATGAAACGAACTTTTTTTATATTTTCAACTATTATGTAAGGGCAATCCGCAGTAATTTGTATTTCAACTCATATTTCATCAAAATCGAAGATTAAACGACATATTTGTACAATTGACAGGACTTTGACATATTTTAACCATTGTTCCAAACATATAAAAAGAAACCAAAATCAAAAACCACACATTGAGAGAAAAACATGACAAAATATTGCCAAAAAACAATATAAATATAAATAAAAAAAATATATATGTATGTATATGTATAACTAAAATACATGATAGCATTATTCTTTGGTATAGATTGTCAAGCTTTACTACACACTATATTAACATAGATGAAATAATAATAATAATAACAATGAACACAAACGGAAATATGAAATAAATTGAATAAAAACTAAAATACAAACGTGATTTCATTAAATGTTGATTGTTGGCGAATTTAAAGCAAATGCACGACTCGCAGATGCCCAGTAAAAGGGATATTAAAAACCTTGAATGGATGTTATGTACATGTTATATACATATATAGGTAAGTTAACTTATCTATTGTTTCAATTACAATTTTATAATGTATTGCTTTTTACTAATATGAATAACTTTCCTCTCTGTCCAAGCAGATCATATTCGACACGCCCCCATTAAAGGGTGTATTCTATGGCTAAATAGTTAAATCAATTTATTGTCTGGCATGAATCGATATACATACAAACATCCATATTTTTTAAAAATCGCGTAATCAAATCATCATTTAACAATGCGCACATTGCGTATACGCAATAAATTCTAGTTAAACTCAAATTTAAAGCATATTTCATTTCGTACAAATAAAAAAGCAATTGCTAAAAGAACTGAAAAAATTATGATTTATATTTGTAAATAAATTGGACAGCTTAGGGACCTGATTAACTCTGTGGAATGGTAAGCGTCTGTTTTTATTAAAATCCTTGGCGGCGAGTCTAAGCGGAAGCAAGGGGTCAGAAATATGTGTACGCTTCTAAGTATCTTATAAGCAAGAGGTATTTGTGCACTTATGAGTTGAGAAAATCTTTCAAAACTCATTAAGCAACGTCAGCATGTGGATAAAAGTAGAAACTATTTTTCCAATATATTCAAGTCTTCCACTTTATATCAAGGATACGCATTTGACTTGGAAAAATTGCTGAGCAGGCAATCAATTTCAGTTCCCGTTTGCGCTTTCAATTGCGCTCGCAATTGGCAACGGGCAACTAGCGACCGGCAACTTCCACGCACATCCTTCCATATCCTTGCATATCCTTGGCAGCGGCTAATCTGCATAATTTGCCTGTGCAAAAACGCATCCATTTGCCGTTTGCCTGCTATCACTTGTTGATCAAAAGTTTCGACAATCTGCAACTGTGAACAAATTTCCGTTAGATCCAAGTGTATCCTTCACTCCACCCCCTCAAACACCCGCCTCTGCCATGTGCCAATTGAGTTGGCATGTTTGTTCTGGCGCTCGCATCTCTGCGCCTAATCTCCGCCGCTTTCATGTGGCGCTTGACGCCGTCGCTGCAGACGTTACCTTCCACAAAATGTGGCAATAATGACTGCAAGGGAAACAGCCGCAGCCGTTGAACAGAACAGAAAGCGTAATAACATTTTCATCTTAATGCACTCAAAACACATTTAGTCAAAGTTCCAAGCAGCTGCCTCGAAAATGCCGCCAGCATCCGGTGCCGCTGCTGCAAACGCTGCTGCAAACTCTGCTGCTGCTGCTGTTGCTGTGGTGACTGCGGCAAAGTCAAACCACCAAGTCAGTCCGCCCAGTTCACACACACACACACACTCCCACTCCCACATATGCTCTCTTATAGACTGTACCATCAATGGCTTGGCTTCATTTGCGAAGGCTGCGATGCGATGCGATGCATGTGTAGGTCCTCCAGAGATTGTGACGCATTGAGCACGTACCGTTTGCAACCACAAAAACCCATAACCCACGGGAGATGGTCGCGTGACAAGACACGAGCTAAAGAACAAGACTGCGAAATGTATTATTCTTAACTCAACCGAACCTGGAAACAAGGTTTTGGCTAAAATGTTTTCTAAACACGCAACATTTTTAAGTTTTTAACATCCTCTTGAATCGTGTCACGTGTCACGATATGCTACCATCCCTAAAATCCACACACTCCCACCCACACACACACACACACACACATGGAGAGCCGCACATCCGCCCTTTGGCGCGCAGCTTCTTCTGCAGTTTTTCCTTTACATTACGAATGTAACATTCATTTTTGACAAGCATAATTTGCGGCTGGAGCTGCAGCCAGCTAACAGGAGCAGCCAATGGCAGCGCCACTGGGACTGAGACCGAGGCCGGGATCGAGACTCTGGCTCTGGCTGGAAAGGCAGTTGGCACTGGGACGTAACCGTTATTTACAGCTTGCACGGAGCGGGCACTTTTCTAATGCAAAAATGATGCACTGCACCAGGCGGGCGCCCAGGCAAGGCACACATTCTGCGGTCAGACAGCGGGGCGGGCGGGCGGTGATGAAGGAGTTGGAGGTTGGAGGTTGGAGGATCCGGCGCAGCCAAAACATGCGCTTAGTCTACAATCAGAGAAAAAACCACCTTCAAATTTCTGTATAAACAGCATTGAGAATATGCCACTTTGTACTTATAAATTTTAAATATTGCTTAAATTAGGTAAAAATTAAACTTGCAAACGTTATTGTTAAAGATGGCAAAGAAAGAAAGAAATTACTTATTATTAACAAAAGCAAATTCAAAAAGACTTTTATAAATTAGGCAAGCTCACAAGCCATGTTGAATTCTGGATAAAATGGAAGAGACTATTAAATGAACATATTTGAAAATGCCTGGCACAAAGATCAATTACAAAAAATACAAAGCAACATTCGTAATTTGCTGCTCTCAGTGTAGCTGCAACAGTCGAAACGTGGCAGGCGAATCGCCGGGCAGCCGCAGTGGCAATGAAAATTTAGAAACCAATATTTGTGCAAGCCAAGAGGTTGTAGCCAAAAGGCAGGCGGGGGGCTGGAGCGAGTAGGCCGAAGGCAGAAGGCAGGCAGCCAGCAACAATGAAGAGGCAGCAAAATAAATCTGTTTGCCAAACAGTTATTGCTCCTGTTTCACTGCGCCGCCCCCAGCAGAAGAAGCAGCAGCCGTTCTATATGTAGGTATGTATATAGTGTGTCCTTCCCCAGCCCCTCCCACTCCTTCACTTGGCAGCCGCTCAATAATTGGCAATGCCTAGCTGGTCAGTGAAGTGGCCTTCGTCCCGCCCTTCGGCCGCCCTGCATTTGACTCAGGTGCTGCAAGGATTTCTATAAATTCCATTTAAACGATTATGCAAGTCGTTTAGGGCCCGACGCAAATGTAACCCGGCTCGAAGATCAACAAAATGAAATGCAATATGTTATAAATGACTCCATCTCCCTTTTCTACTATCCCTCTCTATGTCCCTCTATGCTTACAAGTCTCCTTTTTGCCTGGGAGCCCCCGTGGCTAAGCAATTGCCAGCTGCCCAAGGCTGAGGTTTTACTTTTTAATGCGCTATTTTAAAAGTTAAATAGGGCATGCTGGTTTCAAGCATTTTGCGGCCATTTGTTCATAATTAACGGCACTTCTTTCAGTTTCTATTACAAACAAAAGCATTACAGGTTTTTAAACACTCCTTACAGAGTATTGCGGCGTCGTTTGATTTTGCTATTTCAAATCAATATGCCCCTTGCTGAAAGGTGCATTGCACCGCACACGAAACCTTCCCCTTGCCCCACGGTCCGCTACTGAGCATTGATTAAAGTGTTTCGTTTGCAAATTTATGTGGCAAATATTAACCCAATTGCTCCCCAAGGAACACTCCGGCAAAGGCAAAACACAAACTTTTGCCCAAGCACATATGCACAAAAAACAAAAAATAAAAAAAGAAAAACCCAAAAAAGGGGCCACGAGCAACTTTTTTAACAGTTTTTGGTTTTTGGAATACAAATTATGTTCGTAATCTCCATTCATTGACATGTTTCCAGCAGCAGGTACACAAATCGCATCGCATCGCATCGCATGTGTCGGGTCGGGAATAGGGTCGAAATAGGGTCGACATAGGGTTCACGTGCCGTTCAACTTTTGTATTCGGCTTTTGTCGACAAAGGGTCTGCCAG
Source organism: Drosophila lacertosa (assembly GCA_004143845.1). Taxonomy (NCBI): domain Eukaryota; kingdom Metazoa; phylum Arthropoda; class Insecta; order Diptera; family Drosophilidae; genus Drosophila; species Drosophila lacertosa. The sequence goes on along the minus strand of SCDZ01000159.1, from coordinate 129,245 downwards.
CACCAACCCATCATTTGCCATGAATATATGGGAACAGCTCTATTTTCGGTACCATGTATTTCAATGGTTAAAGTTCTTCCAGACTGTCAATATTTATATTGTTTATGGTCACAATATAATAAAAGTATCAAAATAACTAATAAGCTTTGCCCCTCCGAAGGTGAATACGCGATAAAAAGTTGGGTCGTATGGGGTTGGTAAAAAAAAACCTTCTTAAAAGATGTATCGTTTTTTCACTCTTACCTTTCGATGTATGGATATAACTGACGCTATGGATGACCGTTTTTTACTTTATATTCCTTAATTTAGTATTAAAGTAATTTCAATGTAACTTCAACATAACCTTAAATATATGGATATATATATGCATATATATTAATTATTTAAAATTCAACATAAAATACATGATGGGTTATTTAAAATATAAAAAATATAAATAATAACATAATTAAAAATTCTAGATAACCCTAAATTGTTAAAACTTAGCCTGAGATACATATTAATGTAACTTACTTAAAATTTATATATGTGGTCCATGTACAAATGTTTATCAAACTTAAGGTCCCCAGTTACTTACCAAGTCTGCTAAATAGATATGTTTAAGCTTTTACATAACCTCGGCAAGATTAGAAATAGAATAATTTTATAATTATTTGCTTTTAGTGACCTTCTAAAGTTCTAATAAAAGTTAATGGTAAGTGACAACCTTATTGTGAATTACCTTATACATTATTACACGAAATTTACTTAAGGAAAATACATAACATGGGATTTATTGAAATAACAATAATAATATAATATAAATAATATAAATAGTTTTCGCAGCTGGTTTTGTAAATGCAATAAATTAATGCATAACCACCGACACCTTTGATTGTACAAGCAAACACTATGAATAAAGTAAAATACATTAAAATTAATATTAATACGCACACAAATACATACACATCCATATAGATAAGTACATATGTTCACACAAAGTTTCAATATATTATCATAATCAATGATGAGCAAATAGAATGCCACCACAGTGCCCACAATTTCAGATTGTAAGAGAGCATTGTGTGAGAGATGCCAAACAAGAAGAGCGCGAGCAAAAGAGAGCGAGCACGTAGTGAGCGTAGCGGCCGTCATCATCTGACTGACACGGGCGAAATGCGATTGAGGCGAATTCGTTTTCAGTCACTTTGCCGACGCACTGAGTTTGGTGATTTTTTATTTCGTGCGGCTAAATGCAAAGAAAAATCCACAATATTGTATGTAAAAATAGCTGCAAATAATTAATAACAATGAATTAACATCGGAAACAACTACCGACAACTGACAAAAGAATTGAGCTGAAAGATAGAGAGCGTGGAGATTGGTAAGCCAAATTAAAAGCGTTTGGTCTGCACACACATGTGTGTACGTACGAATGTATGTGTATGCATGCTTACACACATTGCTATGTACGTACATTTAAATCGGTATGTTTGTATGTACACGCCTGTGCATAACAAACGAACATAGTACATTGTTCAATCGTTTTTATCTTGTGTACATTTTGCAGTTGCACGTAGCACAACAACACCAGTTCGGTGGCCACCACAACAACAACAAAGGGGAACACAAAAAGAAAATACCAGCAACTGGGAAAACACAATGCACATTTTGTTGGTCTGCTAAGAGCAGCGAGCGACGAGCCACAAGCGTGAAATCAAAGCGGAAGCGCAGAAAGACTATTTTATACCAAGCAAAAATACATCACATAGTATACTTTCATATGCAAATGTATGTTGGCATGTGGAGACATTAGCACCCAAGTCCTGGTAAGTATTATTTGCACCTAGACCTCGACCCTCGTTGGTGCTCAGTAATGATACCAAAATCCAATGAGTATGCGTGAACTGTTCGACCAGTGGCAAAATAACTGGTATTCATAATTTCCCTGCTTTTGCAGTAATGTTATTGGCTATTTTTTCTAATGCACAGTCAACAATCTGAGGTAATACACTCACTGCGTGTGCAATAAATTGGCAGCCAGATGAGCTGATTAGTCAGCTGAAAAGCATAATTTTGTACACTTTTATATTCTGTCGGGATGGGGAAATTCCGCTATCTACAAATGAAATATGTTTTGAGACATTTTGCATTGTTTGTTTAAAAATATATTGATAGATTTAAAATTCCATTAATTTGGCAAATCTACTAAATATAATAAGAGCGTACACTGTGGTACCAGATATATAGGAAAACTAATCGCAGTATTTTTGCTTTCAGTTTTCGATATACATTGACAACAATCAATAAGGTTATTTTCTTTAGCTGAGAATAAAAAGTAATTGTTTATTAACCAATTTGTGCACAACATTAAATGGTTACATTTAACTTGTATAATATAGATATAAAGACCTATATTGATACTTATGTATTTATTCGTTTCGCAGCCAAGTACAGTTCGCACATGGATAGCAGCGAGGACGAGGACAGCGTCAAGTCGATACCGCGGCCCATTTATGAGGCCACCTCGGCTATTGACAGTCCCCCGCCGGATATGTGGCCGGCTGGGCTGGATAGGGAGAGGGAGAAGGATACTCTGCACAACAATAAGCGGCTGAAGTATGTGGTCAGCTCGCCGCCAGACTCGGCCAACGGCAGCATCTTGTCTAACTCAAGCGCATGGCCGGTGACAGCAACTGTTGCAGGCGGCACCGGCGGCCATGCGTCGCTGACGATGAAGCTGACCAAGGTGACGAAAACGGTGACGATGCCGACGACGGCGCAGCAGCCCCCGCAACAGCCCCCGCAGCAGAGCGATCCAAAACCCGCCAGCACTTCGACGCCCAAGCAGCTTGAGAACCGGGTGCGCGTGCCAAAGGAGATGATTGCGCTACAGCGGTCACACAACGAATCCCAGGTTCTCACCGGCTACGTCTCGGACAGCGCCAAGCTGAAGCGCCGCAAATCGCGCACCGTAGCCGCCCAGCTTATCAAGCAGTCTCTCGCGGTGGCGGTGGCGGAGACGCTGTCCACGTCGCTGCCGTCGAGTACCAATAGTATGAAGCTGCAGCGTAGCAAGAGCATTCCCGGGCCCATGTTGGACGAATTGGAGACTAAGTGGCAGCAGGAGCCGCTTTCGCCGGCCAAGACATCAAAGCGGCGCAACTTTTCGATGGCCTACGACGATGCGGCCTATACGCCCGATGAGCACTTAAGCCCTGGCGAAGTGGATGCGGAGGTTGAGGCAGAAGATGGGGAGGAGAGCAATAGTAACAGCCGCAGCCTCAGCTTAACGCGCTTCCGATCGCGCAGCAAGACGGTCTCGTTGAGCAGCGAAGAGCGGCAGCTGCGGCGCGGCACTCTCCGAGAGAACGACGCGTTGGACGCAGAGCAGTCGACGTCACAGTCGCAGTCGCTGACCACCGAGACAGATTGCGGCGAGTGGCGCAGCAGCTCAACGGCCGACACCGATCCCAATATGACCATGTTGTCCGACACCAGCGAAAACCAGAAGAATACGCCCATCGCCGCCAGCGCCAACAATGCGGGCGAGGCGTTGCTACAAAGGCTAAATGAAGCGTGGCAACCGCCACCTAGAGTAAGTTCTGTTTGAGAAACTAACTTTATACTTGGCTAAATTTCCTTTTATACTTCGATTATCTTAGGAGGGCTGGGATCCTTACTGCTGGAAGTGCCGCGACTGCGGCTCACTTGCGCCTTGCTCCAAATGCCTGCGTTCCTTTCACACGTTCTGCGTGCGACCCGCTTCGACAAAATTCGATGGCTCGTGGAAGTGTCCAGAGTGTTTGCTGATCGAGAGCGCACCCAAGCGGTAAGTGGCCCAAGGCCCAAAAGATCTCATTAATAACGATTTATTTTCTCATTTTATTTAGGCCGCGGCGCAATGATGTCTCCGTGGAGCTGCTCAGTCAGCTGTTGACCTATGCGCTAGAGCGCATGAAACATGTGCGTGGGGTGAGTATATACATACTACATTAATACATATGTACATACATATATAACTATCGCTTTTCGTAACCGATCGCTGTTTTTATTATCTCCGGTTCGTTCGTATATTCGTTTTGTCATTTAAAAAATTTTAAATCACGCGAAATTTTTTCAGAGCACAATTACAGATATAGGCATGCAAATATGTGCGTATGTATGTTTTATATTTGCGTATGTTTGTTAATGCAGCTCTTCAGTTTTGCTCTCTCTTTAAAATATCGCGCATACCTATGTTAATACATACATACATACACACATAGACGCTGCTGTTGCTTTTTGTTGTCGCCGGTCTGCTTTCTTACACTCTCACTCTGCCACATAGGCACCTAAAATGTCTCGTTCTCGTTGCTTTTTTTGTTGCTTTTTTTCATGAGCATTCCCTTTTCTGCTCGACTGCCATATTTGAGCCAATCTATGCAGTTCATATTTAAGTACACATCTGAAAAAATCCTTTTCAGTAAGAAATACTGGGAATTTTTTAAACGGCCTTAAATTATCACTATAACTTCGAAAAGGCAAACAATAATTTAAAGATTTTTAATTTGAAATGAACAACACTTTTCTTAAAGAAGAATATAACTTCCGGCTGATTATATAATTTTTGAAAAGTTAATTTGAAAACATATAAAGTGAAACATTTAAATTTTAAATCTACGGTTACATAGTGTAAGAAAAACTCTATGTTACTACAAATTAAAATTACAAAGCAACCACAACAAATGCATACATATGTACATATGTATGTATGTGTGAAAGTATACATATATAAATGTACAGTGAATGAATGCTCCAAATTACTTGAACAATCTCGTGCCTATGATAATTCCCGCAGCAGATTGTATGTATGTATGTAGCACATTTGTAGACAAGTTTATGCAGGCTTAGATTATTATTATTTGGGGCATTTGTTTTCTAGCCGCAGATGAGCGCAATTTTATGCTTAAACATGAAACAGAGACTCGGAGAGCTAAGAAACGTCCATTAAGTCCATAAAGTGGGAAATTTATGCGCCACTGCGCTGCCCCTCCCTTTGCCCCTTTCGTGTTTCAACTATGCGAGGAATTAATTAATTAATTTAATGCTACTTTCGTTGGCAACCAGCAATGAGCGTTAAAAACAATTACAAAGTCCAAAACCGCAGACAAATGAACAAACTATAGTGCACATAGATACTTACGTACATACATACAAACTGTACATACTGATGTAATGAATGTATGCCAGCATAAATATCTATCTAGTGCTAAATGTACATATGTATGTCTGTATTGCATGTACATGTCTTCTTAAGGGAATGGTCACAGGAAGAAGCGAGCAAAAAACACGCAAATCAAAGAAGCAGCGTATGAAACAGCAAAGAATTCAGCAAGAGCAACAGCAGCGGCAGAACAAGAGGTGGTGGTGGTTGTGGTGCGGCGACGTCAATGGCGCAATTTATATTTTGCCTGGCATTGCCGCCTTTGCTTCGTGCGCTGTGTAATTTGAGGTTAGTTACGCTCACATAAGCGTACAGACTTGGGTCTGAGAGCGCACGTACTGGCATTTGATTGCTCTTTATGAGATTATTTTTGTTGCTGTCATTCAAACGCTCTTTGCTGTGCGCAACGTTACTTTCGTTGTTTTGCTTGTCAAACTTGTTTGTTTACAATAGAATTTAGTCGATGCTCTTCGCCGTACTCTTTAGCGGCGAATTGATGACAGCGCTCAGCTGCTAGCTGCACCAACAAAATGCTCATTTTCTCTATTTTATTACTTTTTCCCAGGTCCACAAACTTCGTGCGCCACAGGAAGTGTTGCCGGAAACCTACCGCAAATACTTTGTGAATCCGGTAAGCTTCGACAGTTTGGCAGAACGCATCAAGAATCGCACCTTTCACAGCGTAGATGAATTTCTCGGCGAGGTCAAGTGGATGCAGCACAATACGCTCATTTTGCACAGTGGTGGTAAATTAAGTTTATATTTAATTGTTATCCTTTTGTTAACGCGTTTCTTTTCCGGGCAGAAAGCAAAGTAGAGCAAGCGTCCAAAGCGGTGGTCAAGGTCTGTCGCCAGGAGGCCAACGAAATTGACACCTGCGCTGAGTGCTATTTGAATGCCAACTCTAGCGACGAGTGGTTCGTCAAAGTGTGCACGCATCCGCATCTGTTGCTCTGGGCCAAGTTGAAGGGCTTCCCCTATTGGCCCGCCAAGGCAATGGGCGCCGGTCCCAACGCGGTGGTCAACGTGCGCTTCTTTGGCAAACACGATCGTGCCAACGTGCCGGTTAAGGATTGTTTCCTGTATTCCGCCCGCGATCCGAACACGCAGACCAGTCGCCGATCGGCGCGTGACTTGGCCGACTGTATACGGGAAGTGGAGCTGCATATCAAGTATATCAAAAGCAAAATTGGCAGCTTTAACTATGCGCCGTATCGCCAGCCCTACGATCCACAGGAAGAGCAACAGCAGCTAGAGCAAATGATGCCTGGCGTGAATGATGTGATCAACAGGCAGCTGGAGCCGGCGAATAAGACGCCGCTCCAGTTTCTTATACGTAAAACCGCCGGCGACAAGCTCTCCATTGTTAAGAAGTCAAAGGCCACAGAGTCGGGCAACGAGTCCGACCAATCTATTAGTCCTGCAAAGAAGCTCGCGCACGATGTGGACTCGACACAGACCCCACTGCCGCCGCCGTCGAGCATTGAGCATTCGAAGTCGAGAAGCAGCAACTACGAGGTTATACCTCGGGCAGGCGATGCACTGAGGGAATCTCGTGGCTGCACTGTAGTGCTGAAGCGGAAGTCCCTGGAGGCGTGCAAAACCCTGGCTAAGAGTGCGTCCTCGCCCACGCAAACCGCCGAGACGACGTCCACAACCAAACGCAAACATTCCCAGAGCGACGCAAGCAGCGAGACGAGCCAACAGGGAGGCACCAGCTCCTCCGAGCACAAGCGACGTGGCAAGCATGCGCGAAAAATGGCCCAGGAGGCGCAGGTATATCAGGCAGTGGAAAATATGGAACAGCAGGAAGCTGGAAGAGTTGTGGATAACTCGACAAGAGAAGCAGAACAAGCAGCTGCCGCAGAGCCCAGTACAACTGTTGTCTCCGTCGTGGAGCTGGTCAGACGAAGGCAGGGGGTGACCATAACTAAAATACCACGTGAACAACAGCAGCAACAACAACTGCAAGAACAACAACAGCAGCAGCAACAACAACAGCAGCTGCTACAACAACAGCAGCAGCAACAACAGCAGCAGCAACAACAGCAGCAGCAACAACAGCAGCAGCAACAATTGCAGCAGCAACCACAGCATCTGCAACAACAGCAGCATCAATTTTCGCCAACTAAGACAAGTGAGCCGGCGCCCAGTGAGGCGTCTGCAGTAGATGAAACAATTGCCAAGCAGCGAGCAGTGGAAAGACAACAGCAGCAGTTGATTAGCAAAGTGGTGCCCTTTGTGGAAATCAAAAAAGAGGTGCTCTCAGAGCCAGAGGATAGCGAGGAGGCGTTGGCGGCAACTGAAGCGTCAACCCAGTTGATAGTCGAGGAACAGCGGCAACTTCCGCTGCCGCCCAATCCACAGCCCGAGATAGCAAGCAGTCAATCAGCAGCACTCGCAACAACAACAGCAGCAGCAGCAACAACCGCGTTACCAGTTAGGATCAAGGAGGAGGTGATCAGTGAGGAGGAAATAGAAACAGCAGCGGATCAATCGCTCACCGATAGCAACGAAATGCCACCCATGGCGCAACCAGTGGCAGTTGCCACAGTTGATGCCACACCCTCAGCAAATGTGGATGCGTCAGTGGACGAAAACTTTGTGCGATTTGTGGGCGACACCACCATACAGAGATTGAGTCAAAAGCAAATACACAAATTGCCCGAAACAACAGCACCAGCAGCAACTGCAGTTGCCACGACTACGGCAAAACGCAGCACGTTGCGCGGCGTGCCGCATGGCCCATTGCCCGCGTCTGCCCTGTCCCCAACACACACGCCACCCTCTGAATCAGACTCGCCCACGCCCTCAGCCTCACCCAAGCCGAGCAGTTGCAGCCAGCTCCCGCTGCCTCGCACATCGGCACAGACATCGCCCATAGCGCACTCACAGAAGTCGCCCGTGGGCCAACAGCTGCGCGTGAAAAGCGACAAATCGTTGAATTCGACAACACCTCCACCAACAGTCCAAGCGCCGCCGGCGCCCACATCCAATCTGCTAAAGTCGCACATGGTGGTCATTCCCATGGAGGTGCGCAACACCAATGGTGGCGCTGGATGTGGTTTGGGTGGTGGCGTCGTCGCCAGCGGCGGCAACAACAGCTGCAATCTTAGCAATTCAAATCTGATGGGCATTCCGGTGCCGCCGCTGCGAGCCGTGTCCAAGAGCACGCTCCAAAGCACCAATCCACAGACGACTATCACAGCTGTTCCCCTGTCCGCGCCTGCGTTTGCCAGCAGCACTTTGCCGCCACCGCCGCTGGCGGGACTTACAACAGCAACGACGGCCACGATTCGACCAGTGGGCAGCGCAGAGCCAACGGGCCTGCTGGCCAACGCATTAAACGGCCTGCCCAGTGACACATTGGTTAGTGAATCCTCCCCAGCGGAGCCGATGACGCCCTGCGTCGCCACCGCACTCAGTGAGCTGCTGCTGCGCTCCGGTCCGCCCAAGCTGACCGCACGCCCGTGCGGTCCGCTGCATTCGGACGGCTCCAGCATCTATCCGGCCCAGGCGGGACCACTCTCCACCAGGCTAAAGGAGAATGCGCACAAGGTAACATTTGTCATGGACCCGTCTGTCTATCTAAATTTATCTATAAATATATTTGCCGTTTACTAATTGCATTCCTATGGCGCAGATAACGGACTACTTCATATCAGTAATTGAGGACACCCTGAGCGATCTGGCGGGCGGAGAGCCAACTGTGCTGCAGGCGCGTGTCGCGGGGCTTACGCTGGAGAACGAGCGCATCAAGCAGCACTACGAACGTCAGTTGGCGGACATGCAGCGCTCCACGGACCTGATGATTGCCGAGATGCGCAAGACCATGGAGCAGGAGAATAAGCGCGTGATCAGCGAGTTGCGGCAGCACAGCACGCTGGAGCGCATGCGCGCCGTCGAGGAGGCCAAGAAGAAGCAATGGTGTGCGAACTGCATGCGCGAGGCGCAGCTTTATTGTTGCTGGAACACCTCGTACTGTGACTATCCCTGCCAGCAGATGCACTGGCAGCGGCACTCGACCCACTGCGGCCAGGCGGCCACATTGCAGACGCACCAGCAGGCAGATGCGGCGCGTGCCAAGCAAAAGAACACGTCGAATACGCCACCAAACGCTGGCCAGCAGTTGAATCGATCGCCCGTGGCAGCCGCCGCTGTGGGGCCGACCAAGAAATGGACGCACCAGTCGATGATATCGTTGGTCAACCCAACGCCTCCTGCTACCGAGGTGCTCAAGTTGCCTAACAACACCTTTCTGCGACCCGTCTCGCTGCCCTCTACCATGGCACCAACCAACAGCAGCAACAGCATTGTTTCCCCAGTCACACTGATTGCCCCCGCCGCCTCCACGCATCTGGGCAACGCGATTATGGGCGGTCAGCGGAATCCCATGAGCTACGGCGCCAAGCAGACGCAGCCCATAGCCGTCCAACGCTATAATATACCGGTGAGTGAAAACTTAGAGGTTTATTTAAATATTTACCTATATTGGTTACTTACGCACTACATTTCAGTTGCCCATCACAGTCAGCAGCAATGCGCCCTTTGGCCACATTACCGAGCAGCATCAGAAGCACTTGGCCAAGTCCACGGGTCGCAGTTCGGCTAAAAATAACAGCCGTGGACGAAATGCCAGCAATCCCAATAGCAATAACAACAGCAACGCTCCAGTTATGCGACACAATCAAATCAATCACGTGTTTCAGCAGTGAGTTTTATATCTAATTTAAATTGTTCAAAACGGTTAAACGGTTTTCCAAAATCTGAATTAAACATATTTTAAACCAGGCTTGCACATATTTAAGTCCCAATAACAAATCAAATTGCTTTGATAACAAGCCCTTAAGTTGGTATTAAAAATTATAATGCCTAGTTTAACGCGATTAGATTGTATTCAGAGTTACCTCCTTGCTGAAAACTGTAAAAAACATTAACAAATCAAACATTTTCTTGCTTTCAGATGACTTTCTTAGAGTAGGACTTTGCATCACCGGGCAACAGAATCAAAAGCTGGCGTAACTGTATAAATTTTAAAGAGTGGTTTAAACTAAATAATTGATAGCTAGATGCTAAAGTTGAAAAAACCCTATATTATATTGGTTTATATATATATAAATATATTTTTTAGTTTTAATTTTGGCTCACTTAGCTTGTAAGCGTTAATTATGTAAAACCATTCGATGGACTTATATGTAAATGTGCCCTACGCGGGCATTTTCTTTTAGTTCTTAATAGGTTATAAGATCACCCATCACCGTGAACGCATGTGTACATTCATTTTATGTATCGTCACATTACATCTTGAAATATTTTACACTCTCCCTAAGTCTAAAGTATATATGTAGCTCTAAGCTGGATAAAATGAAACTATGTTCCAACGATCATTTAAAACAATAAAAGTCAAATAGAACTTTAAAACAACTTTATTAGATCAACAAACACCACAGAACTAAACTATCCACCTATTCGTTAATGTTTCTCAATCTATATCCAACTTTTTAAAGTTACCTTCGATGCCAAACAGACTTGAGGCATTCTTTGGCTTCCCAGGTCTAAGCTTCTCATTCACCTGATGACGAGTTTCGTATTCGAGCATTTGCTTGCGATTATCCAGTAATTTCTTGTAGCATATATCTGCGACAGAAAATATTTGAGATTAATGTATATAGTTTCTATTCTAGTATTTGTAAGTGTCTTACCCTTTAATACATTCGTCTCTTCTAGTGGACCACCGTAATCCTGCGGCAACATCTCGCGAGGCACAAACTTAAAGAAATCATTTAAATCGTTGTGCAAGTACAGGACGTTAGTCAATTCCTTTTTCATAAATGGACTCATTAGTGCCAAAATCTTGTCCATGAACGGCACAATGTTAATAAAATGAAAGCCGACGAGACGTATGGCAGCCGCTTCCTAAAATATATAAAGCATTAAGTCTAAATACGATTACGTATAATTCGAAATATAAACATATTGATAAATATAGCATGTTACGCATATATCGATGATGTACAAATAGGTAACGGTCCACAATTACATATATTTTAATATAGATATAGATAAACCGATTTAAATTTATATAAAAATATATTTATGAAGACATTAAGTAGACATAGTAAGGGTACCGATGCAAATTATATGTAGATATATACAAAAAATGTGCGGATAAAAATAGTTGAATAGATGGACATTGTGGTATACTTAGATATATGTGGATACTTATATATAAATAGAGTCTTTCATTTGAGTAATATTTTATCTCTACCTCACCTGTAAATAGAAAAGGAACTTTTTCATCTGCAGCAAACCAATGCGCGCCACATGACCCAAGGAACAGCCCTTGAGGTCAATAACGATCACATGACCTGGCTGTATGCCATCCTCGTACATCCAGTAATCGAATACCATGCAATACCTGTGAATGCGGGAAAGAGATATAGAGTTTATATAAGCGCCTCGATTCACGATGCCTGACAGTGCTTAAGCGATTGCATTATTTTCACTTATTTAATTGCCAACCATTAAATAGTTAATTGTTTTTTGCGTCTACGTGGGCAACAGTCAGCATGTCTATGTATTCGCTTATATACGTATGTCTATCTGAGTCTGCAACTATAGTTTGTATCTGTATCTGCTCCTGCATCTGTATTTGCGTCTCTGGTCATATCATGTGGGGTGCGTGTTTATTTAATACAGTTTTTTTTCGTTTTGGCTGGCCTTTGACTTGTGGCACTTTGATCTTTTAACCCCATGTAAGCCCACTTTTGTTTTCCAGTTGTCACAATTATGACAGACAGTAGTCGAAATTGACTTGTCAGCTGCACGCAGCCCACTAATAGTAGTTGTCAGTACTCGTGAATGGTATTGAACATTTCAGGTGCAAGTAAAACGAATAATTAAGCCTGCAAAAATTGATCTATAGTCAAGTTTGAGAATCTGACAGGGTAATTATTTAATTACTGTATTAAAGTAATTTATTTGATTTTTAATGCTGTCATAAGACGTTAACTTCAATTGAGGCTTGTAACACAACCTTTTTTTTTTTTGAGTATTTATCTAAAATTTATTTTACTTACAGTTTCATGCAGTCGCCATAGTTAAAATTGGAGGCATTAAGATCATCCAGTTTACCCAAAATGACGCGATATCCCTCCGGCGTGGCGCCAGGCAGTGGCACGATGGAGCTGCAAGGAATATGGGCACAGTTATATAAAGCATCCATAAGCGTTAAACAACAGCAACTTCCACCTACGCTGTTTTCATGGCTCGCTTTAATTCGTTGCTCTCAATGTCCAGATTTACAAAGAACTCGTCCAGGTGGGTGCGAGCCGTGAGATTTGTGTCCAGGACTTGTTTGGCCATTTCCATGCTGTACTTGCAGGCGTGAAAGAAGTGCAATGCCTCCGCCTCTGAAAAGTGGGCGGAGATGTGCGGCTGGGCGTGTATCCAATCGACAAACTTGCGCATCTCGCTGCGCTTGATCTCCGGAAAGCGAGCATATTGCTCGTCTAGATCCGCGGCCCTCATCGTCAGCTTTTAGGGGTTTTTATTTAAAAAAGGAAAACGGATTTTTTCCTATTTTAGGCGCCTTTTTAGGGGTGCGTCTCAAAATGCGTTTTCCGCTGACAACGTTCGACTCACGAATGAAATTGAAATCGAAATTAAAGCTGTTTTTGCTTTCGCAAGTGAAACTGGTTGCCTGTTCCCGCTGCAGTCGCCGCCGGCGCCTCTGCTGCTGCCTCATCTGCTAGTTAGCCACTGTTGTTGTTATACCCTGTAAAATGTCTATCATGATTTTGCAAAAATTTATAGCTGAAAAGACAGAAGAGAGTATATGTAGGTTAACTCCGTAAGGTATATAAATTTCATATTGAAAGATACATATTTTTGCCATTTTATATTTCCATTTTAGTAAATTTCGCTACAGAGTATCTTCTAGTCGCGCGTCTTTCTCGCCTCAAACACTATCAGCTTTCGTTGTTTGGGAGTGAGGAAAACTGCAACTGGCTTTTATTAGCTGCTTGATCGCTCGCCCGCTCGTTCGCTCATTTCACTTGCGTGAAAATTCAAGTTTTCCGTTTTTACCTCTTCGCAAACTGTTATTACTCTATGTTTTTGGTTGCGTAATAACTGATAGTTAGAGCGTTTGGGCGTTTGGGCGTTTGGCCAGCTATGCGAGTGCTGTTATTATTTATCATAGCCCATTATAAACGCGTGGCGTGTGCTGCTTTTGGCCCAACTACCTGATTAAAAAAAAAATAAAATCGCGAAACGCTTGAGTGAGTAAACCTTGGCTAAGCTGAGCTGAAAAGGGCCCATGGAATAGATCGGTGATTAAACATATTTTTATCAAAGTTTCTGGTATTCCATTTTAAATGTATATGTATATTATTTATTATTTTATAAAACTTATAGTCTAGTCAAGTCAATAACCTGACTTAATTCGGACTTAAAAAGCTTAAAACCTTATGGCAATTAAAAGAGTTGACTGAGTAATGCATCACATGTTAAAAAAAGCACTAAGTGGCAGCCAGAGAGTCACGTAAAGCATCTATTATTAGGTTTAAGTCGGAACACACTGAGAAAAATATAAGATTTTCGCCTACAAAGTAAATAAATTTTGGAATATGTACAAAGTATTTATATTAACAACTTTCATATCTCTCTGAAAGAAAATCAAAGTATGAGTGCAATAGAAAACATGAACTTTGCTCACAACTCAAAAAGTTTCGACCTTGTAAAATATTCTTGGTGTTTTCTTTGCGTGTAACAGAGCCCTTAACTTAGTTCCCGGTCCAGCTTAACACATTGAACTCAGGCAATAAATACGCTGGAGTCACCAAAATTGGTATTTGCGTTTTAACTGAAATCAGCTTAAGGTTAACTCAAAGCTGTAACCATTGCTGGGGCACTTTCCATGCCTGTTCCCAGTTCTGCCAGCACGGTTCCATTTTGACAGACAGACTTTTGGCATTTTGCCAGCAGATGTCTAAGCAGCCAATGCCACCGTGCCACCAATCCAGCTTGCCGCAAGTAGACAAGTCGACTGGACAGACAGGCACTTGGCTCTAGTCGCAGCTTCAACAAGCTGGGGCTGAACCTGTCGCTGCCTCAGTCTGTGTCTCTGTCTCTGTCTTCGTCTCCGACTCTGTCTGTGGCAGCGTCTAACGTCAGTCTGTGTGCCACTTTGGCGTGTCTGAAATTCCAACGGATTAGAAGTCGCGCGTAAAGAGCAAACGGCATTTGCCAGCCAACGGGCCAGCAACCAGTTTGCCAGCCTCATCCGCTGAGGCCTTGCCAATGCTGGCATCGCTGCACAGGTGTCGCCGATGTCAGCCAAAATTAATTACCTCATTTCGTCGGCCAACCGGGAGGGAATGGAGCGCGGCGCGGGCGCCCCTTTTTGTTTGACTTGTGACTGACATGAGTCACTTTTGCTACCAGCTACCAGCAGCCCCAAAACCAGGCTGACCCCAAAAAACCAATTGCAGGAATGCGCGCAGACGACGATGACAACATCACTTGTATACCCTGTACACAATAATGGGAAGTGGATAAGCAGGGTTATATTTTAACCTATCTCTATCTGTATAGTTGAGTCATCTGTACAAGGAGTATGTCTAAGTGAGGCATTCTGGAGTTTAACACTCCTACAAGTTGTTGTTGTTGTTGTTGGCTACGTGTCTCGTTTCAAGTTGCCGTCACGCCGCAGATCCTACCTGCGCCTTGTCTCCTTTTTGGGCTTGGCTTTTGGACTGCGCGCATGAGCGCACGCCGTTGTCCTCCTTTTCTTGGAGTACCCTCCTCCCCCCCTTGAGCCCGTCATTGCCCCTGTTGCAAATGCAAATTACTATATCGTTATTGTTGTTGTTGTGTGTTCTTTTTGCCATTTTTCACGCATTTGACTGCATTACTTAACCTCAATTTGGCTGTCGACGTGCAGCAAGTTGTTCGCTCCCCCCGCCCCCGCCCCCTGTCGTTTCCGTTGTATGCCCCAGCTCTGGCGACAAATGAAGTTGTCGCCGCCGCCGCCGCCGCTGCTGCTGCTGCTGCTGCACCTCCCACTGGTAAATCTTGCCCAGTTACTTTGGCGACTTGTTTGGTTTAGCATTTCTCGACAATTGCTGCGGATCCTGTCCCCGCCGCTGGCCGCTTTCAATTGGCGCGGCGACCTGTCTGACTCATTTGTATGGGTTGCCCTACGTGTCGTGCCCCTCCGTACCCCCCCTTCCAGCCCCACCCTGCCCCTACTCGCCGCACCGCACACATTGGGCGCTCGGTGGATCCCAACTGCACTTGGTGGAGACTGCCACGCGTTTGCCGCTCGCCAGCTCACAAATGAAAGAGTGCTTTAAATAGAGGTGAACGACTAGCCGATACCCTGTTAGCGGGTTTTAACTGCCATTAAACATACATAATTTACACGAACATATTTATGTGTGTTTATCATTGATAACTTTTAGTGATATATATTCCGTATTTGGTATGGAGGAACTTCGATACATAATCGGCAGGCAGTAGCTCTTATAATACTCAAGAAACTGGATAAATATAAAAAAAAAAAAATAAACTAGATTTTAGATAGATTTTATAGACGAGTTGTTGACTTTGCTGGTAAATATACTTACTTATATACATCGGCATAGAGGGTCGAATCAAAGTAAGTTTGCTAATATTTTTTTTTAGATTATACTTTATAATAAAATTTTATAAATGCAAAGAATTAAAATTAACAAAATCCCTTGGTTTGCTCTTCCTGTTACACACACTTGCACAACGGTAATATGCCCTTTCCCTCTGATCATTAGTTACAGGGCATACAAAAGCTTCGATTCTGATTCCAATCGAGCACCTTTCCCCCGCTCAGCTGACGCCCCGCAGCTCCACAAGCTGCAAACTCGTTTGCGCATGCGCGTCGCTTTTTGTGACTTTTTCTGTTATTTTAGCGGTTTTTGTTTTGATTTCTGATTGCCGTTCGAGCGTCTTTTTTTCTTCTTTTTGTTGTGCGCTGTTCGCTTGTCTTTGCCACCGCTGCTGTTGTGGTCATAGTTGCAGTTGTTGTTGTTGTTGTTGCTGCTTTTGCTGTTATTCGCTTTTATTTACGGTGGCAAGTGCCGCTTGACAAATTGATTTTGATTTGTTCGCTTTTTGTTTGGTTTTTTAGCGGGTTTTTGGTTTTGTTTTATTTGCCATTTCCTTTGACTTAAGGCCAAATTTGTGCCAACAACCAAATTGAGAGAATTTGTTAAGTTAAAGATTTAAGGATAATTTACTTAATGTATTTGTTATCGACCCGGAACGGGTAGAAAATTTGATTTTTGCTGAAACATATTTTTGTATAAAAAGTGATGTTCTTTTTTACAAATTTTATAATTTTTCGATAAACATACTATATAAAACTAAACACTTTGTTAGTCTCGTTTGGGTTTATTAGCATTAATTCGGTTTTAGGCCAACGGAAATTGGTTTCCGAACACACCCTGTAAAAGAGCAACAACAGCAGCAACAGTTAACCAATTAAATTTACATCGTTTACAAGAGGCAATCAAAATTAGAAACCAAATACAAACAGCAACAGTTGCTCCCTCTATCTATAGGGGTAAAGCCCCAGCGACGAGAAGGGAAGAGGAAGAGAGAGAGAGAAACTAAAAATATAATAAAGCCCGTGCATTTACACGCTCGTTGGCATCCTGTTTCATGCAAGACCAAGCAACAGGATGCTCAGGAAATTAATGCCCAACACTCAAAAAAAAAAAGAACAACATTCAAAAAAAAAATGAAGCGAGGGTCGCTCAGGAGCAACAAAAGCGGCAATTGCCACTCAGATTGACAATGAAAAAAGTAATGATAAACAACGCAGAGCTGATCGACTTGATTATACCTGCACCTGGCTTGAAATCGTCTGTATAAGGAATTGCAAACATGTCTATTAATATATTTTAAGCTGAAAAGTTATTGGCGTAATTTAAATAGATACATTTTTATATAAAATAGACAATTTATGTTCAGGAATATATATGTATACTTAAAAAGTAGAATAAATATCATACACACTAAAGAGTATTTTTGTAGATTTTTTGCATATATCCAATTGAAATAAAATGAGCTTTAAAACTAATTATATTTATAAAAAAAGTGAACATTAAATAAGAATTCTTAGAGTCTAACTGAATTTAATTTAGCGCTGTGTTAAAGTGTCTTAAAAACTTATAAAGTAAATTACAATATCCTATGTTTGCTTTGGCTGACAAATGTGCTACATATGCATATATACGTATGTAGTACATCAATATATTCCTTAAGTTTTTTTTAGATATTTAACTAGTAATAATGGTTAAAAATATTTAAGTTATCATATATTACTAGATTAAATATTACCGATATTTCAAATAACTATTCTAGCATATCAATGATTTTTCGAGCAAAGCTGATCATTTGTTCTCTTCACATAAACAAAACTACCCCATATGAACTTTGGGTGCGGGTATAACAAATCAACAAGCCGGCCGCGGACCAAATATATATATACAAAAAAAAAGCCCAGCCGATTCGACTGTGACGTACCGGGAATGTAAAATGTGAAATGTGGATTGCAGACAAAAGGCGAGGCCCGCGTGATAAAGCGGCCTTTTAGGGGAGCGTCCGAGGATCACAAAAGACGAGGCAGGCGAAGAGTCAAAAGAAGAGGCAAAAAGCATTAACGCATTTTGGAATAATTGACTGCAGTCAGGACGAAAGTCAGCCACGAAGTCGGAGACGGAGTCGAAGTCAGGGTCTGTTGTGGCCTGGGGAGACTGGCGAACAAAAGGGCAAAGGAACGCGTTTGTTTGAGCGCAGTGGTGCGTTGCCGAAATCCTTGAGACATAGGCACGGAGCAACGGGCAGCGACTGCACCTGATGATGACTGCGCCGACACCTGAGCCAAGGCAGCGAGACGCACGCTGAGGAATAAAAAATGATAATTAGATGGTCTAGCAACCCTCTTAGAGAAGAAGCAGGTAAGAACAAGTTCTTCTTGGTGGTGGTTGAATCACGGTGTGAGTGTGAAGTGATCGTTTTGAATATTTAAATGCTGCCGTCAGGGGTGGTTGCGACAGGCAACCGGCAACAGGAAGAGCCAGCAGGAAGATGCAACACGCCACATAGCCTTGCCTCGTCAAGTGCAAAGTCCTCGACGGATGCGCTTGGGCAGATTGCGACCGTTAGCGACGGCCTAGACGGCGCCCTAATTAGGGGCAACAACAGTTGTGGCATTAACCCAGCCATTGCTTGAATCTAAATATATACACTGAGAGAAAATAAATCAAATACATTGATGAGCTTTTTCTTATTATAATAAATAATTATCATATAATTAATCTTAAGTTCGAGAACTGACTGCTTAAATCCTACAAATGTAAATTGACAAATAGTATATAAATTGAAAATATGTTCAGTTTATTTCATAATACCGTCCCTTTAATAGTCTTCCACAACTCTCCTTATTTAATTTCAAAGATTCGACCAAAATAATACAAACGTAATTCGATTCATGCCATGCTTTTCTCCAAGTGTACAACTATCTTTATATGTATCTACGTATCTAAATAATTATTAATTCAATATTTCCTGCACTTTCGCCCTCTTCTCGAACTGGATCTCTCGCAGATCGCGGCAAGGAGAGGAAACAAACACTTGACAGCAGAAATGAAGGACCAGAAACAAGAACTGAAAAGCGATTGTTGCGCCAATCCCTATCGCAGGAGGGGCCGATCGGCCAAAGGGGTGAAGGGACGCAGCCTGGCGAGTGGCAATTATGAGCTCATTGCCGGATGGTGAAATTATATTGTACAAAAATGGGAGCAGAAGAGAAAGCATTAAGGAAACAAAGCGCAGTCGCAGTCGCAGCCGCAGCCTCAGCCGCTGATTCAGTTGCAGCTCCGACTTAAGTGGCGCACAGTCAGGAGCCCGTCGCCAAGTGTTGAAGGCGAGTGAGTGGCATGCATAAATGGACACACTAAGGAAACTGACAATTGATACATTCATACAATACACACTCTCACACACACGCACTCACATATAGACGTATTAATTTAAATGAAGAAAAAGGAGAAATTATGCGCTTGATAGATGCCAGGCAATTAAAAAAAAGGGGAGCGTAGTGAATTCAACGAATAATGTTTCTCAATTTAAGGACCCGCAGATTCGGCTCACATTTATGTATATAAAGCATACAAAAAACAAAAACCAAAATATTTATGGTGTATTTTCAAAAAGTATTTCAGAAGTTACAAAGAAGTTATTATGCAAACATTTTTGAATTTAATTATTAGTTAAAGACATGTGTATATATATACGATTTATATATCCACGCTTAAGCAGTAACTTTATCTTAGGATCGAACACTAGGAGCTGAGCTCAGACCACGATGGGATCATCTCAAGAACTGCTTATCAGGGGTCTCGTGGATGCACAGCTGGCTGGCAAGCCACGCAAGCTCTTCCATGGAATTCTTCCCAGCTGACAATTCCCCGGGCCCAAAAGAATGTTTGCTCTTTGCTGGCAGTGCCTCGGGCTGGGTATCCATTTATCCATTAACATTGTAACGCTTTGTGCTTTCGTTTTGTCCGTGATGCGCCAGTTCCCTCCCTTCCCCCCTTACTCACTCTCTCTCTCTCTCTCTCTTTCTCTGTCTAATACCCCCTCTGCTTCTTTTGTATCTGCGCTTGGACACAATCTAGGCGCGCTTACTCGCACACAGACGGAGAGAAACAGAGATAGAGAGAAAAAGAGGGAGAGAGAAAGACAACATGCGGCTAGGTTCGTTGAACTTCTCGGCTCTTGATTTGCGCCTAGTTTCTCTGGACGCTGTTTGCCGCTCAGTCCAAATCGGGGGTTAGATTCTTATTTTCCTGTTGCCGCAGCGAGGATGATAAATAATGAGACAGTCTTCTTTAACGTTCCTCTCTCCTTCTCCTTCTTCTTCTCGTTCTCTCTCTATCTCTTTCTTTTAGCTGGGTCATAGTATGAAAATCTGTTAATCACATTATTTCACACTCCCTCCCAGTTCCAGTTCCAGTTGCATTCTCAATCTTTTGTTGCTGACTTTGCAGATGAGTCGGTTCAGGGAGTTGTCCGTTGTCCGTTGCCCCGTCGGGGTTGCCCCTAGCTGGTGCAATCTTTTATGGAGCGCATCTGTTTGCACTTTAATTCAATCATTCGTGTGACCCAAATCAACTCAAATATGTTCCCAATAAGACTTTCCTATTATGCACTTAATCAGTGCTCATCAAAAGCTTTATAAATGTACTATGACTTAGCTAAAACTTATTAAATAATTGTTTTGAAATAATTAGTTTTAGATATTCTACAAACTTTTTAAGTTATGAAGAAATATATGTTAATTATAAATCAAGTTAATTTTTTAAAGTATCTCAGAAAATTTCCTTTTATGAATATACTTAAATACTACTATTAGGTTGGCTTTACATAACGGATTGTTTATCTCACATAAAAAACTCTTCTTAGAATGTATCATTTACTTTCCTAAACTTTTTGCTTTACACACTTTTCTATTCAAAAAAAAAGAGCATTTAAAATATATTTTTGAGGATCATAAAGAAAACTCTCAAGAACTGTGCATAATTTGACCAACGTCTTGGAATAACTATACGAAAAGATCTTATCATAGGCAGCTCTCGGTCGTTGACTAAATTACGTAGTATGAAACCAGTGAAGCAAGGAAATTTTCATTTAGCTCGAGGAAAATGCACGTGCATAACTTTGAAGACAATTTTCTTGGGCCGCCAGTGGGCGTTGCCCACTACAGACAATATTTACATTTATATATATTTATATATATATATATATTTATGTATAGGGTAAATAGATGAGCACATTTATAAAATTTTAATAATGCGAGGAGGCGCATTTGAGGCATGTGCAACCCTCAGTTGGAAAGTCAGCGGCGCATGCACCGTTTTAATTGTTGCTGTCCAGGGCACGAATTTGTCGGGGTGTGTTCTGCGGATGTTGTTGTTGAGCTTCACAAGGACATGGTCATGAATCCCACATAATATTTGCATCTCATTTCCGGACACTTGGGCGCGAATAAGGCGAGGGTCATTCCGACGGTCGGTCCAAACTGCGGGCACTGAAAATGCCCACACTACGTGGAAACCGAAACGGAAATGCCCTCACTCACAGCGAGGGGTGAATAATTACATTGATTCCTTGCCAGGGGCGCGCTTGGTAAATTCTCTGCCAAGAAACATTATCTAATTTTTTTTTAGTCTGCGCCCTGTTGCAGTTGCATTTACCCCACAGCAAACTAACAAAGTTTTTTGTACCCTGTATATTATGAAAATCAGTCAAATAAGGGTATTTTGAGGTATTGTGCAAAGTATGCGTAAATGGCAATAAGAATTCGATTTTGACTATTTCCTATTTCTATTCTGCCTCTTTTTATAAATGCCAATAAGATATAGTCCAGATCAATAATCATATTATTTTCCTTCCTTTAATCCCATCAAATACATTTATTTTCAATTTTATAGTTCTTAGTGTCTTTAATTATAAAATTTTCTTTAACTCTCCCATTTTCTGATTTTAAGGATATCCCTTAAATATTTAGACCCAGTCCTTGGCTAACCCCATACAATTAACAATCTATTTTTTAAATAACTAATTTTTTTTAATAAAGTCATTTATTTGTTGGAAAAAAATTAAAAAAAATATAGCTATTTAGGAAAATTTAATGTATTTTATATATACGTAAGTATTAAATGGGATATCCTCTAGTCGAGCACTTTCGCAGTTGCACTTGCACCCAGTAAATATTACCTTTTAACTAATTTTTCAAAAGTTTCACCCTAACAAATCAAATATGCATTTGAATGCAGTCGTTACGCTTGCGACTCTAATTTATGAGAAAAGTTGAGATTTTCATACGGTGCGCTATGCGTGAACCTGTTACAGTTAGAGGGGTGGGGTTTGGTGTAGGTGGTCTGGCTGACAATTTCCCATGACTGTGACAACAACGCCAGAGCGTTAAATCATTCGGTTTGTTGGCATTTCGAACCTGTTGCGTAATGTTTTACCTGATTTTATTAGGGTGGGCATTATTTTAATGGGCCTCAGTGCTCGGTACATGCTAATGAGTTTGGGCCAGGAACATATTCCGTGGGGAGACATTAACATTCCCACTGTATGTTAAGCATTGTTGCCAGGAGGCATATATTGAGTTAAATACATAAAACCAAAACATAATAAAATCAATTTGAGTCATTTGTGTGTTGACCAAGTTCTTATCTAAGGTGTAAAAATGCTTTTTGTAGCTAGTGGCGCCATCTATTGCTTAGCAGTCGCCTAAGTGTGTCACATTTGGAAATCCAAGAAGATTTTTAATTGAAATCATTATTCAATAACCTTAAATCAGCTTGTGATAAATAAGGCTAAACAAGACTTGAGTAAGATATATATTTATCTTTATTTTATCTACAATCTGAACTAAGAAATATATTTTATACACAGCTATCAAATGTTTGCGAAAAATATATGTGTTTGTATATAAAATGTATTTAAAGTTGTTTTCAGAGTTTAGGTGAAGATCTTCAAGGTATTTTCTGTTTTAGTGTTCAGCTGAAGTTTATCAAGGTGGTTTTTTTAAAAGAGTTTGGTTCTCTCTCAGGAACCCGAGTGATTTTCAAAGAATGATAGATTGCAGTTAACAATAAAGGTAACTGAATTTTTAAACGTGTGCGCACTAATAATGCGAGTGCCAGGCTATACACAATTTAATTTGTAGATGGTGTTAAGAAACCCATTAATCATGGTAGAGCCCTATGGGGCCACACTCGCACACACAGCTCCCAGGCCGATAAAGTCCCTGGCACATAATAATTGTAGAGTCAATGACCGTGCGTCCAAAATCTCTGGACTTTTTCGGCAACAGCTCGTCAATAGATCAAATGCCCAACTCGCATTATTAATCCTCAGCGCAGACCACATAAAAAAGCCATAGAGAAAAGACTCGAGAAACTATCACACACACACACACACACACACATGCATACTCAGCCAGCTACACACAGGTTGGAATGTGGATGTGGGCAGCATGCTAGCTTCCCATTCCCCATTCCCCATGCCCCATTCCCATTCCCAGCGTCAGTTGTAGGGTTAAAACCCACAAGCGTTTCTTTTTTCATTCGTTTTTGGAAATCATCAAACAATAGAAAGCTAGACGAAGCAGCAGGCGAAGAAGGCAGTCAGGAAGAACCGCGAAAGAAGCGACAACAACAAAAAGAGGGACGGCCCGTCCGTCCGACCGTCCGTCTGTCCGTCCGTTTTCGGTCATTGAACTGACTGAGGAGAACTGAAGAGGAGAGAGAGAGATTTCTTGCTTTCGAGACTTTATAACAGTAAAAAATGCGTTGCAACCTGTACCTGTTGTTGTTGCCGCCGTTGTTGCTGTTCAGGCCATGTCTGCCATGCACTGGCCTCAAATCAAAGCCGCGCTTAGGACTCCGCCCGCTAACTGTACGAGTATTTCGGTTATTTACGCACCCACTGTGTCGTCTGGCGCGCAGCCCAGCGCCATAAACGAGCAGACGCCCCCATAAAACAAACTGGGCGATGTTTGTACTTCCTACTCTTACCTTGTGAAGAATGGTAAAGAAACACGCCTTGTAGATCATAAGGTAAACTTCTTAAGATTTTTAAATCATATAAACTAGACTTGCTGAAAAATAAGAAGTACAATAAGCTGGGAACCAAGTAATAGGTATAGTTAATATGAAGCTAGGATATATAATCTTAACTCTATATATTATACATTCCCTTACAATTATCATAGACTGTGTTATATCAAAATAAACATATTTTTTATAAAAGTTAAAAAATAATAACAAATAAATAAAAAATCAAATTAAAAGATTCCAAAAATGTAACGAAACTCAGATATTTTTTTCAACAAAAAGAGAATCCTCAGGATTACTCAAACAATTATCTGTATCTAAATGATGTTATCTGTATGAATTAGGCGAAAAGCATCAATATAATTATAATATAAACTTTCGAAAATATTATTTATCCAAATTCAGAAAATACTCTGATCTTTAGTATCGTAACCTGTTGAACTTAAGTCCATTAAAAATATACACAGATCCCCTAGAACAAAAATGTTATCTTTGATATGCTTTATTAATCTGAAAGAGTGAAAACTAATTATATAAATATTAAGTAACATCTCTTTGCCCCACAGTGCAGAACATTAGCTAAGTTATATTATTATATAATATAGACTTCTTCTTAAAAATGAAAATTAATTCTGTAATGTACTAGGTAACTTTTTGAAACACTTTTTTAACAGTTTAGAATTAAAAATATTGTTAACGAATTCAGTATTTTAAGTGATAGTCTGTCAAGTTGATTCCACAGTGCTTGGTCCGTTTGGCCAGTTGGCTTTGGCCACCTGACTCGTCGAGTCAGCCCAAAAGTGGAAAGTAACTTTACATGGGCCGCCGCCAATTTACATGCCCCGGCCACGTCTTTCATTCATACACTTTTGTAGCTGTATGTGTGAGTGTTCATATGTATTTTTATGTTAAAAGCGTCGCGCATTTTTATTATATTTTATGATACGTTCGACTCAACCAAAAGAAAGAAACCCTTTCTTTCCCTTTCTCTCTCGCTCTTTTGGCCAGCGCCGCTTTCGTTGCATTCTTGCGTTGGGATTGCGTAAAATGTACCGTTAGGCCGGCTTGGATTTTGATATGTAAATTAACGCGCGTGGGACATGTGGCCCCAAGCGCTGAGGGCCAATCAAATACAAGGCCTGTGGAGAACCTGCCAGAGCCGGAGTCAGGCGACTGCGCAGTTACTCCGCTTATACCCTGTGCTCCAAGTGATGTGGGGTATATTGGTTGTGGCTTAATCTTGAACCTTACATTTTTACTTAGAGGCTTCTCCTAAGAACACCAATCAAAACATGTTTCAACTTAATTAGCAAAGGATATGGCAAACATTTTCCTTAACATTGTTTGATTATTTTTACACAGAGTATTGTGCAGTCGTTTGCAGTCATCAGTAATGTTCCTACTTGTTAGTTTTTTACTTTTTGCCCAGTTGAAGCTCAAAGCTTTGGCACAGCATCCGCTAGAGTCGCGGCTTGAATTGTGACTGCTGCCGCTGCTGCTCCTCTTCCTCATTTGGTTTCTAGGTGCGCATCCGCCTTCGATGGCAGACAAACGACAGCATCTTAGACTTGGACTTTGACGACTTGTTTTCGAGTTACGCTGACTGTGTTTTTGTTGTTTTTGTTGTTGTTGCTGTTAGATGCTGTTAGTTGTTGTTGCTGTTGCTGTTGCTGTTAGTTTTGTTTTCCTTCGTCTGTGTCTGTGTTCCCACTCATTTGCTTAATTTCAATTTCGTTTCGTTGCCATTTATGGCACAATGACCATGAACGGCTTTTTTAGCCGTTGTTGCTATTGCTGTTCGCCCGCTTTATACTGTTGATTTCTGTGCTGCGGAGGATGTAACTGTTCATTTGTATTGCCACATTAGAAACAAGATACATGGGCTGGGCGACCAGATACGCAGCTCGAAAAGCTCTACTGATGATATCAACGGCAACAACAGCAGTAGTAGTAATAACAGCAGCAACTGTAAAGCACTCCCTAAAGTTGTAGCTTGCAAAGTCACTTGCGCAAACATTAGCTTTTTCCTGCCAAACTGAGCATGCGTCAGCAATGTAAGTGGCAAGCGAAAGCTTTTCGAAAAGCTCACGAAAACAACTGGCACACGCCTGGCAACAACAACAAGCATAACCTGAATGAAATGAAGCCACATTTCATTTCATTATCCAATTAACATAATTAGTTTTCATCAATCAATTAATAATTCGAAGCAGAATCGCAGCGCTGCGCAGCGCAGGCGCATGCATAAATCACAAGAGAAAAAAAACAAGAAAACAGTCAAATACACTTGTTGCGCCCAGTATTGAAAACGAAGCTGAAATAAATGTGACTTGGCATTCTACAACACCCCAAAATCCAACAGCAGTAAATACAACAACAGCGAACATCAAGAGCAACTGCCAAAACAATAACAAGCCACAGGCAGCGCTCTCCAACTCTACACACAGGGCCGAGCCGAGCTGATCTGCGCTGCGCTGAGCTAAGCTTTGTGTAGACTTGCTCTCTCACCGCGCCTCAGCAGCGCCGTTAATATTGTGTTGGTGCTGCCCGCATTTGGCAGTGTGGCGACGCGTCGCAACGTCGACGTCGGAGTCGACGTCGAAGCCGTGGGGCTTGGCTGTTGGCATACGGACCTGCATTATAAATCTCTAACGAGTCGCTCGCGCGCGCTCAGTTGCCGCTCAAGAGCTGTGTGTGAGCGTATGCCGCTGCCTTGACTACGTGTCGTATGTGTGTGTGCGAGGTTGTGAGGAAAAGGGTTCTTGAACTTAAAAGGGGTCAAAACATAAAATGAAACTCGAAATGCCTTTGCAGATAGACAAACTTAGTTGCGTTTGTGTAAGAGAGCGTGCATGTGTGTGTGAGTGTGCGTGGCTACGTGCCGGTGGTTTGGTGCTGATGGTGTCCGTTGTTTATGCTGCTGCTGCTGCGCTGCCTCTGCTGCTGTTGCTGCTAGCTCTGCCACTTCCTCCATTTGCCTTTGTGGCCGCTGCTGGAGTTGTTGTTGCCTTTTGTCTATTCCATTTTCTATTTGATTTCTACCTGTTGTTGTTTGACTGTTGTTGTTGCTGTTGGTTAGCGTTTTATGTGAACTGAGTGGCTTAAAGCCTGTTGCTCCCCTTTTACACTGCTGCTCCTCGCGCCCGTTACACACACGCACAGCGCCGTCTCATATTATAGGGTTAGCTGGAATTCGCTCGCTCGCTCGCTCGCTTGCTGGGTTCTCTATGTGTGTTTACCACGGCGAGCCTGAAACTTTATAACTTTTCTCGTAATCAACAAAACTTGAGTTCATCGTTATTTTTAGCTGCCACGCATGTATGTGTGTTTGAGTGTGCGTGGAGGATCTACAGCCATTGACCCAAAAAAAATATATAAAAAAACCCCCAAAACAAAAACAAATAAATTAACGCGCCGATTTCAACTGCGTTTCGGGAGTTTCAGGAGTTACAGGCCGGGTCACCTCAACAGCGCCGCCTTCACGTGAACCATTTGTGTAAACAATATTATTTATGACTTCATACGATTGCTATTCTTCTCTTCCTCTCCCTCTCCCTTTCTCTACGTTCTGTTCTTCTACATTTTTCTTATTTAATTTTCCCTTTGTGGCTACTTTGTCTAAGGCAGGCTCTCCTGGCACCCTCTCCTCTGCGCCGCTGTCCATTTGACTCCTTACCTTAACGCTCCGCTGCTTTCCCTACGTTCTTTGCTGCTGCTGCTGTTCTTTCTTCTGATTGCTTGAATCTCGTTTGTCAATCTGGGTTGCCGGCTAGATGTGTGCCCCAGGGCGGCTGGCGCGGTCAACGACCCTCGCTTGATTACACGTGTTGTAAATTAGTTGAGGATCCCAGCCGGGCCCGTCCATTGGCAGAGAATATTGATGTTTTGTTTACTTTCCTGCCGACCATTGTTGACGCCCATCGTTTCCAATTTGTTTAGGCTCGGGTCTTCAAATGGACAACATGTGATGTTTTTTTTTTCATTTATGTGTCTTGTCCTCTTCTCTATTGATCCTAAAAATTCGAAAATAAAATGCCTGTAAAGTATCCTAAGAGCCTAACGTGCCTCAGGTTCGAATCTTGACGGGCAGGCTTAAGTAGTTGCTCAACGAAAGGGTTTTAGGCTTTATATACATAACATATTCATATATGAAAAACTTAAAATAAATTATGAAAAACTTAAAATAAATTATTAAAATTCCACTATTAATAATTTTTAATTGCATGTTTTATGATTATGTATATGATAAAATTGTAAAGCCTAGACCTGATCTTAAGATTAATTTCATTTTTATATCCAAAGAACTTTGACATAAATCTCAAGTCAGGAGCTCCTCCACGTAAGAATTCCTGTTATAAAAGTACTGTGGGACAATTTCTAGAAGTATATAAAAAAAGATGTGCATAAACAACTTTTCACACAAAGCTGAATTAGACAAATGGCACAGAAAAAAAAAGAAAATAAAAAACAAACTAAAAGAAACCCAGAGATACAACAAAGTTGAAGATACACAGTTGAAGATACATTGAGACCTCGAGATACACGAAGGGTTCCGCTGTTAGCTTTGTTGAGCAGCGTCTTCTTCTTCACCCTAGCTGAGAAGTGGCGACTCCACTTCCACTTATATGACTGTGTTGTCCAGAGCTGGAAATCATTTTCTAAAGATTTCTAAATTATCGACTCTGCGTGTTTTTTGGCAGGGGGAGGATCTCTCTCGGCGATTGTGCGGCTCACGACGCGACGTCCAACTGCGTCGGGCTGGCAGCAGCGGCACCTGATTCAACACACATATCCACAATCAACACCACCAACAACAACAACCACAGCTACAGATATTTCACACCTTGTGACCCGTTAGAGACAACTGAAACAGCGGCCAGCAGTGGAAGAATGGGGGGACGAGGAAAGGGGGCGTGGCCAGCGACAAAGATCTTGTAGTTTTTGAGGATCTAACAACCGGTTCGAGACATCTTAACGCTGTCTGCGGCAACTGTTGACTGTGACTTGTGATTACTAAATTAGCACTCTCCTGATTGCTGTAAACACCACCCCTCGCATTCCCCCACCCCGCTCCACTATCCACTCAGCACTGCCGCCTTTAAGCATTTCTAATTGCTTGTAAAAAGAGAAAGAGCAAAAAAATTAAGTAAGAATATTGCAATCCAACTGCGTTATACTCTGTTTGCAGTTAAGAACATCTGATATAAGATTAATAACATAAGATTTACTCAATTTTATAAATCTTTTATAATAGAGCATACCTGTTATTTAATTCTCCTAAGACTGTCCAAGAAGCCTTATCTTTAACGCAGAGATTTAAAAAGACTAGTATGTTGTACTTAAAAATTAAATTTGGATTATATGCAAAAAATATGTTCTTAAATTAAGAACAAATTGATAACATTTTTAAAGTCACTTAAATAAGAAAATATGACATATACACAAACATTTAATTCTGTACTAAATTCATAGAAAGATTTAAACTGTTAAGCTTTTATTAATTTTTGAAACATATTTGGTATTGAGTTGGTATAGAGATTAATAGTTAAAACAATAATATTTTTAATTTGGTTCGTACTTAATCTTTTGGCTTTATTTATTGAAAGTAGAAGTACGTTTTAAGCGTCTTTACATGAACAGTTCGACCAACTTATATACCCGCTTTCTACCTTGCGAAGAGTGCATAAATAGACACAGAAATTCCTTTTTAATTAGCAGCCGCCAGGCCTTTTGGTTTTTGTCATCTCAGCGGATCAGTTTAGCAGCTGGCCCAGAGTCTTGGCGAGCGGGTCTTGACCAAAAAATAATGTTGCGTCATAATTGTCGTCTTGTGGGAACTTCCGATGCGCTGCACGCACACAAACACACACAGTCGCTCGGACAGCGATCTCTAATGTTTCCCAACATCTTTTCTAACTTGGCTAATGACGTTTTTGGGCTTTAAATCCGGAAATATTGTTGTTGCCCTTTTTTGTTCGCAGTTCTTTGCATCGGATATGACAAAGCACTATAAAAATAGGCGCTGACTGTACTCATACCTGCCAAACGCGTGTGAACCAATTGCTAGACACAGTAGCTGATTCTTTAAGGACCATTAAATTACCATAAAATTCTTGGCCGCGTTGCCTTGGTGAACTTGACTTTCCCTGCCTCCACGCCCCGACCGTGCATAATTTTCACGCGCACTTGGCCGCGATCACCCCCCGCTGCCTGATTATCCTGTGAAAATCGAAATGAAAATATCATAGGCACCTGCACACACACACACGCATAGCTCGTTATCCTGTTCCCATTCTCCACGCCGTCATTATAAGGGCCAACAAGTTGTGACTTTCACCCCTGCCTCAAATTGGGCAACAGGCAACCAAATCAAGACACACTCAACTGGTTTCGTTAGCCAACTACCGACAAAAAATTTCCCATGATCTCCTTTTTGGCTACTGAACTTGGCCCAAAGGCGAATCGCCTGCATGTGAACTTAACTTTAAAAATTTAATTTGTATTTTGATTTTTTTGTTTTACATTTTAAACCCTATTCGCATTAATTATGCTTACATAAAGGGTGTACTTGAGCTGTGTGTGTGATAGGCAAAAAATTACAATTTAGAGTTTGTTTGATTAAAGTTATAGTCTAGGTAAGCTTGTCAGCTTTATCGATATCCGTCTCTTTATTTGGGGAATCTCTTTTCAATAACTTAATTGATATTACAAAAAAACTTAGTCTAACAAAAAAGAAAGCATTTAGACTTTTGATTGGTATTTTTTTATTCAGTTTATCAATAGCTTTAATTATATGAGGATTTTTTGAACTAAGCTCTCTTAAAACATACTCAAATCAAATATATTTTATTTTTCGATATTTCTTTTATTTCTTTTTTGAGCACAAGGTATCTTTAGCTCGATTACTCCTTGAATAAATTCATTTTATTTATTTTTTGATTTTCGATGTTAAGTGGAGTGCAGATACTTAATGGGCCTTGACGTGGCATATCCTTTGGCTTCGCTTCAACTCAATTCAATTTAACCCTTTTTTGTTATTTAGGTTCTGTCAAATTCAGATACACACACAAACACACACACACGGCTAGCCTGGGGTCCACTTTTGTGTGCTTCCTTTTGATGCAATCATTCTCCCACGTTGCCGTCCGCATCGATCCTTGTGGCAGGATCAGCAACCCCGATTTAGATACAATTTGATATTTATGTGTTTCAGTCGCTGCTCTTTTCACCCCCAACCCCCGCAGTTGCTGCACTATTTACACGCAATCAGTTTCTTAAGTCTGGGAACGTTGACTTGACGATCCTCGTTCCTCGATCCTCTTCAAATAGCTCGAATATTGACATAAACACCTGGCCAGGCATTGCAGGCAAATATTTGAACGGGTTTGTTTGGTCCGAAGAAAACTCATTTTCTTAACATGTTTGTCATATTTGTGGATTCATTTTTGTTAATTTCTGTAAGCGATCCTTCTTCCTTGACTTCGGAACGTTATTTAGTGTCCTTTTCAAGGATATAATTGCGCTGAAGCGTAATTACAGGCCAAAAACTGAGTTGCGCTTGGGGCCAACTGAATCTGAGTACTGTAAAGATACATGCTATAAGTCAGAATTACATGGGAAAGATAAACTGAACTGAACGATCGCCGAAAAACTGTTCCCAGCGCCCGTTGCCTGATTCCCTTTTATTTCATTTGGTTTTTTTGGGGAGGGAGCACTCGAAAACAAAGAGCTGGCACTGTCTGGAGACGGCTGCGTGTTTGTGCGAGAGATGTTTGCCCGTGGAGCAGCAAGAAGAACAAGAGAAAAAAAAATATTTATACACACACTTGGTATACAGCATATCCTGTACCCTTGCACAGACATTGACTTTCATTATCTTTTGCGCCACTTTAAGCCACTCACAGGCGCAGGCGCAGTCGCAGGCGCAGGAACAAGCAGCAAAGGGAGCCGAAGGGGTCGCCAGTCGCCTGTTCGCAGTCGGCAAATATAAGGCTGGGGCGGGCATCGGGTGCTGCAACTGTAGCTGGGGCAGGAGATGGAGCTGGGGCTGTTGTTGCGGCAGGGCGCATTCGTATGAAATCTCAAGCACTAAGCAGCGATCAAATATACGATATATATATACGTATATGCACTCCGCAAAATATTTATATTCTTAATTTAGCTCGCAGCTGGTTTTATTAAAATTGCATTTTTTCCTTTTTAAAATATGCTTTAATTAAGCTGAATCATTTCCATATTTTTATATAACTATCATTTTTAATTTTGCGACATTGTCATTAAAACTAATGACGTCAAGAATGATGTGAATCATTCTTCATATCAAATTGTATTACAATACAGCAACAAAGTTGTAAAAATAAATACCAAATACTTTGTGAAGAATAATTAAGCATTGTCTGATTTTTTGTGGAGGAAAAATTTGTTTTGTTTTTAGATTGATTATGGATCATGTTAATGTATGTATTTTTAATCTTAAAGCTACTAAGTTTCCTATTTACACTAAGCACCTATTTTTTCGAGTGTATATCTTTATTCATATATGTATGTGTGTGTGTGTTTGTGTGTGTACAGGCACCTACCGTAGCGAGGACGTGCGGCAAACAATTGGCTGGCCGCCACAGGGTGCAGCTCGAAGACTGCCGCAGAGTCAGCCGAGTGTATCCAAACACTGGTACAGATACAGACGCACAGCCGCAGATACAGATACAAATGCAAACACACACACACAACTACAACTTCAGCTTTTGCTTTTGCTTTGTAGGGGGATCTGAAGAAGTTATTTATTTTGCGCGCCGCTTCTTGTTCGTGCCAGCCTCGAAAGCCAGAGGATACTTTTATCGCCTGCGACGGGGACTGTGGCTGGATAGGGGCCTGGGCCTGGGTCGGGGCCCGGGTCGGGGCTGCCATTGATTTGCATTCCAAAGTGTGTGGCAAGGCGGGCCCAACCCAAAAAGCAAGCCCTACAGTTGCTCTCTCACTCTCTCTCTCTCTTTTTCTTTCTTTGTGAAGGGTAGGAGGCTTAGGGGCAAGCGGCCGACAGGCGACTCGCAGTAATTGTAACGTGCGAACTGCACAGCTCGAAAACTTTTTTGTGTACCCTGCAACCAATAACAATTATTGGGTATGCCTGAACAATTATTACAGCTGAGCAAATATATGCAGCAGGTAAAGGGAGGCCTCTCCGATGTTATTAACAATATCTATTATTGATCAGGACAACAAATCCATAAGTCGATTTCCAAAGACTTAAAGAAATGCCTAATCGATATATATCGATTCTGTAACCTACAAAAAAAATATCAGAAAAATGCAGAAAATTTAAATATAGAATTAGGAAAGGGCCCAAACGATGATCAAAATGGTCTCAAACATGAAAATCGGTTCAGTTTTGGCAAAGATATTGGAGTTTGAAGTCCGGGAGGACTGCTTTATATGGATTGAGGAACTGCACATCTCTTTTTTTTCTCAAATTTCGCATGATTTTTGACAAAAAAAATTGACCACCTCAGAAAAACTTTTAAAGCTGATTTTTATACTAATTTTGGTACTAGCAATCGATTAAAAATAAAATCGGAGGATTTTAAATTTTTCAAAGAAATTTTTTTCTAAATTTCACCAGGGGGGGTACAGTGTTTTTTCCCGAAAAAAGGCGAAAATATTAAAAACAAAGAAATGAACAATCTTTAAATGTAGAATTAGGGAAGGGCCCAAACGATGATCAAAATGGTCTCAAACATGAAAATCGGTTCAGTTTTGGCAAAGATATTGGAGTTTGAAATTCAAATATCATATATGAAGGATAAAAGCTTAAAGCTCCACAAAATTTTTATAAGATCGCATGGAAAGTTTATTGCTAGTTTCCCCCAATAACCCATCATCGATACATATTGCTTTCTAGCTATTATTTTATCTAATATAGAAATAAACACGAATGTATTTCAGAACAAATTAAAGCTGTGGTACGGAGTATCTTCCAGTCAGGCAACGACACCAGGGGCGCTTTTACTTGTTTCGCCTTTTTAATTTGCTAAATAATATGTCATTCGAGGAGGCGATCAATCCTTGCATGCTCAGGCATATATATTCATATGAATATGTATATGTGTGAATATATACAAACATATACATAAGTGTGTGTAGTGCACGTTGAAACGGGAGTTGAATTTTTATTGCAATTCGTTTTAATTTATATATGTACATTTATACATACATACATATATAGTACGAGGCCGTGCGCGATATTTGAATATTTTATGGTCTCTGTCCGTGTTTCTGCCGACTCAAGAATTAATGAAATTTCAGCCTGAATTTATATCAATTTTTTTTTGGGTTTTTTGCTGCGGCTACTGTCCGCTGTTGCTGCTGCTGCTGCTTATCGCGTGCATCTTCTTGCATTTCAACATTTTCCTTTGAAATTTTCTTAGCCAGCGACCTCAAGGGTTCAGGTCCAGCTAATTAACCCCTTGCAGTTTCCTGCATAACACATAAAACATGCTCGCTTGCATTTTGTTTGTGGGAAACGTAATAAAAGACAATAAAATCGTTTTTAATTGTTTCTTTTATTTGTAATCTTGGACATGCTCCTGACTCAGCTGAAGGAGCAGCAGCAGACGCAACAGACGCAACAGCCCGTTTCTCATTTCTCTTGTTCGTTAACAGTTTTGTTTGTTTTTTTATGGCTTTGACAATTGACCTGGACTGCACATCAAAGTGCGTTTGGCGCCCAGTTGACCACCAAGGTGGTGGCAGGATCTGGCTACCAAATAAGCTGCGTACAAGCGCTTCCTGAGCCACATTTGTGCATTTGAATGTTTCATGTTTACGACTCGTGTCGCAGTTTTTTTTTTTTTTTTTATAAATAAGCTACAGCCCGACATGGCCATGACAAGCTAACCAAAGAAATCCTTTCCAAGAAACATAACGCACTCAACATGAAATCCATTTGTAAAACATGCTGCTGCCGCAACAGTTGCCGCTGCTGCTGCTGTTGCAATTTAAGTTGCTGCCACACCAAAACCGGGCCAATGCACCGCTTCCAATCAGCCCCAGTCGCTGGCCCGCTCGCGGACCCGCTCTCGTGCCCATTCCATCGCATTACTTGGCCATCCTTCTTGTTCTTGATGGCTCGTCTCGGTGTGGTCATAATACCTCCCAGTCGGCGGCCAGCTGGCCTGCGCATTAGACGCTGCGTCGCTGGCGACTGCGCAGCCAGCTGCAGTCAGCCAAGCAGCTAGCGCCAAACCAACCAGCCATCCAGCCAGCCATCTAACTAACCATCCATCCAAGCAGCTATCCAGCTAGGCTAGGCTCTACACTGAGCGAAATTAGGCATAGTTCTAAATATATTCAAGGATTGCTTTCTATATAAGCTATAAATTTATACTATAACGAAATTATTATATATTTTTATTTATGTATTTACTATAAGATTTTTTCAAGTGTAATTGTGGAGCTGCTGCTTGTTTCTGTTGCGCTGTTTGAAGTTGAATGAACTAGAAGAGTAGGGCATACATATGTGGCTATGACAGCGACTGCGACTGCGACTGCAGCTGTGACTGTGACTGCAGCTGTGACTGTGACTGCGATCGGCGATCTGTGGCTCTCCCCTGCGCCACTTTTGCGGCACTCGTGCGTTTCCTTCGGCAATTTCAGCAACAGCAGCAGCAGCAGCAGCAGCAGCAGCAAACAGATTGCAGCAGATGCCAATGTCGCAAATGGGGTTAGAGCGCAGATCCAGTCTGTCGGTTGCTGTGGTTGCGATTCCTTCTTGGTCAGCTGAAAATTACGTATACGGTGCTGAATCGGGCTGCGAACACCGCCAGTTGTGGTTTCCAACAGCAGCTTCCTGGGGGCAACTCCATCCCCTCCCCCGCCCTCTCTCGCTCCCTCTGCAGACAAATCGAAGCGCAGCTAAATGAAACCACAGTTGGCATTTGCAAATACTAGTCAAGAGCCAAGAGCTAGACAATTTCCTTGGGAAAGCTGGCATTGCATGAAAAACCATTTAAGTGCTTTCCCAGGCGCTGACCCACCGCCAATTGTTGTTGCTGGCATCCTGAGAACTGAGCAACAGGTGAAGTTGCCTGCCTGCCTGCCTGTCTGATTGACAAAATAAAATAAAAAAAAGCAAAAGAGAAATCCACCGCAGCGATGACGTTTCTAATCTGACTCCTCCGCCTGCCCCGCTCCTGCCCCTCTTTCGGCTGTGTCACTTGGCTGCCCAGGCGAGGCGAGGAGCTCGCAGAACCCTTCATTACTCGAGCAATTGCCGGCAGAAAACTGGGGCTACAAACGGCAACAACAACAATAAGCATAAGCAGGCCATTCAACTTGTTGCAGGCACACACACCAACACACTCACACTCTCTGACTTTTCACACAATATTTTCCAGCATTTTTGTTCGCCCTTTTCTGCTGTTTTCCTGCGCCAAATGTTGCTGCTCAAGTTGTTGTTGTTGTTGTTGTTGCTGCTGTAGTTGTTGTTGCTCTGTTTGTGGATGTGGATTTTCTTTGAGTTTTTGCTGCCTTGCATTTGCGTTTGCGCACTATTTTCCATAACAATAAAAAACAGCGTGTTACAAAGACTGATCGACTAGAAGATACCCTGCAATACGTGTTAATAATTTTACCAGCATGGGAGATATTTAAGAGCTTACAGTACAGCTAACACTAGCCTTAGCTAACATATTATCAATATTTCCTGCTTAACATCTTTAGCTTTCAAGTTAGCTGTAAGTATGCATATTTATACTCTATATCGACATCTTTATTTGTAGCTTACAGGGTACACATACATACATATATATACAAAAATGTTTAGCTCAAGTGCCTTTTCCAACTGGAAATGCCGTTCGAGGGCTTTTGCCGGCATGGATCAACCGCTGGACCCACTTGGCTTACGGCAACCAAACAACAACCACAACAACAACGGCAAAAGGCATTATCTGCAAAGCAGAAGCCATTTGAGCAACCTACACACACACACACACACACATACAGAGGCACACCCATTAACTTAATATGCATCGCACAAAGTTGAGCTCAGGCAAATGAAGTTGACAAATTTCTCCACTTACGCACTTTGAAGCTAATCTATCCTGAAAGAGATAAAAGTTAACACACTTAACAGACGAGGAAGAGAAACTTAAATGTTTTAAGTTTATCTTTTGGGTAATTGCAAATTTTGTTAAGGATTTAAATGGTTTTTAGAAAATCATTTATAAATATGTATTATTCTTAAGGATCCTTAATAATATATTATACATTTAAGCTCATGCTTTGGCAGATGAAGATGAATTCCTAAAGGGAGGTTTTTGCATAATGTGTTCCACTATGATTAAGTGATCAATTAATCTTAACTATATTTTATAGGTTTACATTCTTTATAATTGTTTTATTGTCAAATTATATTTAAAAGTGATACTTAAAAGAATTAATCATATACTAAACTAAAGATGACATAAAAAAGGAGATACCCATCTCTTGCCAAATTATCAAATGATCGTTCACGGCACATATACAATTTATACTTAAGATCAAATCTTAAGCGAAATTTAAGCTGAAAAAAGGCAACTATTCAAAGGATCTTTCATAATGATTGATCATTTGAGGCAACGGCAAACATAAAGGTTGCCTTGAGACCTGTTTGCAGCAGCTCCAAGTTTTAATCCCAGATATCAAGCATTAAATATATTTTCATGCCCCTTTTTGAAACTGTACGTAAAACCAAAAAGGAGTCCATACCCCAGCAAGAAGAAGAGAAAAAGTAACGTTCGAAATATAAGCGACGCAATCAGGGATGGTGGCGAGGACGAAAGGATTGCGCAAAAGGCAAACACACAAAATTGGATAAACAAGGCTTCGTCATGGTATGACAGTGTGTGTGTGTTTATGTGTGTGTGTGTTTGCTTACAAGTATCCCTTTTTTCGTGGGAGCCGCAACTCAACAGGCAACAGGCAACGACGATCGTCGATCGACGACCGACAGGCAACAGGTAGAGGAGACCAGAAAACTGGTTTCGCCAGATTCCACGTCCAAAGGAGCGGCCTGACTTTCTGACTTCTTCCAACTGAATTGTGAGTGGCATACAAAAGCAGAACCAGTTTGATCCTCTGGCCAGCCCGATGAGTTGGCGTAAAAACAATTTTAATGTCCTTCTACCCAACTCCATAAAGTCATGAATAATCGCCGGCCGCTCTGTACGTGCGTGGAGGATATGCCCAACACACACTGACAGCGTCCCAGTCAAGGTCCAGGCCCCCACACTGCCAACCCCCCGCATCCCTCACCTCTCCCTGCCCGCAGCTCGATTTGTTTGCTGTGCCGCGCACTTGGTTTGCTTTGCTTTGTTTACTCGACTCTCTTGACTCTGCCTGGTCGCTGTTGAGACTTGTTGGACACTTCCCTTGCCGCGATCCTTTTCACTGCCAGCTAAGCCGCGCCCGTGCTGACTGTACCTCTCTGCTCAGCTGGAGCTAGGCTCCACTCAAGTGCGTTCTGCTTGTATCTGTGTTAGCCACTTGGACAAAGTCGGTTTAGCCGGTTTTCCTTGGCAGTTAATGCAAGAAAATTGGAAAAACTTGTAAGAAATTAGGATAAATCAAAAGAATCTAAACTAAATAATATATAAGGAATTTAAGATTGAAAACTGTTTAACACTAATTTCAAATTCTTTTAGTTTAACTTTAACTCGATTATCAAGATGTTATCTTTCGAAAGATACTTCTTCCATAATAGTTAGAAAATATTTGGGTAATTTTTGCCGCATTAATATATGTTAACAAGAATGTGTAAGAAAATAATACATATATTCCAATTTATTTTAGCTGCTTTCTTTAAAGCAGTCATGAAATAGATGTAAAAAGGATTTTTGCATTTTATATGTTCTTTAAATATTTTATAGTATTTCTCATTAAATTAAATTCAAAGAATTTTGCAATATTTTTAAATATATACAATCAATTGGAGTCCAATTTCTGATCAGAGATCATAAGATATAAAGTCAATCAAAGCATTGTTTTTAAAATATCCTCAAAAAACCTTTAATCCTGAAACTTCAAACAGTGATTAATGAATTCAGCATCGAGGATCAGTTTAACATGGTAAGTAAATAAATGTATAAACATAAATATATATATACCCATCTCACATCCTTGTTAGCTGTAGCTCCAAACTGATCTGCAATATGTTGAAGCATAAACACGCGGGCGATTCCTTGAAAATCCTTGTAGATAAACACAAGTGCTCTAAACGATCAACAACAAGAACCAAAAAAAAATTAAAAAGGAAAAAAGATCAACAGTGACAAAAAACTGAACAGAAGATCAAATACTTATTTCAGTAAACAATCAGCGCATTCCAGCGAAAAAAAGGGATACGCGCGCCGCGTCAGCAAAGAAGGGGACGCCGACGGGATCGTGCAACAGGAGTGGGAGCAGGCACGGGGTCAGGGCACAGGCACAGGGGCAGGGACAGGGGCAGGAAGAGGGGCAGGGGTAGCAACCAAAGCAGCAAAGAGCTGAGGCAAAGACACAAACAGACACAAAATAAACCAGCCTGGCAAGCAGCGAGCAGAGAGCAGCGATTATGATGACGACGATGAAATGTTTACATTTCCCCACGCGAAGCCAACGCCAAGTGAAATCCAAAGCCCCCAGAAATCAACAACAACAACAACAACAACAAGAACAACGGCAACAACGTCTTGAAATAAACCGAAACCCTTGAAACAAACTCCTGCACAGCTCCTTCGAGGCAGGCGGCAAGCGGCGAACGGCGAGCGGAGTCACAAGAGATCAAGTGAAGGGTGAACCAAGAAAAATCCAAAGAAAAACGAGCAAGAGCGCTACAGACGCGCGTGCTCGACTAGCTGATGCCCTGTTAATTGAATTGACCTGCTTAAATATTAATTAAATTATATAGACTATGAGAGCACCTTCATAAGAAATTGGGTGTTATTTTTACGCATTTTATCCCAGAGAAACAAAGCCCATTAAGCGATATATATCGATATGGAATATATGGCAAACAGATATGACTACAATCAAAATAAATTTATAAACAGTTTTGGGTACAAACAAAGTTCAATTAAGCTGAGGAATAACAAATCCGTCGATATTTATCGATCTAATGCAAATAAAGGATATTATCGGTTTGCTTTTGCTCTTCAATTTTGTACGATCTCTGTTTCACAGAGGACTATGCCTCCCTTTGCCTGTTACATAACTTACATCGCAACAATATACCCTCCCTTTTGCGCTCTCAATTTGTGCAGGGTATAAAGAAAAAGGATTGTGCGCGTCGCTGCCGCAGCGCAGCGCCCTGAGGTGACGGCAGTTCATTGAACCAGGCAACCAACCAACCGACAGGCAGCAGGCTAGACACACACACAGACACACACACACACACACACACGCACGCACACACACAAATAAACAGGCAACGATCTGTGGCAGCCACATGCAATAGGAGGAGGACAACGTGCTGCGAGTGCAACTGCAGACTGCAGCTGAGGCCGAGACTGCAACTGGGGCTGGCTGCCAGGCAGCCATGGTGCCTGCTTGGGTTGTGTGTGGCCAAGGAGTTTTTCCTGCTTTTCTTGTGGCATCCTACAGCCACATGCTGATCGTCGGGCCATAAACAGGCGCAGGGACTGAGCGCTCGAAGCTGGATGCTGGAAGCTGGGCTAGTTCGGTGTGTTTTCTTTTTATTATTACAGCTATTTTGTGCGCAGAGGCAGGAAGGAAATTGCGTTGACGCTGGCTCCTCTACATTATTTGCTTTATAATCCTCCGCATGTACAGCGGACGTCGGCAGCGACAGCGACGTCAACGTCGACGTCGATGTCGACGTCGATGCTGTTGTCGGCATTTTCCCCAAGTAAAAATAGATAAAAATGCAATTTAGCTGCGCGTATTCGTATCTTGTGGATGCGGCCCGCTCGAGTCGGCAATTTGTGCATAGACAAAGGAACAGGAATTCGCCTCTAATAGCTTTTGTTTCAGCTGCATCGACCAGCATCTGGGTAGCTGCATCCATCCATCTATGCATAAATGCATCTGTATCTGTGTGCATATGTAAATGTATCTTTTTTAGCTGCTACCTCACTGCGTATCCCGCCACTCGGGCAATGTGCTTTGATATATTCGGCATGGGCTGCTCTCCTTCTCCATCTGTATCTCCTTCTCCTTGCTTGATTAATTTGCATATAAATAGAATAAGTTTTGTTTGCGATTGATCTAATTTTAGGCCCATTCCAAGTGGCCAGAATAGCCGCATGGAGTGTTCGTCTCCTCCGATTCCTATTCCAATTGCAGAGCTCATTCATTCAAAAATCGATCAAATGGCCAAAACGAGAATCGATTGAAGGTCTTATTTTTGGTTGTAGATAAAATAATATATATATTTGTTTTTGGCAAGCAATCATTTGATTTTGAATACCTGAATAGTTTAAAAATTGCATTTAAATAGTAGTTTAAAATCATTTTATCGATATAAATTTTATCGATTTCTTGTATTACTTACATTTATCTCATTTTCTAATGATGAAATCGTTCCTAGAAGCCCAAACGAAATATATGCAATTTAAATAAAACTATCTTTAATACACTACAAATAAATTAACAGAGCTATCGCTTATTTATAAAATCGATTACATGATTTGAGAGTAGGTTAAATATAAGTAAATCGACAAATAGCTGCAATGAAATCAGGATTCCAGCTGCCTGCTGTTCATTTGTAAAATGAAACAATAAGGGACGACCTTTAGAAATTGTATTTGCCATCGCTTTCAAATTTCTCGCCTGATCCTAAGCTGGACTTTACCCACTCTCAAGACGATTAATTTATCACTCACACATCATTAGTTCGATAAAAATGTTGAAAACAAAACTGAATTGGTTTCTATTGAACATTGTGGGAACTTTGAATTTGCTTTT
Organism: Drosophila lacertosa; assembly: GCA_004143845.1. NCBI lineage: Eukaryota > Metazoa > Arthropoda > Insecta > Diptera > Drosophilidae > Drosophila > Drosophila lacertosa. The sequence continues at coordinate 87,446 of SCDZ01000159.1, read as the reverse complement.
CAATTGCAATTGCATTTACTTTTATCCTTCCCGAGGAATAATCGAACCAACTGCGGGTACTTGTGTTTATGTAAAGCGAAGACGCAAAAGGCATTAAGGAAATCATAATGAAGATTGACAAGCCCTCACAATATATAAATAACAATTTTGCTACCCAGCTACCCCCTGCTCCTACTCCTGCTGCTGCTCCTCGAGGCCCACATCGAGCCACACGCTCTCGCTCCCGGATAGGCGCAACCCTCCCTCCAGAAATAGCCCACCAGCATACGATCGAGTACGGTAGTGGCTACCCCTCGCCAGCGTCAGCAGCGCTCTAGGGGTTAGTTCAACCCCTGGATTGAAGAGCCTGGGACTTATGTATTTTGTTTGTGTTTTGTTAACCGCTTAACAGATTTCTGAGCGTGGCGCACAAATTACTCAACACCGACAACAATTTCAAAGTTGTTGTTTAAATGGTTGTCAGATTCTGCGGGCTCGAGTTACACTCAGCGTGGGCGTGGACGTGGACGTGGGCGTGGTCAGGGTCCTTTTCGTATCTATCTGCGTGCTATTCCTGGAACACACGCGTATCGCAGCACGCACATCTCGACAAACAGGCTGCTGCTCCTTTCACTTTTATCCTTTATATACTCGTTATCCTTTGTGTCTATTCACGATCGGTGATTAACTTTTGCTGATTCTCTCATTCCGCTGCCTTCGTTTACACCTTGATCCTCACAGCAGGACATGCGTTTTGAGCTCTTGTTTGCAGTCAGTGTTTCCATTGTTTGTCTTTAAGATCTTCCTTAAAAACATTCATTCAATTTTGTGGCTGATTTGGCAGCATTCAGAACTGACTCGAAACTCGAAAGTATATTATGGGAGGTTCAACTTTTTTAAATTCAATTGTTGTCATTGGGTCAACGTTGTTGTATAAAAAGTATATTATTAGATAGATATAGATTAAGGCAAGTTCTGGGCTAGTCCATGACAGCCAGTCTGCCCCGCCTTAGAGATTACCTAGCGTATTTTAATAGACTTCGCCCTGTTTCTAACTTTCGCCTCTCAGCTCAGTTCGCAGTTATATCGATCCTGCCCACATGCTTTGACCGGCGACTACCGTTTTTTTGTTTTTGCCAGCGCTGCCGTCTGCTCGATCCTGCATAATTTTGTTGCATGCGGCGCGTGTGCGGCTGCTGATTTGGAGCTGAGAACTGCTCGTTGACCTCAATTAAGGCCAATCAAATGCGACGATCCTTCAGTGAACCCGCAGAATTTCCATTCATTTGGCTCGAGAACTGCGCGCGCGACTTTTTTAATTGTTTGGCAATTAACAAATTGAACGCGTCTCTGGAGGGTTGACAGCCAGATGATCCTGCACGGGAATGTTTTCAGTTTTCAGTGGCAGCAGCATTTATTAGTTTTCCATTTGCCGCGCCGGATTTTCCCATGGCAACAGAGAAAACGACGGCTGGGAAAAAAGAAATCGTGCATTGAACCCTTTTCACACACACACACACAAACAGACATACGAAGAGGCGGCACCAGCACCACTTGGTGGCACGTTGCTGCTGCTGCTGCTGCTGCTGCGCCTGGGCAGCCACTTGGCGGGCTCCACATGCACCCGTTTCCATTTCGATTCCATTTCCATACACTGCCTTTCGCATACCCTGTAACTATTGCAAGTACATTTTTAATAATCACTTGCTCTTTTATTTAATATACTTATTCTCTATCAGCACGAATCTAGCTAGATCCAACAATAATATATCGCTATCTATATTTATGGCCAATTCTATGGAACTTAATTGAAGACTATAAGAGCTAGAAAGTGTTCACTCTGCTACGCACAATTTTTTAAATTTTCTTTTAACATATTTTGACATTTTCACATAACCGATAACTATCGATACTGAACGCAAGCTTGCTTACTTATATTAAGTAGTATAATAGCTACAGACACAACATTTTGAAATGGAAAAATAAATTTTAATTTGTTTTGAATATAAACTGATATATATCGATTTCTATGCCATAAGTACAATAATATATAATATGACTTATTTAATTTTTAGTACTACATTTTCCATACACTGAAAGTCGATAAGCAAAATTGATTATCATAAACACAGATCAAGAATAACTTCAGATCTTAAAGACTCTTTTTTATATGTCAGTTGTGTGGCTTAGTACAGGGTATCTCAAAGTCTAGCACATTTCACTAGAGGAGTCTCACATGTGCTTTTTGTGCTGCCTCATAGCCACTGTGCATTTTCCTTGGCCGCGCGCAAAAAGGGGGCATTGTCCCGTAGCCGTTGCCCCTTGTGCCTTGCCCCCAAGTTGTTGCCCCCTTACGCTTACCCCCGCCCATTGACTGCTAATGGATTCTCTGCGGCCTTTGGCATTATCATTGTCCACTTTGTGCCAACAGACACAGCTCCTGGCACTGCCCCCTGACACCCTCCCCTCCCCCCTTTTCGCCACCTTAAACGGGGCGAATGCACTTTACCAAAGGTTTTTCCTGTTCGCCTATCGCCTTCTGCTTTGCTTTTCTTCTGCTTGGCTGCGCTGCGAGTGCAAGGAAAACTCAATTTCCACGGTTTTTCTTTCGTTGCACTCGCTGCATTTTCCTTCTATTTACGTACTTGCGGCTTTGTGTTTGCCTCGTTTTGTTTGTTTGGTTTCGTCGCCCGATTTTGATAAGCCGCTGCGGGTCTTCCGCCCCGTACGTAGGATTCGAGGTCCGTTTGTTTGTCGCAGGCGCTGATAACAGCATTTGTTGTTCTTGTTGTTGTTGCTGTTGTTGTTGTTGTTGCTGTTGTTGTTTGCCATCTGCATGTTGGTCAACGCCCCCTCCCTGGGGGAGATAACTTCGTAGGAGATCAGCGTGTGCTTTTGCCAGGCTCTCGATTTTCGCTCTCGGCTATAAATATAATTTTATTGAGCAAATATCTTTTTATAGCAGCCAAATTTATACGCTTCATTGTGTGATGCATAAAAAAGATAGCTGAAAAGCAACAGCAACAACAACAACAACAGCAACTGCGTTGAAAGTTAAGTTTATCGCATTTAGCTTATTGGGGTTTGTTTGCCTTTTTATTGGGGGCCCACACAGTCCCAGGATACAAGCATAATAAACACGTTTGTAAAAGAGATGAAGAAAGAAAGATGGAGAGAGAGAGAGAGAGAGAGATAGAACCAGGTATGCAAACATATCGATGACATGCCACACTTTATGTTACCCTATTGAAAAGCCTGCAGCACAGCTTTTTCTCTAGTGTTGCCTAGAATGTAAATAAACACAAACTATAAATAAACAGCAACTAAGAAAACATGAAAATACATAGGAAAAAATAATTGTCCTCCAGCCTTTTCCTTATATTTAACATCAAAGTAAATGACAGTTATTGGATCATTTCATTAGCATGCAAAAAGCACAGCTTATGACATGATATGTAATGCCTAACAGAATATATAAGTTAATAAATAATAAATACGAACCATTTTAGATCGAGTACTATTAAGAACTATGTTTTTCAAATATGTTTAATCCCTATATCAGCATTCTTTACAAAGTTTTAAGATTTTAGCCATTATGTTAAGTTCATAGAAGGTCTTATTTAAAGAATCTTTATAAAATCGTATAACTTATAACCGATCTATATGCAATTAAACAGTGAATGTATATATGAAAAGACAATTGTGTAATGTTCCAACTTATAATATATTTATTTTCTATAAGAAATGCCTTAAAAGGTTTCAATATGTGGTGAATAAAGTAATGCCCCTTTACAAAGACTCTTTAAATTACTGAAAAGTACCTTTATAAATATTGACCATAAAGATTCTTTAATATAATATATTTATTCAAGTGAAGCTCTCATCTATAAATCTCAACTTATATTCCCCACATAAAGTTCTTATTTAAAGTTTGTTATTATTTAAAGCAAACGCATTAAATCCCTATCTGAAGTCCAACTTTGCTATCGCACATTTGTGTTCTTAGCTGGCGAGTGACGCACAACAACAACAACAACTAAAACAACAGCAACTAGAATAATGAAGCGCAGGAGTTAATCATCGAATTAACGATAAGCAGCTGTGCCTGTGTGTGTACGTGTGTGTCTCTGTTTGTTTAGCGCTGCTTTGCAGGACGCCTGCATTGTGGCTGCCTTATCAATGTGGTTATTGCCGTTTTTTGCTTTTTATCTGCACGTGTTCGCCTTATCAGCAAACAGGACTCGCCCTCGCTGCTGATAAGCCTTACAGGCAGTTAGCTAGGCTGTCTATATATATTTTCTGTTTTTTTTTTATTGATTTTGATGTTGGTGGCCGTGTGAGGTCACACATATGGCCAATGTAACTGAGCACTAGGTGAACGCCAACGCTTACCTTGACAGCGGCTTCCTATGGCCGAAGAAGACTCCAAAAAAAAAAAAAATAGATTGAAAAGCTAGAAAACAAAACGTGCTGCGACTTTAGCTGAGTGCTCCAATTATTTATGATATTCCACTTTGGCAGCAGCATTGCAACACCTACCGCATTTCTTGCTAACTCAGTAAATCCAAGCCCCTTTGCCGGCAACCCAGCCCAGCCCAGCTCAGCTCAAGGCACCTACTAAAAATCGGGTCATTCGTTGTGACAATTTCGCGAAGCATTGGGGCAAAAACAACAGCGGCAGCAAAAAACCAAACAACAAAAACAACACGAAAAACGCCAGTTGGAAAATCGCTGAGAATACCTTTGCTCGCAGAGCTAGGCGAACCCCTCGTTGAAAGACCCGCCCCCCTCCCCCGCAACTGGCCTGCTGAAGGTGAGCTGTGTGTCAGCCCCTCTCTTCGCAACCGCAACCCCCTGTCCCCTACCGGTAGCCGGCCTTCTCATGACGAGGCTATGACTTCTGCTTAAGCAACAAATATATCCAATAATAATGCGAGCCACTTTTGGCCTCTTCCTCTTCTACCTCTTCTTCTTAATGTTTGTTTGCCTTGGCACTCGCCGCATTCCGGACTGCAATTGCAGCAGTTTCTTTTGCAGAATTTTCATTTACCTCCAGTTAGTCCAAAATCACGTAGTCGCAATATTTTTAGGCAGCTGCAACTAACCTCAAAAAATAAACAACATTTGCTTAAAGGTCTTAAAGATTCTTTAAATTAAACATAATGTCAAATTATTGAATTCTGTTTGTTATCTTTAACTTTATCTAAAATAAGTTATAAGAAAGTAAAATAAGTGTTATAACTTTAAAATCATAAGATAAAAAATAATTGTCGCCATATTTACTGTTTACTGATTTACTGATTTTTATTAATATTATTAAATATTCCTTTTTTTAAAAAAAGAAATTAAATTGAAAAATACATTCTCCATCCCAAAATTAGCTTATGTGTTCAATTATTTTTATAGGATAATCGGTAAATGTTGAGAAACGAAATAAAGTTCATTGTTAATAAAGGGAAAACATTTAAATAATGTAGTATTCTCGTCACTTCAATCTATTTTTATCACAATAGATGTGATTCAATGGAATTCACACGATTCTGCCCGCGTTGCCTAACCTAGCCCAAACTATATAGTAGTAAGTCATGCATTTAGTATGAACTCAGTTGTTATTTTCACCTATCCATTTAATTACTGCCGTCTAATGACTGACTGATCAACCCTGTCGATCAGCTCGACTTCAAACCGCAAGGGCTGGAAAGCTGTAAGTAATTGGTTTTTATGACGTACTCGAACTGCGACCTTCGGAAAGCCCAAATTGATGTAATGATGTAAACAAACCACGTATGCGAAAAGTTCAAATCATATACAAACCTGTGATGAATACGTGTCTCTGTGATAACGGTGACGCTTTATAATGTAATGTAATAGTTGTAATATTATGGGTTTTACCAAATCAAGATGTTTGTAATATAACTGTTGACTATTGACGCTCTTTGAGTACTTTTGCCACGCGCGGAATATTAACAGAAAAAATAAATATATCTATATGTAATATAAAGTTAAAATGCTTTCTATTTTTGTATATATTATCCTATACATTAATATATATTTATTTGATTTATTTTAAGGTTTCTTTATATTGATAATAACAGGAACTTTGTAACCGAAAGTCAGGCGCAGTCAACTTAACAAGTGCACTCAACTTTGGATGCGAAGCCAAAATAACAAGCGCAGCTTACAACTTAACGGTAATTTTACATATTCAAACAAATGTCAGGGCATAAGTCCAATGCATACAACATTACATAAAGGATTTCATAATGTAAAGTGTATTTAATTATTTTTAATTTAACAAATTTAGTCTTTCCTGTGGCTTCCAATTTGTCATTATTAGCTTCAAACAATTATGAACTTTCATTTGCTGCATAATAAGCAGTTGATAAGCAAAATATAAATGTGTTTTAGCGAGTTTGTGTGTGTGTGTGTGTTTGGCAGCACTTATGATTTCACTTGCATATTACTCATACGCCGCTTGTGACGCCACTTTTCACACATTGTTTCGAGTATTCATGAATGAATGAATGGAACGTGACGACAAAAGCAACAAAAACAAAGCTCAGCTGTAATTGTGCGCTAGAGAATTTTTGTTTTGTTTTGTTTTTCTTTTTTTTTAATTTGTCAAGCATTGAATTCTCGGCAGTTACGAATCCAAAAAATCTCAAAGCCTTGAGGTCTTGAGCTTCAAGAATTTCAGTCAAAGCCAACAGAAAAACAAATGGTCAACACTTTGGACTGTCACAAAATCGATGAATGAACGCGCAAAAGAGAAGCCAGAAAAACCCGATGCGAAAAGCACAACAACAATAAAAACAAATTAAAGGCGACACACAAATGCAAACAAAAACAAAAACAAAAATAGTTGCGATCGCTTTGAATGTCTGGGGGCAAGCAGATAAAATGAGTAAAAATAAAATAAAGTAAAAGATGCCAAAAGTAACTGGGACTGGCTAACAGCGCTACCAGCTCACACACACAAACACAGACACATACATACATTTGCAGAGATAGATACACGCATTAGCTATACAAAGCCACTTGGTTAAAATGAGCGGCTCAAGGTCATCACGCTTGCAAGACAAACAAATAACAACGACGACCACATGCAGACTGCAGAGAGCTTTGGCATCTAACTGCAGCGGCAGCAGCAACAACAACAAGTTTCAAGTCGCACTTGCTATCGAAGCCAACGTCAGCGTCGTTGTCTAAAATGGCCTCGAATCAGCTGCAGCAACGCCACAGCGCCCAAGTAACAGAAACAGGCTTACGAAATCACGAGTTATTTGAATTGAATGAGCCGAAGCCAAAAGTCGAACTCGAATTCGAAGACAAAGCAAAGCTCAGCGCACTTGTAATAGTTAGACGAAGTTATAAAGTCATACACACAGACGCAGCACACACACACGTACACATATCCTCAGCTCTAGAAAAATTTCACACAGTTTTTCAATGAAGCTGACGTTTGGAGACTGGCAGCGCAGCCTAAACCGCAGCTGCTGACAACTGCGCTGCCGCAATTGCACTTTACAATTTTTGTAGTGTGTGTGTGATGTCTGTGTTCAGTTCATTTAAAAGCGAAGATGAGTGACAATTACAAAATTCATAAGACAATACGCTCTCAGTTAGTCACACTCTCGCGCTCTTCTATTCTCCTAAACTCTCAGCCTAGTCCTACACGGCGCCATTTGAAATGCTAGCTGAGAAAAACACATAAAAAAGAGCTTTGATCAAATGAACCGCAACTGTTTTCGGTGCTGCTGTTGCTGCTTCGCTTCGCATTGTGGGCGTCATCAAAGTTGCCGTTCACTTGCAATGTGGGCGGCTGAAGCTGTGGCCGCGACAGCGCCAGCCGCAGCGGCAACAGCAGCGGCTGCGGCGGGTGGTTGCCGCTTGGTGGCGTGCCTTGGTGGCATTTGTGTCATTTGAAGTTAATTGCTGGGAACGAGCGAGAGGCCGCAGCACGTTGCTGGCTTGTGGCCGGATTTGTGTCACTCTTAAGGTTAACTTGTAATTATGATTATTGCATTGCCTTTGTCTAGTTGGAGCTGGTTCTTCAAGTTGTTCTCTCCACTTCTTCGGCATGTCCATGAATATCGAAACTTCCAGCAATTAACGAGCCAGGGAAGTCAAAAGCTTATATCATGCTGTAGTTTACAGTTAGATGGCAGCTTCATTCAATTTCAGCAACCATTAAATCGAAAATGTGCTTCACTGTGGGCGACAAAGAAGGAAGACCAGTTGACCCAAAGTGGAGAGTGCGGAAAGTGGAAGACTGGAAGCTGAAAGAGTTGAGCGCACAAAGTTTTTCTCTTTCTGTTGGCTTTCGTCTAGGTCTTAATACACACAGCAACCAAGAAAGCAACAATATATTTTGCGTCAGCTTTTTTCCTACAGCAGCAAAGAAGCTTCCAGAGCCGAGCCCAGGCAGCGCCACATCGGAGTGTGAGAAAAACGAACGAAGGTAATTTCCAAGCCACCAAACTGAGAGAGCCGTTCAACGCTTACCGTTAGCTGCGAGCCAAGCGCTGCATTAAAAAGGGCGCGCTCATTACAAAAACAAAAATGGCTGCCAGCCAAAAGCAACCACAGCAAATGGGATTGGACTGCAGCTGGCCCCTTGAATTCCAATTGGAATAGCTTTTCAACAAAACGTTCGACAATAAAAAATCTTAGCAGGAAAATCTCAAAAGTCGTAGCCTTAGTCTCACTTTCCGGGCTTCACGAACATAATATGTACATACATATTTTCCATTTTTCTGGCCACATCTTTGGCTAGCTTCGCTGCGGCGCGTTGGGCCCGGAATTCAGGTCAAGCATTTTAATGCGTTGCGCTTAGGGAACGCTGCGAGTTGCGTTTGAATTTGCGTTGGCAATCACTGTACGCCCTGACTTTAGCAGACTAGCCTATAATATTCCCTTTGCCATCGGGCCTGGCTAAATCATTCGAAACAATAAAAAACTCATCAATGTCTAAACTTGGCATAGCTGACAAATTGGTAAAATAAACGCTTCCCGATGCAAAGTAATAGAAAATACCACGCACCAAAATTAGCTTAACCCAGTTTAGTTATTTTAGCCAATTGTTGGGAATTATCGCAAAGCTGGGTAAAAGACCATACGTATGCTAAACAGAAATCTCCAAATGATCCCATTAAGTGCGTCATTCCACAGGCGACGGCCTTTAATTAAGATTCAAATAATATGCGCTTTATACTTAAGGCCCATTCGATTTCGTTTCGATTTAACAACAACACGTATTGAAATAAAACAGTAAACATATTGGATCTACAGACTCCTTGATGGGCAAGTTGACCAAACGGAAACCAGTTTTGGTGAGCATTAGCCAAAATCTATATAATAAACAAGCAAATAACTGTGCGCAAAACTCGTCAGTGATCGACTGGTTAATGCCCTGTTTTGGTAGATCTTAACATCTATCAATATCATATATTTTATTTAATTTATTTTTAATAATAATTTTGCGGTTTTGTTAGGTATATTTTATGCATATTTGTGGGTTTAGCTTGTACTAAACTAACGATTTTTTCGATTCATTTTTAGCAATCAATAAATCATATACTCAAAATTATGTATATTTTTAACTTAGCACCAGATGTCAATGTTCAGGCATATCCCTTTTATGTATATTTTTATACTTCTTTTTTTTATGTAATCTGGAAAATTTGAAACACTTATCACTCAAACCTTGAGGTAAAGTCTAAAACTGCAGGGTATAAGAATTATCGATACAGTCAGTAGGAATGCCAACGTATTTGAGAATCCCACGCAGTGTTTTTTTCGAATTCGAATCAAAAATGGATTCAGTTAACGAAGTGCACGACTTTGGTCTAATAAATAAAATAAATGTGCGAACGGGCGAGACGCTGAGTGGGGCGTTTGGGGGGGAGGTGGGAGGGGCAGCGTGGGGCGAGGAGATGACAAATAATCGAGAGGAAAACGAAAACCCCTACGCACAGGCAACGAAGGTTGGATCAGCACAAAAGCACAGCGCCAGAGCGAGAGATAGAGAGAGAGAGAGAGAGAGAGAGAGAGATCGCACGCGTGAGGAAGAGCGCGAGAGGGTGGCGGTGTAGAGTCAAGGAGGTGGAGACTAAGGGAGGTGAGAGCGCGCAAGGCAGAAAGAGAGAGATGGCTGTGTGTTTGGAGAGTTTTTTAATTAAATGCAAATTTCGTATCAAATGATGCCGCTTAAGCAGCGTAAAACAGCAACAATAACAACAACTACAACAATTAAGCAATTAATTTATATCAGTTGCGGGGAAAAAACAAGCTCAGGCAGCCCACAAACCTGTTGATCGGCGGGTCCCTCCCAACACGATTAACCCAATTGCTGTGGCCCACCAGCATCTGTCTAGCTAAGTGGGCAATACCGAGGGACTTTATCCCACAAAACCAAAGATTTATGCAATATCTGATAGAAGTTACGGCAACTAATTAGCTGGGCAGTACCCAGGGGCTTGTTAGCACTAACTGGAAAGTTGGCCCAAGCCATACAACTCAAACTATAACTATATGCACATCTATATATATCTAGGCAGTACCCAGTCTAAAGGCCCGTCCCAATGATGCAGGTTGAGCTATTATAGATGGCAAAGTCATTTATATACATTAGTAATTAACCAACCAAATACTTGGCATTAGGCTTAATTAAAAGTTGCGTATACATATATTAATGAAGAGGGTGGATCAATACCTTACCTTACCTTACCTACGATTTTCAGTGGGGGATTAAACTAAAGCAGGGGAGTCTTTAACATCGATCAACTAAATAATATTATGCTTAAGGGTTTTAAGGAAGTACTAGCTCAATCTGTCTGCCCTTCGTTTAACCCTGATATTTATTTTCGTCAGACCCAGTTAACCTTACTTATCGTAACTTTATGGCCAAGTTAATTGGGCTTACTGCTCCAACTACAATTAACGCTGGATAATGCAAATGACACCAAACCGATCGTCAATCACGACTATGACGTACTTTAGATTCTGACTAATCATTGGAATGATTCATCTTCCAATTGCTGTAATTATTGAAAAAATTCTTTAGCAGCCAGTTTCAATGATCATCTTGTGTAGCAAGTCCGGATGCACAAATCTTTAACCACATTTTTAATTAGTGATAGATATATGCATATAGTACACTGTTTTAGATCTAAACCAGAAACTTAATTCCAAGAAGTAAAATTTAAGCACATCCGCTTAAGTATTGATTAAATGTCATAACGAAAGGTTAAATACTTTGCATCCAAAAGCAAGTGAATTTTACAGTTAATTGTTTCAATCCCTTGGCTAAATGTTAAGTTCCGTGAACTAGTAACGAGATAAATCTGAATTATAACTGGCAGTTAAAATCATAACTCATAACTTAGTAAGGATTAAACCTTTAAATAGAGGTAAGTCTCGTAACTAGAAGTTAAGTTCCCTGAATAAGAGACAAGTTAAAAATAGGTAAAGAATAGATGAAGTAATTCCGTTGTAAGTCTCTTAAAAGGAAGTCAAATTCTATGAACTAAAGTGAACTCAAAAATTATATATGTCTATGTATTTTTCATACTACCTAGTACGTACTACGTACGAAGTTTGTCATAGTTTAAAAACATCGGAACTAGTAGTTCGATTCTCTGAATAAAAGGTAACTAAGACTATATTTGTATATAGGCAATATATACCGGTTTTTACTACGCTGATCTTGTAACTGGCAGTTAAATTCTCTGAATTTTGAGTCAAATCAAAAAGTTAATATTTATAAATACTATTTAACGTAACTTTCAGTTAAATTCCCTGAATTGAAGCCAACTGATTTTTATAAACGATTCTACTTTTTCATAGCGCAAATCTCTTAACAAGAACTTAAGTTCCATGAACTAAAGCGAAGTTAAAATTTAAATGCATTTTTACCAAGATATCATTTATCTACAAAGTGGGTTCTGGGCAATTAGCTGAGCTCAGCTCCCAAAGGAATTTGAACGCAATCAATTGTTTGTTGAATAACAAACAGTTAATGATCCTTCAGCCATCTGTTTGGGCAACGCCCCTAAATACATTAGAAAATATTAATAAACCATTAATTGTGGGGCCCTGGTAAGGGGCTGCTAGGGTTCCCCGGCAAAAAAATTTGTATGCACATACATTAAGCTCAGGTGCGTGGAGGGGGGAAAAGCCAAATGATTTCGGTTTCAGTTAGACGCGCGCCCGGCTAGCGGGGCACGCGTTCTGATCGGAAACCCGTTTTTTATACATATTCTTTTTAATGGGATGGCATTTATAAAATAGATGTGGCGGAATGCGCCACGTTAGAAAATTTCCCTGTTACTATTAATAGCATTGTTTTGTCGGACAAAAACGAAGAAAAAAACATCATCGAGATGCAATCAATTTGCAAGTGATGCGAGAATAAATAAACAAACAGAGCAACAAGCAAAGAGCCACCCACTTGCCAAAAGAAAGAGAGGGAGAGAACCTAATGGGGAGAGCGTGAGCACAAAATTTATGCTGAGCATGCAGTAACTGCTATCCAAGCAACGTCGACGGCGGCAGAGTGAAACGAGGACGAGCAGACGAGCTCTGCCGCAAAACTGCATTGTTGTCATATTTCGTAATACGCTGAGGCAGCGACGGCGACAGCATGAAAATGCACATACTGTTCATAAACAGGGCGGCAAAGCAGGGGAGCGGGAATGGCAGGTCACAGCGAACAAGCAAAAGGAAGCCAAAGTGGAGAGCGAGCGCTGCTAGCGCACTGCTTGCGCTCACTTGATTTCGACATGCGCTTATCAGGCCAGAGAGAAAGATTGAGAGCGTGAGAGTATGAAGTGCAAAGAGTATAAGCGCGAGCGCTGGTGAAGAGCGCCAACGCAGCGGCAACTGTTGCGTTCGTATGTGTGCGCGCCAAGTCAAAATGTCAAGTTGCTCGCTCTCGATGTCGTGCAGTCTCTCGTGCGCTTGTGCTCTCTTTCGCTATTTGTATCTTCTCTGGGCCGACTGCGGCGCTTTAGCACTTTGACTGATTTTACTTGGCCGCCAAGCGATTCAAACGCTTATTTCATTCCATTTCATCCGCTCGTCCGCGTCCGTCAACATCCCACTTAGCGTTTTTTTCTTTCGGTTTTTGCTTTTTTTATATATTTATATTATCAAACGAAGGCTTCGACTCGGCTTAATAAACAAACATCGCACACACGCAGATACACTCGGGCATTTATCACATTTGAAAGCCGCCATTACAAAACACGAAACGGGAGCAGAGCGTAGACGATATTATTATCCACCCAGCGGCGACGACATCGATACCAACACCAACAACAACGTCGTAAAACAGGCGCGCGTGTTCGTCGTCGTGGCAGCCCCTCGAAACCCACACAAACACACACACGCCTATTTCTACACTCACACATACCCAGGCGCACTCACATCGGCTCCATCCAACTCTTCCGCCCAAACGCCGCCCCACACCGTCAGCCTAAATCTGCCCTCACAGTTTGGTTTTCGTGATCGTGCGCTCTCGTTCTCGTCCGTCGTTCGTGTGCCCGACTCGTCAGCAGCCGCAGCCGCAGCAGCGACAGCAGCAGCAGCTCAAGCAGCGACAGCGACAGCAACAAACATTAACATTCAGGGACAACGACAACACGGCGACGGCGTCTGCGTCGACATCCCTACGTTTCAGTTCTGATTGGAGGTTCGTGCGCCGCCGTTGCTTGCACGCGGCAATTGCTCAGCTCAGCTGTGAATTGTGTTCCAAGTTGATTTTCGATTCCGTTTTGAACTTTTCAACAACTGTTGCGACTGTTTGACGATTGTTTTCAATATAAGGAATAACGAAGAATAACAAAAAGGAATACAAAGCAAAAGAAAACCAAAACCAAGTGCTTGTGCTTTCAGTTATTTTTAAAGCAAAACTTTCAATAGAAAAAAAACCGAATTGCAACAAAAACAACAGCAACATCAACGGTAACAATAAAAACAAAAAGAAATTGCAGCAAAGACAACTAGCGGATTACTAAATCTTCCAAGAAACGGTAAGTGCCATACAAATGAATTCTATACAGATATATGCAACAAACTACAATAAATAGCTATAAATACAACTATTTGAATATTTGAATATGAATGAATAGGCTTTCATCGAATACTACCACATACGTCACCAAAGACTTCTAACAAACCCCAAGCTCACCCTACTCCCCAACCACCCCCATCACCCGCAAACCCCTTTTTACCATTAAACTGAAACAAGTCTTCAACTCATAAATCTTGCATTTAAAATATTCAGTATTTAATCGCAATTTTTATGAATGAGCGATCATATGATCAAAAATATATGAATATATAATACATAGACAAATTTATAGATTAAGCAGAAATTGCTGATAAATACTTAAGGAATAGAAATCACAAGTGCTAACGGAAAATTGTGTATTCTAAGCTTCAGCTTTTATTTATGTTTGAAATTATGCTAAAGTACAAATATACATACATATGTGTACATATGTATCATTTACAATTAATCCTCTTTAGTGCGCCTTATTTTCTCAATACAAATTCTCTTAACAATCGTAATTGTAAATTATAATGAAAAAATGAAATCTAATATTTTGAATTACAGAATAAATTATGGATTTATTGTTTTTATATTATATACATACTTTAAAAAGAAATTTTAGAATTAGTGTAGTACGATAAATAATATTATTTCTAACTTTCTATTTCTTAAAAATTGACATTAGTTGAAGTTTAACAAAATCAAAGTTTAGCTTATTTTAAGCCGTGATTACTATTGAAATATTTTAAGAATTTATTTCAAATTTTTTTCAACCAAGTCTAATAATCAATCTATTAATTTATTTATGTGTGTTTTATTCCTTATATTCCATTTATTTAGTGATACTTTCCTTTAATGTACAACAACCTGTCTTAAGATAAACCGTTTTTAATTCGAACCATATTTAAGATAAGTTTTAAGTCAGCAAATGCCTGTTGAGAAAAGTTTGCCATCGACTTCCCCAGCGAAGGCAGTCGGGCATATTGTATCTCATGGCGGAATATACTAGACGCACAGATACACAGATACTTAGATACATAGATACATGGCTACAAATTGGTTTGTTGTTGCCTTTCGGTTTTGCTTCAGTGATCTTTGTCATTTTTCCGTCTCCCATTTCCTTTTTGCTTCCAACAAACGCCGCGGCCCCAAAACCAAAAACAACAGCAGCAACAACAAAAACTAAAACAACAACAGCGTTCGCCATCGGATCGAATCGCGTTGGCATCGGAATTGGAAGCGGTTCGGCCAAAGCAGGCCGCATTCGTCGCTCGGCAGCCGCACCCCTTTTGCAAAAGGGGTTGGGGCGGTCTCTGTGTGGGGTAGGGGGGTGGGGGGCTGTCTAAATAGATTCCCAATTCGCGTGCAGTAGCTGGCAACGAGACATTCCATTGCCTGGGCCGAGTCCATGCAACAGCAGCAGCAGCAGCAACAGCAACAACAACAATGCGTAATTTCTAAATGAGCCAAGCGCTTGTATGCGAGAGTGAGCGAGAGAGCGTGCATGATCTGCGCTCCGAGCAGCATAAATACATGCATGCGTGACTCTCTCACTTACTCAGCGTTTGACTAACATAAAAGCTCTCACATAGCGCTGCAGTACGCAGCGACGGCGTCGTCACTTCCGCTGCGACGTCATGGCAACCCTGGCGCACGACAGCAGCAACACCTGTGCGCTGCGCTGCGGCCACACACAAAACGCAAATTATGCAAATCACATTAAAATCGTATAAGATAGAAAAAATCGCAGTCTCCAATCTCCATTTGTTTTTTGTCAGTTTAACCCACTTCACACAAACAAACACACACACACGCGCACATGCAGCGAGCGCAAAAGGAAACCAACTTAAACAACAACAACAACAACAATAGCCGCACAACTAATCACACATAAATATTGCTGTTGTTTTGTTAATGAAACAGCAGCAAAAACAATAACAGCGCCGCGTTCGCTCTCGCTCTCGCCCCACTCTCTCCCGCTCTCTCTGCACGCGCAAAAATGATTCTCAAATTATAACTGTTGTTTAGCCGGCGATCGAAAGCAATTAAAAAGAGCGCGCGCATGACTAACGCTTATTTCAACTGTTGCTACTGTTTTGCAGCACACAACAAAAACAAAAGCAATTCATGACAACTGTAAACGAAAGCAAGTAAAAGTGCTCCCTTCGGGAGTACCTGATATGAAGTTACCCTGTACCTTATGATGAGTATAAATATAAATCACATAAAGGTAGATTGTCCCCGACTGGTATATACCGTGCAGCCAGCTTCAAGGAGAGCTTGCTTCCTTGAGAGCTTTGTACACTCACTCAGCCTCTCTGAAACGGTCTTTACCTATTTGTAATTGGCACTGTGTATCCACACATTTGATTACAGTTACTCTCCTCGCAATTTTAATTCAGCGCTCTCTGTATCCACCTACTCTAGGGATATTATTTTATTTTTATATTAAGAAAAAGCTTCATAAATGCAGCTAAATTGCCGAAAGCACAATACGCTCCTTAATTTGTTTCTGTTCTTTTTGCTTATTGTATTTTGTTTGCATTGAAGACGCAGCTGTGGGTTCGTACCTTAAGAAATTCCCTCAAAAGCATTTAAAAATTCCCAAAAATAAAAATAAAGGGAATAACAATGTACCACATTGCCAGATCACTTGCTACTGCTGCTTCTTGCCTGCTTTGTGTGCCTTTCGGCTGAATTCTTTAGTTATTGTTGTTGTTGCTTTTGCTGAATGCGCTGCCGATTTTTATCACTTGACGTGCAGTGCTTTTATCTCAAGCAGCTCATCAGCTTGAAAGTGAGGCACACACAGATACTTACATACCTATGTATGTATACATGTGTTTCTTGTGGCTTTATGCAATTGTTTGAGCGCTTTATTAGCCTTCAGCTGAACAGTTGCCCAACAGTTGCTCAACAGCAGGTCGCCTCAAGGAAAAGCTTCTTATTCAGCGACCACAAGCAATAACAACAACAGCAACAGCAGATCGCCAAGCGGAATTCAAAAAGTGGAACACAAACAAAAAAAAAGTCCAAAAAGCAGGCAAAATAAAAGAAAAGGTCAGTGACCAAAATATGTTTTGCAATTGGGCAGAAGCAACAACAGCAACAACAAAAGCTCCACGAAGAAAAGAATGTAGCCGAAAAGCAAGCAAAGTGATAGCAACAAAAAACAGCGAACAACATTTTCGGGCTTAACAAAAAAACTGCTGTCTTTTCGTTTTTTTCTCGACTTTTATTTTTGCAAAGGAAAAAAAATTGTGCAACGTCTGTTTAAAAAGGATTTTTACATGCATGTGGCCCAAAGCTCAGCTAAATCCAAATAGAGAGCGACCGAGAAAGACAGAGAGAGTGTGTGTGCGAGTTCCACACATCCGTCTGACGCCTATTTATTTTGTAAGCGCTTTAATTCAATTAACGCCGCCGGGTCTCTGCCAACGCAGCCCAACGCAGCGCAGCGCAGCTCAATGTCCAATGTCCGCGTCAAGTATTCGCCCAGTTTGCGTACAGGCGAAAAAAAATCGTTTCCTATTTTGCATGCGCCAGCGATTGGTCAAAGCAACGGCGAAAAAGGAAATGGCAAATGGCAAAGCTAAACAGTGCTGAGGACTTATAGTTGTGTGTGTGTGCTTGTGTACATGTGTGGCCTGGCAGAAAAGGCAAATATCAGCAAAAATAAATACGCACACACACAGCCATATAAAAATAAGCAGTGACGAAATGCAAATGAAATGTAATTGAAAGCGGCGCTGCCGCTGCTACCCTTAAGCTCTGGCCTGGGGACATTGTCCGTTTATGGAGCAGTGACAGCTAAATAAAGAAAATGTGGGGAGAAGTGGGCTGTTACAGTGGTAAACAATTGCCGTTTCAATTAGGATGCTTGACTAGTTGACTTTTATGCTGCGTCTAGCAGAATTGTGCCACTGTGCAGCACGCACGGCAAAGAGCACATGACAATAAGCAAAAGCTGTGTGTATATTTAATCCTCTCAAAGAGGATTTTTTAACGGCAGCGGTCGCCGCTGCGTCGCTGCCTTTTGCACACGACACCAATACAAACACACGCACATGCACACAGATTACCAGGCAGACAAACTCAATAACACCAGATATTTTTCCTCGGCCGTCAAGGAGCGCGCACAAGAGGAAAGTCACCTCTAAAGCACTCACCGCAAAATATCCCCAATACAGGCGCGCACACACACACACACACAAGCATACATACGCACAGTGCGCGATAAGCTTAATTGAGTGCGCGACTGCGGACTGCGGGCTGCAGCGAAGGTGGCGCAGAGCAGCGCAGCGCACCGAACATTTTTATCAAGGGGCCAAACGTTGACAGCGCTCACAGTCAGGCAGAACACTCACACGCACACACACTCAATCACGCCAGGAGAGCAATAAGGAGAATACTGACGAAATAAAAAAAAACAACAAGTATGCACGTCGCGACGTCGCGTCAATTCGCCCTGAGCACAGCTGCCCAGCAACCCCAGCGCACGAAGAGAAAGCACCGAACGCAACGTGCTTTTATTTTAGTCGGCTGTTTCTTTTGTTTGTTGTTGCTTTTACCACTGCTGCTGCCGAGCCGAACGATCCTCATGTCCGACTCGTTGCGCTCATTGCGCTAAATATGGGCGGTGCGGGTGGACATGGATGCGGCCGGCCTGCGCGCGCAGCTGTTTCTTGAAGTCTACAAACAAGTGTAGAGATAGTTGTATGTATTTGTGTATATTTACACATATGTTTGCTTTCCTGAGGATTTCTTGCTGAAGGCTGTATTTGGGTCAGCTTTTAAAAATACACACATTTCTAATTTCTATACACAACGCAAGGAGACAAAACACACAGTCGTTAAATATAATGTGTGTGTGTGGGTAGCTTTGCGTCATTGGCATACCCAAAAAAAATGTAATTAAACATGTCGCTTTCCGGTGCGCTCTCGCTCTCCACGCTTGCTCGCTCTGCGCCTGCTAATCGCAATGTGTGTGCAACTTTTATGAGAGCACGCTCTCCTGCTCCTAGCAAAAGGCAACTTTTTGTTATTGTTCTTTTACGAATTCGCAATCGAATTCTTTGCTCATGAGTTGCAGTGCAAACGGACAGCGCTTTCGAATAGCTTTTATCTTGCAAGTCCATATCAATCGTGCATGAATGTAAATAGAACATGTGCACGTACCTCCATATACATACATATGTATAAATATTTGAGTGCCTCCTTGGCGCATGTTATCAGCGCTGTGGTTTAAGAAATCCACAAATTTTTTGATTTAGTTGAAACGCAGCAAGCATTACACACAATGTCTCAACCTACCGCACGCCTGCGAAAATCCAAGCGAAGCAACAGGAAATGTTATTTAACAGCAAATGCATAACAGCGCCCCTTGGAATAGCCATTGTAAAGTTGTTAAATTGTTAAATTGCGATAATTTCTTGTTGTTTTATTGAATTGCAAATTGTTAAAAAAAATTTGTTTTAGCAAAGTTCTTCATTAAACTCAATAAAGGATGTTTATAGTCGAAAAATCCATCATTTTAAAAATAAACTGCCTGTAAAGCTTTCGATACTTTCGGCAGCTTTAACTTTTCGACCTGTGGCAGCTTTCGCAACCCCTGGAACGCAGCTGATTTTTGATGCACCTAGATGCAGGTCACAGGAGTCTGTGAAACTAACAAGTGTCTATTTTTCAAGTGTGTTAGGTATTTATTTAAGCAAAGAGAAAACCTAATAAAGGTAAGCAGGATAAACACAAAATATATGTGGCTGTGCTTATGCGGTGAATGTGCAGGAATAAATCAATTTGAATCTATTAAGAGGGAAAGAGAAGTAGTGCGCTTTTTTATGTTTAGGCAGCCGAAAATGATGTATTTTTTTCAATGGCAGACCAAAATATGTATTCATTGCTCACTTTGGTTAAAATACGTTTTAGAATAAAAAAGTTTTTCATATAAATTTAAAAATATATAAAAGTAAATAGAAATTTTTTTAAATCAAATCAAAATAAACTACTTATATACATACATATATCAAAAAAAAAAGAATCAAAAAAATGTAGAGTATTATAAGTGAATATTATGTAAAAAAAAAGCTTAAGCCGCCACGAAAACGATTATTTGAGATTTGACAACTATTTGCTATAGTAAGGATAATTCGAATACCTCAATCCAAATCTACTTTACAGGAAACTTACATTACAAATTGCAATTATAAGTGGAGGATTCGTCTTAGCCTGTTGTCAATTGGTCCATCCAAAAATGTCGAAAGCTTACGGTTTTGTAGTCAAAAAATACCGTCATAGATGGACCGCAACGGAGTGCAAAAAAATGCTGGATTTTATAGAACAGAATCCGTTTGAGCAGCCGAACAGTATGAACTACTATAGAAAGTTGGCAAAGGTGCTGAGGAACGAGTTGCATCCGCGTGTGATTCAGAACAAAATCAACAGTATGTTAAGATCGTATCAAAATGCCAGGACCCTGAAGATTGTCAATACTGATATTCCCATGTCGGAGGTTGCTCAAATTTGCCCATTCTACAAGCAATTGGGCAAAATATTCGAAAAACAAGGCGAAATTCAAGCCCAATCCCATTCCCAAGAAGATGCCAAAACTGAGCTAATGGCAAATGGGGCTGAAGTTGAGAAACCAGCAGACGAATTGGCTCCAATTAAGGTTGAGGAATGCACTCCGAATACACTCGATGAAATCGTTACTGATCCACAAATAGACAAGCCGTCCTTGCCACACGAATATCGCCTCTTGGAGCTGCGGGTGCGCGAGAAGGAAATAAATCTCAGATATTTTGAGATACAGTCCAGCGAGCGTATTTTGCGCCTTGAGTGGGAAAGCAAGGAGCGCATTGCCATGAAAAAACTTGATCTACGTTTACAAAAGTATTTAAACTAATTTTTTTTTGCAAACTTTTACTCAAAGTATATCTCTCAGTCGGATTTACAAAATAATACTATAAAGTTACATAATCAAACTTAACCATAATTGTAAGATTTTAAAATTAGCACTTTTTTTCATCCTTTAAAAGGAATTCTTAAGTTTTACTTAATATATTGACCACCGAATTTGCATTTCAAGCAATTTTGGGTGAAACAATATTATAATAATATTCAATAGTAAATTTTGCTCTGCATGTGATTATATTTTGTTGCCCAGTGTTTGTTCTCATTTTCACACATTTTCAACCCTTTGCGGTGAATTTGCTTGATTAAGTGCTTTGAATGTTGTTATTTCAAACAAATAATTAAACAAATAATTAAACAAAATTTTGTGACTTATTTAAAGGCAACTAAAAGCTTAATTTAGAGACATTTTTTCCGTTGGCCGCTAAATTACAAATTATTAAAATTGATCATAAAATATGTAATATTTAAATATATGTACATATCATACATATTTACATACATATATACTGCTATATGTATTTATATATGTATTTACATATATCTATAACACAGATTTCTGTTGTGATCTTGCTGCAATGCTTACCGGTCTTTTTGTGTTTGCTGAACTATGTCAAAGCAAACGCTTGCCTCCGCCTGCTGCCCCTCCTCCTCCTTCGGCGGCTGCCCCTCCAGCGGGTTTTGCCATTGGTTAACGCACAACAAATGCATGACCCGCATTTCCATGTCTAAATTAAGGACACCACCATAACGAAAAAAAAAAACGAAACAGAAAAGAAAAGCTCAGCCATGTGAACACTGGGGAGAAGGGGGGCTGGGGGTGTTGGAGGGGGGAATTGTACACAGATGTGTGGGCCGAGGCGTGAAGTAGGCACAAAAACAACGCATAGATCAATAATGCTGACAGGCCACATGGAGTCGCAACACCGTTGGGGCAACTGTGGCAACTGCCACTTATGGCTGAAAGAAGCGCCCTTCTCTCCAACAACATCAACATACACATACATTTGTGTGTGTGTGTGTGTGTCTATAACATTTTATGCTTGACAAAATGTCAGCGAAACTAACACATGAAAACACGCTTCGTACACTGCACAAAATCCATGTGCTAAGATCAGTTAAGTTTCAATTCTTTTGGTCATTAAAATAAACAACATTTTGGGAAAAGTTTCTTTTTCTTTTATTAACAAGTTAATAGTCGCCAAAAGTATACATTTAAAAGTAAACAATATAGGTTAAAAGTTTAAATTAGAATCTGTTGACAAAATATAGAAGAATTTAGTATCTTAAATTAAAATTTTTTACACTTTTTTAACCTTTTTTCATAATTTCTTTCTTTCTCTTTTTTAATAATAATTTTCTGCTTATATCTGCTGAAGTTCAATTATGCTTAAACAAAAACTTTGCTACAATTTATATATAAAAAATTATTTTATTCCATTTAGGCTTTAAACAATATTTTAATTTTTCATCATTATTTATTTTAAATAAAAATGTTGAGCAGTGTATATGTAGATATATACCTGTGCATGCATATGGCATGCATGTTGTAATCGAGCCCCGCTATTGGCATTCCCAAAGTTGGCCACCAGCTATTGACAGTTGGCCAACAGCTCACAAATCAGTCAGCAGCTTCAGCCAACGATCCAGTTGCCAATTGGCAGTTGCCAGTTGGCAGTTGGCGATCGT
The DNA here is from genome assembly GCA_004143845.1 of Drosophila lacertosa. NCBI lineage: Eukaryota > Metazoa > Arthropoda > Insecta > Diptera > Drosophilidae > Drosophila > Drosophila lacertosa. The sequence goes on along the minus strand of SCDZ01000159.1, from coordinate 64,810 downwards.
CGAGTGGGGCTCAATGAAGCGACAGCCCCCAGTAACGAGTTTAGCTGTTTTACAACACTCCAGCCACTCCCTTAGCCCCCGGCCAGCTGGCCGTTAGCAGTTAGTCAAGCCCTACGGTTTTGGCCTGTCTTTGTTGTTTTCAACTCCTCCGCAAGTCGCGCCCGCGAACGAGACCCATACAAAAAAAGCCAAAACTTTTACAAAGGGTAGCGATAATGTAAGCACAATGGGCCTAGACCGGAGATTTTGTGGAACTTTTTAAATACACGCGAAAGGAAATCATAGATTAAACAATTATTTATGTTTATAGTGCGCAGATAAAGATAACACGCTTTACATTTACCTTTATGATATGCTTAAGGAGATACTTGCCTTTAGGAACGATATCATTAAATACAAAGTGAATACTTTATATAAAAAAATACAGGGTATAAAATAGTCGCCCTTGCTTACGCATTAGCCCAGTTGTGCTTTTTTATTCTCTTCGCAAGACCACAAAATTTCCTTGGAGTTGTGTCTTTTGTTGTTCTTCTTGGCCACTGTGCGACATCGTCGCTGATCTGTGGTGCGTATTTGTGTCTATTATTAAATTTCTCCATTTCCATGCGTATGTGCCTTTGTTTGTATGTGTGCGTGTGTGTATGCCCACGCAAACTGCTTACGAGGCTCGCTTACATTTCAATGACAGTTTCGAGCCATTGGCCAGCGCTCAAAGCTCTCGTGGCGAGCTTAGGACTAAGTCTACACTTTTGTATGCCCATGTGTATGTGTGTGCGTCCATGTTTTGTTATGGTCTATGGCATTGGGCTGCCCACATGCATGTTTACAAATACATATGTACGTATGTTGTATGTGTGTGCATTTAAATGCGAGTGGATGGGGGCTGCTTACGTGGATGGCTGGCGACCTTTTCTATGTTTTGTTTTTGTTTTCGTTTCGAGCCAAGCTTTTCATACCCTGAGCCCATTGAACATGGATAAAAAGGGTATCATAGTTTGGTGCATATGTATGTAACAGGCTGATGAAGGCATCTTCAAGATCATAAAGTCTGTTGATCTGTCCGTCCATCTGCCTGCCTGTATAAACGCTGCAATCTCAGAGGCTGTGTATGCTTAAATGCTAGGAGCAGCTGGCGCATGTTGCAGCAGGGTATCATCCTAGTCGTACACTGCCAACTAAACCACACATACTTGTTTCTAGATGTTGTTGCTGCAGCTGCTGCTTTGCCTACGTGCAAAGGAATTTCTACACTTGCGCACAAAAGCCAACGAGAATGAGGCAAAACAGCAGCAGCAACAAAAGCAACAACAACAACAACAACGGGACTTTATGACGAACCGTCGACGTTAGAAAACGAAACGAAGACGAGAATAAAAAATATTTTTGTATATACACTGTTTGCAGGTGTGTACGACTGTGGTTGTGTGTGTGTGTGTGTGTATGTGGCTCACACAAATTGTCGCTGGAGGAGTGCTGGGCGGAGGAAGCATTAGAAAATCATAGAGCTACAGAGGAACCAGCCAGAAACAGTTGGCGGTTAGCGGGCCACAACGACGACGACGACGACGATGTCGGCGGCGACGTCGAGACGATCGTCGCTGCTCTGCAGCTGTAGCAGCGGTGGGGTGCTAGGGGGGCGCTGTTGGCGATACATGTGTTTGGTGCCAACCTGCGATACCTGTTCCGCGTGACGGCAGCAGCGGCAGCGACGGCGACAGCAGAACCCTGCCAGTTAGTCAGTTGCCGCAGTCATCAACAGTTGGCTGCCACACACACACACACGCACGCACACATATGCATATATGGCTATGGACATGTTCGTCTAACACTTTTGTCGCGCGCAGCCAACTCATTCACTCGTTTTTTTTTCATTATTTCTTGCGCCCGTTCGTTTGTTGTTTACACAGCAAACACAGCGCTGTAGGAAATCAAACAGACCCTGAGAGCTTCCAACGCAGCGAGCTCTCACACACACATGCGCACACAGAAACTAAAGAGAGCAGCGCAAGCTCCATGACGGCAATCACAGGCTGGGCCGCTGATCGGCTTTTGATTGTGGGGGCGATGCGATGTGAGCGGCTGTGTGGGCCATGTGTGTCCCAAGTGTCACGCAGCAGCAGCCGCAGCAGCAGCCGCCGCCGCAACAGCCCCCACATAATAGACAACAACATTGACAACAACAACTAGCGACAGAGCATCAACCTACTTTTGGGCTTAAGTTATTGAATAACATTTGGCGCATAGAATCAACTATTGTCGATTGGAAGCAAATGGAGACTTAACACAAGATCAACATAATTTCCCTAACATTTATCTGCAGGGATATTTTAATTATAAGAAAACACTTCTCGCTTTTAAATATACAGAGTTATGTGCACAAAAAAAATATCAACAAAGGGATATTTGAATCATCTTTAATTTAAGACAGCTCTTGAAAGCTTTTTGCGCAGCTTAAAGTCAACCTGGAGACATACAAACAGGCTATAGGGATTTTTGAGTCGCCTTCTTTTCTATTTAAATATCAATCGACAAACATGTTAATGTCACTCTCGAAAGCTTTGCACATTATGCCCCACTCTTTGCTAGGAACAGGTTTAGAAAAATGATTCTTAGCACTAAAGGCGAACCCAAAAGAATTTCCCACCTTACATGCATGCTTGTAGGGAAATCTGAGTCGCAGCTATGTATTGTGAAAGCTCAGCTCTGTATATGGATCTAGAACCAATAGAACCTGATAAAATCTGCAAGCTTAAACATATGTACATTTGGATATACCTGCAGGGCAAATAATTTATATTGATTGACACTTAGGCAGTTCTTAAAACTGGAAACTTGCATAAAGGATCCGTTTAAAAAGTAAAGTACGTGGTAAAAAAGCAACAGCTTAAGCCAGCTCAATTAAGAGGAAGTTAGAATGCTTACATTTACATAGGCACACACACACACATAGACATATTAGATCAGCAACTAAGTAGAACAACAACAATAAATAGTAACAATGGGTAGCAGCGTTGCGTTCGTTTGTGGTAAAGCTCCACCATAAAAACAACAACTCAAAAGTAGAAAAAAATTAAACAGACTGCAAAATAAAGAGAAAAAAACAACCAACCGACAACACGCAATAGGGCAAGGCAAACAACAACAGCGCTAGCGACAGCGGCAGCAGCGACGCGACGTCGCGTCGGCAGCGAGCTGAGCTGAGCCAGCAACAGGAATTTACGATTCAGTGGCTGCCTTGTTGTTGTTGTACGTCTGTACAAGCGCACACACACACACATGGAACATGCATAGATATATGGATATGTCGCTGTATTTGTTGCTATTTCACCTGGGTTGGGGCGCTAGGTGTGTGCCTGTGTGTGTGTACCTTTTGTGCATGGATCTTCGCCAAGGTGTGCCTGTGCGCGTGTGTGTGAGAGAGCCTATTAGGCAAAGCGCTCGCTTCCGTTGTAAGAGCGCAAGGCAAGGGCAGCGCGGTGGGCAAACGGGCACCGTTACGCCTAATGTGTGTAGAATAGAACAAAATAAAAACAGCAGCACCAACAACAACAATAACTATGTAGGTGTGTAGGATAAGCAGCTAGAGAGCAATACAGCATTTGAAAGCTTTCAAAGTTGCCAAGCTGGAACTAAAATAAAAACCAATTGCGCAGTGCTTATAGGATTCCAATTCGAAAATTCGTCATTCGCCTTGTAGAATTTACAGTTGCTTACGTAATGCGGTACCAATGCGAGCGCACCAGCGCTCCTTCAAATACACACACAGTCACACACGCACACAGCCAGACAATTGAAGTTTTTTTTTCGTATGCGGCCTGCGTCGCTGGCTCAAGTTTCCACATGTTTTTCCAATTGCCGCAAAAGCCAAGCCAACCACATGCGCGCACACACACACACTTACACTCCAAGTCGGTTGGAAAAACCATAGGCGGCCCAACCCAAGTGCCGCCTATTGCCCTTACAATTACAGCCGCAGAGGGAGAGAGAGAGATAGAGAGAGGGAGATAGACAACAAATCGGTGGCTGCTGCGGCGCGGCACCCAAAGTTGTTTCTAGCTTTTTCTTTTTCCACATCATGTTTTTCTTTTTAACCCCGTTTCGTCAACCCCCCCCCCCCCCCCCCCCCCCCCCCCCCCTGCAAAGACCCCATCGCGTGCAAGGGAAATTAAAAATTCAAAAAGTCAAAGGCGCAAGCAGCGGCGTCCGACTGCGCGAGCGAGAGCGCACAGTAGTGTAGAGATATCGCGAGAGCGCTTCGTTTGGAGACTTGGGGACTCTCAGCGATCAACTGTTCGTTCCTTTTGTGAGAGCGTAACATGTCTGTTGACTGCGACGCGGGCTGCGCAGCTGGCGCACAAGCAACGACGGCGGCCGACGGATGTAGGATTGCTGTCATTGTGTGTGTAGCAAGAAGCTAATAAGCGGGCAAGTAGTAGAAGAAGAAGAAGCAGCAGCACGAATAGCGGCAGCAGCAGCAGCAGAGGCCTCGGCCGTCGCTTGACTGTCGTTTAGGAGCCGAGGATCGCTCAGTCAGTGTATTGGTGTCAAACGAGACGGACGAATTTGGCGGCAAAGAGATTTCATTGCGACTTCGCTCTTTCGTTCGTTCGACGCTCGGCGCACCACCCCCCTCTCTATCTTTCTCTCTCAACACTGAATTGTGAAAATTTCCATTTGGAAATTGGGCAACAAAAAGAAAAGAAATAAAAAAAACAACCAGTTGCAAAGTTAATATTAAATAAAACGTACGAAACAGAAAACAACAAGAAAAGTAAAAGTTAAGCAAAAGGAAATACACAGGTGAATAACGGGAAACTAGCAAAGAAAGGTGAATAAATAAACAACAAACGTCTCAATTCATAAGTAAAAATTGTGAAATATATATGTATGTGAAAAAACGATTTTGCCAAACGCCCATTGAATTTGTTTCAAAAGTCCACCAAAAGTGCCTGAAAATACATAAGTATGCGTATATAAAATGTTGTATGCATAAGTGTATGTGCTGTCGTCGCAAGGGGGTGTAAAAATAAGCGCATGTAAAGTGATCTCCGCAGGCCCGCTTCCCACCCCTTAGCAACGAGCGCTTATCATGCGCCCTATCCGTGTGCGCCTGTGTGCATGTGTGCATGCCTGTGTGCGTGCGTGCGTGTCGTAGCTGCGCAGTCGGCTTCCTGCGCGAGGACTTTGACTTGTGTTCACTTCACTTCGTTTTGACTTCGCTCATTCGCTCGTGAGGCCTGCTCAAGTGAGGACGTGTCAGCGACTTTGCTTCGTAAGCATAAAATTGTAACTCGGCAACACTTAAATACCATTGTGCATAATGTAAGCGGTTTACTTGTTTAAAAGTTAAAAGTTTAAAAAGTCACATTTTCTGAATAACAATAAATTCAACACAATTTTAAAGAAAATATGTACACGTACATATAAGTTAGCGCACAAACAAAAACTACTCATTAATGCCACTGCGCTAGATCGGCGAAGCAAATATAATTTTTTCTACTGCTGTCTGTAAAAGCTGCCAGCGAACTTTCAAAGCTCTCGCTAAAGTGTTTGTGTATTCGTATATGTATGTGAAAGAGCGTCAATGTTTTTATGTAGAAATATGCGGCAAGTGCCTAATGCTCGAACGCTCTTGCTCTTGCGCTCTCTCTCCGAGAGTGATTTGAGTTACGGGCGGCCCATTCAATTAATTTCGAACAAGTGCACTATGATACAATACAATTACTACGAAAATTGCAAATAACAAAAAAGAGACAAAACGCAGAGCAAAAGCATAAACAAAAATGGAAAAAAAAACGAAAGGCATGTGTAATAATTAGACAGCAAGTGAAATTGTAAAATTAATGATTTTAAATTAAGTGTACAAAGCAGAGTCTTGCGATAAGATAAGGGAAGAGCGCAAACATAAGCAACAAGTGCAAGGGGGAGGGAAAGCGACATGACTACGTGTTTATTTGTGTGTGTTTGATATATTTGCTGGTGTGCGTGAGCATGCCAAGGAGTTTGAGCGAAAGCAAAAAAAAAAGGCAAAGCAGAATCAAGTGATAAGTGCTATGAAAAATATTTATCAATGTGTACGTGTATGTGTTTGTATGTCTCTCCATCTACTTGGATATTTCGGATCTGGAGCGTTCTACCAAGTTTTTATTTTTTGCTTATGGCACTCGAAAAAATTTAATGACTTTTGCTGCTGTGTAAACTTTTCGCTTATTCTCCTTACACAATTTACGTGCCTGTTTGTATGCGCGTGTGTGTGTGTGTTAGCTTTAATTTGTTTCTCTAAGCTTCCACACCCTTTGGCAAGTTTTCAAGTCTCCGTCGTGCTACACACACATGCGCACACACATCAGTTGCTGGATCGGCCCACATTAGCAAATAGCCCAATAGCCCAGCTGAACTTATTGACAACGCATTTGATACATATAGCAAGAATATTTAAAATTTCACATATTTGTCCTAGTACAAATAAAGGGAATTAGTAATGAAGCTAGGGCAGGATAGACAAAGCGATCGAAATGAACATAGATAATAATTTCCCAGGCAACAGAAATTAGCCTGTGTGTTTACTCTGCATGTTATTCATGCTTGCAAGTTCTACTGGGTCTGTTAGACAGGCAAACACACACAAAGCACGCACCGACTACACTGCGAGCCGAGAGCCTATGTGTGTGTGGGTGTATTGCTGTTGCTGCTGCCGCTGTTATTATTGTTATTGTTGTAATTTGCCCATTTGAAACACATTTGAAATTTCCATTTAGATTTCCTCATTTCGTTTTTTCCTTCCTGCCTGCCTGCCGCCTGCCTAGCTGTTGCTGTTGTTGTTGCTGCCGCTGCCTGCATAATATTTGGACCTTTGCCGTATATTTGACCTGGCGGGTCGTCTGTTAAATTAAATTTGGTTTGCATTTAATTTATGAGCGAGCGACCGACGCGTTGAGCGCAGAGCGTAGAGCTCATTGTAGATGATTTCCCACTTTTACCCTCTATGCTCTGTCCAAAGTTCCATCCTTTTGCAATAGGATTACAGTGAACGTCACTTGAGCGAACTTCATACATATATATATACATATGTACAACGATAATTTGTTTGTAGATTATATTGTTCTTATATTATTTTTAACTTTGAATTTTGCAAAAACTTGAGTTTTGATCGGTTTCAGGAATTATTTTTCTTGCGAAATAAATAAGCGTGGCTAGTTAATTATAATATTTATGTATGTATATATTTAGGCCGGCTGGAGGGAACTTTCGCCTTGATAACCAATTCATTCCACTGTACTTTAAAGATTCCATTCCTTAAACACATTATTGACTCTAGTTTTTCCATCTCAATTCCTTTTGCAGCATTCTTTGATATTAACGTCAAAATGTTGAACGACTAGTAAACTAAAAAGGACGTCAAGGATATTAAACAAAATACAATTGCCAATTGCATGCAATTCGTAAATATAAGCAGCGGAATTCATTGTCCGTCCACCTCCCCTTCCACACAATTTTCACGCCAATCCTGAGGAAACGCTTAAACGAAATAAACCAAAACGGCTTCCAAATGAAGATGGCATCTCAACGGTTTTGTCTGCGCTGGAACAATCATCAAAGCAATCTGTTATCAGTCTTTGATCAGCTGCTGCATGCCGAGACCTTCACAGATGTGACGCTGGCCGTCGATGGACAGTACCTAAAGGCACACAAGGTAAACGTCATGTTCAGACTATACCATAAACGAAAATCGAAAATCTAGTATGTGTTTAACAATATTTAATTGTTTTTGTTATTGTGACAGATGGTGCTATCCGCCTGTAGTCCATATTTCAATGCACTGTTTATCAATCATCCGGAAAAACATCCGATTGTCATACTCAAAGATGTGCCCTATTCGGACATGAAGTCCCTGCTGGACTTCATGTATCGCGGCGAGGTTTCTGTCGATCAGGAACGTCTCACCGCCTTCCTGCGCGTCGCCGAGAGTCTACGCATCAAGGGTCTCACCGAGGTTAACGACGATAAGCCCACGTCTGCGGAAAGCGCCCCGGCGCCGCCGCAACTGCATCGCATACAGCCGTACCTGGTGCCGCAGCAGCAGCGGAAGCAACAGCCCAATGTGCTGGCCGCCAATGCCGCCGCGGCCGCTCTCCAGGCTGCCACACAGCAGCCCTCGCTGCTCAGTTCCGCCCTAATGCCCAAACGCAAGCGCGGTCGGCCCCGCAAGCTGTCCGGCAGCTCCAACGGCACCGGCAACGATTACGATGAATATGACCGCGAGGGCATCATGAATGTAAGTGGGGAATAAATACAAAAAGCTTTATCTACTGATTGCCAAAGATTAAATAGCCTTGCAGTAGCTTATCTATATTTATTTAGAATGCTTTGCTTTTACAGAGTAGATGCTTATTATTATATATTATAAAACATATCTCAATTCGGGAAAGCCCCTCAAAAGCTTAAAAGTAATGTGTTTTTTATTACAATCAACTTGAGTTAAAGATCAACATAAAAACATGAAATAATATGCTCTGCAAGGTTTAAATCATGTAATCATTGCATTCTGTTAACTTTTTCATAACTTTATTAAATATAAATTGATTTATTTAAACAGGACTCGGATATGGGCAATGGCAAATTATGCAATGATTCATTTTCCGGCAACGACGATGGCTCCGACGACAATCAGCAAGAATCCGCCAACAATGATGATTTGAATGTAAGTGTTTTCCGCAACCTCTTTTCCGTCTTTCTCTTGATTGTAGCTAATCTTTGACTTTCATCGCTTTGCAGGAAAGCCGCGACTCGTTGCCCACAAAGAGATCAAAGAGCGGGAAAGATCAGCGCATGGCACAGCAAGATGACAACAGCACTTCCGGTGAGTCCAGAAGTTTTCACTATTTTGTCATTTCATATTCATTTACGTCAAACCAGATCATTTGAAACCGCTAAAAATCAATTTTAGCTTTAGGTAAAGCTCTACATTTATTACGCTAGCCCTAAGCAAATCACCATCAATCAATCAATTAATATATATTTAGCACTTTAATCAGATCAATCCAATCAGTTAAGTTTATATAAAAATGAACCCAGTTAATATCACATAATAATTAAAACAGGAACACAGCACAAGATATCAATACAAATACGTAACATTCGAAAAACCTTCGAAAAACATTTGAAAAACATTCATTTGCAAAAATTTCGAATTGTGTTATCGGAAAAGCTAAAAGGGATTTACGCATTTCATATGAGCAGAAAATTATGAAAATGAAAAAATATAGAGATAAACGAAAATGCGCGAAACGTTTTAAGGAAAATCGCGTCGGTTGCTATTTTTGCGTGAATGATACAAAAAATGTGAGAAATTATTAAAAAAAAAAAGTTAATTAATTGTAGTGTGTTAACGAATTCGTTGTCGTGCATTTGCTGAGTTTCGCATTTTTTTGATACATACTGAATGATTAAATGAAGCATCCTGCGAGCGCCAGGTGAGTGTACCCAATGCAACAACAACAACAACAAACAGACGCTAGTATGATGCCAAAGAAATGCAAATCCACAAATGCCAAAAAGAAAATATTCAAATAAAACCAGTCAAGTTGATAATCGGGTTGAAGCTCACAGGGATTTAAGGCCGACGCTTGAAATAAATTCAAAAAGTTTAGCAAAAATTAAAAAAAAATCATTAAATTATACAAAACCGCGTAAATCCAAAAGCAACTGCTTAATATATAAAAATGAAACTCTTAAAAACAAACGTTCTACAAAAACACTCTGAAAACTGAAAAATTATACAGAAATTTGATGAAAACCCATTTTTCGTACAGCGTAACGCGTTTGCAGTGTTAAGAAAAAGAAAAAATAAAAATTTAAAAGAAATTATGGCTTGAAATCCCTATAGCTTTTCCGAACCGATTTGAAACTTGTTGCCTCTGCGCTTTGATCATTTGTGTATTTGCCTAAATCTTTGCATACAGCACACCCACACACACACACACACACACAAGCTCATAACAGCTGAACAGCTAGTTAATATTTGACAATCTCCACTCCCTATTTTAGATGGTAACGATAGCGATGGAGACGCCATGGATACATCGTACATGGAGCCGCAACTCATGCTGGATGAATACGATGAACCCGTCGAATTTAAATACAATCCCCTGACGGACAGCTCGCCCTCCCAGGATCAGACAACAGCGGAGAACAGCGGCAACCAGCATCAACAACACCAACAGCAGCATCCGCATCTCAACGAGCAGGCGCGTCAGCAGGCGCTCCTTATTGCTGCCCAGCGCAAACATCAAGCGGAAACCGCCGCGTTGGCCGCTTCGGCCGGCAGCGGACTCAAGCTGAACATAATTGGAATCGCTGGCGGCGCTGGCGCCGGCGGCAAGTCCATGGTGAGCATACCGAAGCTAACGCCGATTGGCAAGGTGAATGCCGCCTCAACGCCGCTGGTGTCGCCCGTCTCCTCGTCCTCATCCAAACCGCGTGCGCAAAAGCGACCCAAGCTTAAGCAGAACGGCGACTTGTCCAAGAATGTGTATACCGCCGGCCAGGAGTATCTGGATCTGTACAACAGCAGCGACGGCTTCAAGCTGAAGTCGGAGATCCTGGGCGGCAGCACGCCCAACTTGAGCAGTAGCGGCAGCGGCGGCGTGGGCGTGACGCCCGCCGTCAAAACCAAACTCAATCTCAGCAGCAATGTGGGCGAGGGTGAAACGGAGGGCTCGGTGCGCGACTATTGTACCAAAGAGGGCGAGCACACGTATCGCTGCAAGGTCTGCTCGCGGGTCTACACGCACATTAGCAACTTCTGCCGCCACTACGTGACCTCGCACAAGCGCAATGTCAAGGTGTATCCCTGTCCGTTCTGCTTCAAGGAGTTCACGCGCAAGGATAATATGACGGCGCACGTTAAGATCATACATAAGATCGAGAATCCCTCGACGGCGCTGGCCAACGTGGCGGCCGCCAGTCTGGCCAATCAGTCGCTGGGCGGCAGCGTGGCCGCGCCCACGCCGCCCGACTTGAACGCGCAGAATTCGAATCAATCGCTGACAGCGACCAACAATGCGCTATCCACCTCATCATCGTCGTCGACGTCCTCGTCGAGCGGTTCGCTTGGTCCGCTCGCGACGGCAGCGGCGGCCGCTGCCGCAGCCGCAGCGCAATAAGGCCCCAAAAACACACACACATACACAAAGTCGCATATTCCAAAATCAAAAAGAGTAGAGAAGAGAAGAAAATGAAACAGTTCGCAGAAGAAGATGAAGAAGAAAAGAAAAGCTCGGGCAGCGCCAGGCGCTAAGTGTGCCTTGTTTTTGTTTTTTTTTGTTTAATTAAGGGTTCGCGGGCCACGGGGCACGGGGAGCTATAATTAGTTGTTAAGGGGCGGGTTTTTTGCAGAGGCAGTTAACATTTCAAGTTTGTTAATTTTTGTTTTTTAGTTATTTACACTTGGCTTTTTTTAAAAACAGTTTACATCTCAGCATGGAGTTTCCTCTGTTGAAATATTTTATTTCGCTCATTTCTTTTCTTTTAATTTTTTCTTCTTACATACGAACTTATGTTGTGCAATTATTTTCAAACTAGTTTAAACATATAAATATATTTATATATATCTTTATATATGCAATGACAAAAGAATACCACTTAGCCTTATGTAACTAAATCAAAAGGAAAAAAAAAACAGAAAAGCACGTTTTATATGTATCAATAATATTAAAAAACAAAAAGAATGTAACATATTAAAATGCATATGATATTTTTGATATATTTATGTATTTGCATAATATTTTATTAAAAGCAGCACCGCAGCGGCCTTATAAAGCAGATCGTGTAACGCTTACCGTTACAATAAAAAAAAAAACAACAAAAAAAGAGAAGAGAATAAAGGAAATCTAAATTAAAACTATGGCACTTTTAGTTAATGACAAAAGCTAACTATTTCTAAATACAATATATATAACTATATTAATATATATGCACATATGTCTTTGGTATGCGTAGCTATAGCTCTATTAATTAATTTATATATACCATATATAACAATCTATCTATCTATATATACATATATAATAAACATTATGTTTATCATTATCTTTTACGTTTAAATGTTTATAAATATGTGTGAATCGTGCGAGCGGAGCGCAGATCTACCTTGTTGCCTTCAAATGAAGCTAGTTGAAAGAAAAACAAAATCAATTGGGCTCGTTCCCAATCAAAATCTGATAAAAAACATGCGAAAACATGCGATTTAAAATGAAAAACAAAAAAATATACCGTACACAAAACGCTGCGAAAGATTGCAAATGTTTCGTTGCGATTTTGTGTCGGGCACATTAAATGTTAATGTTAATAAACTAATTGTAAAAGCAAAACAAAAAAAATTAAATAAAATAAAATTAAAATAAATTAATATACAATATAACATACAATAATTATCGTAATTAATTAATAGTTATTACGTTTATGTATACAAAAAAAAAGCATAAATAAGCAAGCAAAAAATAACAACTAACGTAGTCTAAAACCAACTATGCAAATAATTTATCAATCTATTACATAATTACATTTAAAACAATTAAAATTTATGTTGTATATCGGAGGCTTAAATTATCGCCAAAGAAATGAAGCAAAACAAAAACAAAAACGAAAAGAAAAAGAAAACAAAATGCAAAACAAGAAACAAAAACAAATGTAAATTCCACAAAAATCGCAGCAAAAAGTAAACAATTAAAATGAATAAACACGATCTCCAAAACAAAACTTGAACTTTAAAAAGTTAAAAATCAAAAACAAAAAATTCAATTTTCTTTATTAAAAAGTAAAATGGAAAATTGTAATTGAAATTGAACTTGTTGCAATGCGCATTGAGAATAAACACAGCTCCATTTTTTGTTAGCATCAAAATAAAATAACAATAAAAAAACAGCAATTAAAAAATCTGTGTAATAAACATTAAAATTAAAATTGAAAAAAAAAATACTGCGCCCCGTGCGCTTATTTATTAAATATAATTTGTTTTTAATTCTTTATTTAGTGTTAGCTAGTGCAATTTAGTTAAGTAAAAACAAAGCTCTATCCACCAACTATCGCAACAAATTCGATAACTATAGCTAACCCAACAACAACAAAAAAACAACAATCATTAATCTATTTTTTGGCATTAACACAAATACACAGATATACATATGCATATTTATATTGTATGTACTATATTTAAACTTTAATTTTAGTTTACATATTATCTACAAATATGTTTTTACTGCATTCAGTTAAATGTAACTAAAACCCGCACATACACAGAAAAAATCAAAATGAAAAATCGCCCGCTATTTTTATACCTTGACGAAACAAACTTCCAACTCGAAGAATTCTCTTTATTATCAAACTTCCAAAATATTATATATATTATAATTAAACAGTCATGCTTTTGATGCCCAAAGAAAAAATATATAAAAAAACAAACAGAAGTTATATTAACCAGAACTTGTTGCACAGTTAAATATGGTTAAAAGGCAGAGGTAAATTGTGTTTGCGTGTTTTTTGGTAAAACAAACAAACACACACACCCATATACATATATATACATATCCACATTGATGTGTTTTAAGCCTTGGCCGAAGGTTTAGAAAAAATGCAAAAAAAAATACACTGATGTAAATCAAAATTAAGATTGTAAAATTAATCAATATTAGTAAATCACGCAATATTATTCATTTAAAAAATACCAATACAAAAACATATTTTGTTATATTTTATTACGAAATACGATAAATAATAAATGATTATTATATCGATTAACTGACAAATGAGAAGAGAAATAAAATACACACACACAACAACAAAAAACAGTTCTGAAAAAGAAACAACTTGTTTGAGTTTTATTTAATTTAATTATACGTCTTTTTGTATGTTATTGTTTAATTTCTAGAAGCTGAATATTGAAAGCAAGTTTAAAAATTAAAGCAGAAATATTTAGATTCGGCATGCCGAACATTTTAATACGGATTTTAATTTAACTAATTTAATTAATTATCTTATTTGAACTTTAATTAAGTCTCCAAATAAAGCCCTCTACTTTAGATAATGTATAATTAATTTTTTTTTTATTAAATTTATAAAAAGTATTGCCTTAAAGCTAATTAATGAAACCTCGAGAGATTTACACGCTATTTACTAAAAACTTATAATTGCTTAAATCTTTATAACATTTTTAATTATTATTTATTAGTTTTTTCAAATGTATTCCGTTTAAATAATATACCAACTTTATATATAAGGGTTCGAATCCCAGGGTAGTGCATCTTAGAATATATGTATTTAATATACTGACTACAATAATTTGATATAAAAATTAATATTTATTGATTACCCTATTCCACCTTACAGCACAAGCTTCACCTGAGCTCTCGCAGCGCCTTTTCGGCACTTCCACGCAAATCTCAACAACAGCAGCAGGAGCAGGAGCAACTGCAAACGAGGCGCCTGCCACACGCGAATCCAGCGAGAGTTGTGCCTCGGTGCCGCTGCAACTGCCCACGATTTTGGGCCTGAAGATACGCGCGATCAATGCCAGCAATCAGCCAGCGCAGCAGCAGCAGCAACAGCAGCAGCAGAAGTCGCAGCAGAGCAATTCGCTGCTCAAGCAACAGCTGCGCGGCGGTGCCAAGGATCCGGAGCTGTTGCCATTGGCAGTGGCCAAGCCCATGCCTGCGCCCGCTGAGGAGGCCATAGATCTGCAGCAGCAGCAACAACAGCAGCAGGAAAGTAATATCGGTGGCTGCAGTGCTTTGCAATCGCTGGCCAATGCGGCGGAGCGGCAATCGCAGCAGTCGCCCAGCAACAACAACAACAACTGCAGCAGTGGCAGCAACAACAACAACAACAGCAGCAGCAGCAACAGCAACAACAACAGTGCGAGCCTGCATCAGCAGCTGCTGCTGCACATGGCCGCCACGGGGAATCCGCTGCTGAAGCATAATCCTAGCGATTTTTACCAGGCGCAGCAGCCGCCGCCGCAAACCTCGCCCGAGGCGCCAGCCTACCTGGATGAGGATCTGGAGCTGCTGTGCGCGGGCGAGCCGCAGGACAAATGCGACGAGACTGATCACGAGCTGCTCCAGCTGGCCGACGAGAATGCAGGTCTGCCGGGCTATCAGGCGTCCGACGGTTTCGACGAGCCCTTGAACAGCAACGAAACAGCTCCAGCCACAGCCATAGCCACAGCTCCAACACCAACAACCAGAACAACAACGACAACAACAAAAAGGGGAGGCACCGCGCCCAAGCGCCCTATACAGCGGCGACGCGTGCGACGCAAGGCGCAGTCCACGCTGGACGACCAGGCCGAGCACCTGACGGAGATGTCCGTGCGCGGCCTGGATTTGTTTCGGTACGCGAGCGTCGTCGAGGGCGTTTACCGCTGCACGGAGTGCGCCAAGGAGAACATGCAGAAGACCTTCAAGAACAAGTACAGCTTTCAGCGGCACGCGTTCCTCTACCACGAGGGCAAGCATCGCAAGGTGTTTCCCTGTCCCGTGTGCTGCAAGGAGTTCTCGCGGCCGGACAAGATGAAAAACCATCTGAAGATGACGCATGAGAACTTTACGCCGCCCAAGGACTTGGGCGCCTTCAGTCCGCTCAAGTATCTCATTTCGGCGGCCGCCGCCGGCGACATGCACTCAACGCTCTATCAGCAGCGCCAGCTGGAGCAGCAGCAACTGGAACAGCAGCTGGAACAGCAGCAACAGCAGGAGCAGTTCCAGCGCCAGCTCGAGGAACAGCAGCAGCAGCTGCAGCAATCGTCGTCCTTTGAGTGTACGGACAGCTCGCTGCTGCTGCCCGATGTCAAGCAGGAGCAGCAGGACAATGAGCTCGACCTGGCCGCCTATCCAGCGCCAGGCACGCCCACAGCAGCGGCAGCGGCTATGCTAAGCCTGCAGCATGACGTCATCATCAAGAACGAGATACAAATTTCGCCATCGCCATCGCCCTCGCCGCCAGCAACGAGGTACGCGGTGCCAGAAGGTCAGAGTCTGCCGGCGGCGCAGACGGCAACGTAAAGACTTAAAAGGGGCTCCGATCATAGGGAATGAGAGAGAGAGAGAAAGGGAGTGCAAGGGGAAGTGAGAGAGCGTGAGAGTGAGAGCGAGTGCCTTAAACTAAAACAACAACTGTAAAATACTAAAACACTTAATGCTAAGCAATTGTCAGAGACATGGGCGTACGCGAGGAGATGGCAGGGGGGGCCAAAGTTTTTGTTAAAAAACAATGAAGAGTGCTTAAGTTAAGAGTTTAATAATTGGGGTTAAGCAAAAACAAGAATTTACCTTAACAAATTTTTATTACTAAGTAACGATAGCAATCAATGTCAGGAAAAGCGACCAATGATCGATGATAACAAGATTCATCTGAAAAATGTTGGTCAGCTTTTAAGGACCCGCTTATCAAAATCCTGCGTACGCCACTGATCAGAACTCAAAACCCACACTCAAAACGAATAATAGTTAAAAGTAATCCTTAAGGGCAATTAGTGCACATCGTTTAGCTAAATTCGTTAATTAAGCAATATATTTTTAGACACTAGCAATAAGCTTAACAAGGTTCCGTCCATAAAGCCTTACATTAAGACATTAAGTATATAGTTAAATATATTTTAGACATATAGAGACTATGTACTTATAGCTAGCACATAAGTCAATTGCAACTGATTAACTAGTAGAAAATTTCATGTGCCCACTGCCTGGTTATAATTTTGATTTAATTAACAAATATTTAAATGAATAGTTAGCTGCGATTGTTGCAAGTGGCAGAAACGAGATAATTTTTACTCGCTGCTTTTTATTCGTTAGTGCAACAACAAGTTGCTTTCATGCTAACAAGGAGGCGCCGTCCAATTTAATCTACTTGCTACATGCAACGGTTATTTTTTTATATTAATATTAGAAACTTTTTCTTTGCTTATTATTTTATATGTGATTTTTGTTAAACCGTATTTTGTTTAGACCTTCGATTTATGTTTATTTTTTTTTGTGTATATAGTATTACGTCCAATACTCAAAGTCCGTAGAATATTTGGTGTGTTTTATTGGTAAAACAAGAAACCGGAAACCCAATGAATTGGCTATTTGTGCAATTATCGAAAGTGAAAAATATAACTACGTGGCGTTTGGCTAGCCCGAACCCACGTAAATGTTGTAAACTTAATTAACGACTACTTAATTATGCTCTAGCAGACTTTTTAGATATACTTACATACCTAAGTTTAGTTATTATATACAAATGTAGTTTTAAGGCATTGTCAAAATGCGCAAGGGACTTCCAGTGAAAATTAACTGATATTTTTTCTTAAGCTCAAAAAAATGGATACAACTAACTACCAACTAGTAACTAGTAACTCAATAATTGCCTAGTGTCCAATCCAGCACAAGATGCGTAAAAATAACCGCACAAAACGTACGCACAAACAAGTACTCAGCATTTGTATTATGTATTTCGATTTCAATATATTTACTTAAAGCAATCACTACGACTTAAAGTATCAAAGCGCTCAATAAATAGATTTTATGCAACTTATTCAATACAATCTTGTTTTATAAATAAATCAATAGTATAACTTACTATTTACATACATTATTCACTACATTTAATATACGAATATTTTGAAAGTTTATAAAGCTTTGTTTGCAAAGATACTTAAACTGGCGCCATCTAGTGGCAGAAAGAATATAAGATAAATGTATAGCAGACCTATGCGGGCTGCAATGATTACTCTAAAGCCATCAAATATCACACAAAATATAAAAAAAAAACAATAAAATTACATTTTGTTATTTAGTTTAAACACTTTATTAGAATACTAAGCCTTATTTAAACAAATGCCTATTGATTATTAGCACGACGATACCAAAAACGTGCTCGGAAATCATCAGAGCAGGTGAGAAAAGCGGGCGCATTAGGAGAGTGTGTTATGTAACGAACGGGCCCGTTGTGACCCAGAGAGTTAAGCGTTAAACGACAGCCGTTACGTGAATTCCAAGAACATAGCGACGTGGTCGCCTCATCCGGAAACAGAACGTAGTCTTCGGTATGATTGAACACAGCTTCAGCTTGGTGCTCCTGCTTCCCGGTGGTGCCGGCGCCCGTGTATGTTTGTATGGGCCGGCTGGTGCAAAGCTCCCACAGATAAACAATCGAATCCATGCCAGATGATAACAAGTACTGCAGGGATGGAGTAAGTTTAAATTGAACAAACTGAATCCAATGCCAGACTTACCTTTCCGTTGCGCGTAAATTGCAAGGAGCAAATGGCCGCGCCACTGTGCGCCTCAGCTATGGTGTTGATGCAACGCCCACTGATGCCGTCCCAGATTTTGATATCGCCATCAAAACTGCCAGTCGCATAGAGCTTGGCCGTGGGCGAGTATTTGACGCACGTGACGCCCGCCTTGTGCTGCTGTGATGGAATGGCGCTAACGAAGCATTGTGTGGTGTGCACATCATAAATGCGTAGTACATTGTGCTCCGTGCCAATGGCTATGTAGTCGCCAGTGGGATGAAAGGATACGCACAACACTGGTTCACAGTCGGTGAGCACCTTGTGGGCCTTTTTCACCGAGGGCTTGGCAATATCGAAGAGCTTGACGGTGCCGTCACGTGAAGCCGACGCTAAAATATGCTCCTTGGGGTGGAACTCAAGATATGACACCTCATCCGTGTGGTCGTACAGTGTGCGTATGACCGGATGGCCTTGCTGCTCGCGTCCAGGCTCAATATCCTCCGGCGCCGACTTGGCCAACATGCGCTCCACATCCAGAATCTTTATGCTGGCATCCACACTGCCCGTGGCCACCAGCGAGCCATCAAAACTGAACGCACCGGCGCGGCAGGCCTGTTTGTGCGAGGTCACATAGGCCGTTTCATAGGAATGCGGCTCCGGTGCCAGTGCCGATGCCTCCGGCTCGAATTCCAGATCGATGCCAGGCAGCACATCGTCCGTATTGGTCTTATCCTTATCGCACATCGTCTGCATGCCCGATATCATCACATGGAGCAGGCGTTCGCTGGGCGCACACTGATCCGCTTTGACCAGCATGGACAGCTCCATTGCGAACTTTTCCAAGCCATCGTACATCAACTGGCTACACGCAAATCAGCTGTTTAGTTTGCAAACAACAGAAAAGTACAGGTTATGCTTACCTTATCATTAACCGGTATAGTATTTCCCGGTTTTTCACCAAATTATGCGGATCCAAAATTTCGTCGCGCATCTTGCTTTATAAATAAAAATATTATATTATCGATAGCCACCACTCGGCTCATAATCGTTTACAGTCGATACTTTCCAAAGCTAGAACAAACGATATATCGTGAGTATCGTTACCATCTAAAAGAGCTGTGCATATTGATTCATAGAATAAGTTCTGTAGTTCAATTTCAATTTAAGTAAAGCAACTTTTTTAACATGTTGTGTTATGTAAACTTATGCTTTAGCCACTTTGCAGAAATGATATATACATATCTGGATTAGTTCTAGTTAAGGAGCCTTTAAAATGACTGTAACAGCTGCATGCTGTGTTCACATATATGTTTGGATCCAGCTCTTACTTAACAGCTTTATAATAATCGATATCGTATTTAATTATTTTCATGGTGAATGGCAGTTTTTACCGCAATCGGTCAACCACCACAAATAGGAACATAAACAATAAATAAAAATGGTAAGTAAACGTTTATTTTGATAAATAATTAAATAAATATACTGAAACCGATTCCTTAAAGGCTCGAAATGCAGAGAAGGCAATGTAAGTGTACTGTCTGTCCGAAATTACTTTATTTTAATGTTACTCATTTCTCTGCCGGCAGGACAACGTTAGCTCGTTGGCGAGCCGCCAAAGAAGTTGAATCGGGTGAAAAGGAGCGCCGGCCTTACCTTGCCTCGGAGTGCCATGACCTGCCAAAATGTGAAAAGTTTCGTCTGGAGATTATACGTGAAATATCCAAAAAAGTAGCACAAATTCAAAATGGTAAGTGCTTGTCACATTGTGTGAAATATCCAAATCAATAAACCAATTCGCAGCTGGTCTGGGTGAGTTCCGGATACGAGACCTTAACGATGAGATAAACAAGTTGCTGCGCGAGAAGCGTCACTGGGAGAATCAAATATCATCGCTGGGTGGCCCGCATTACCGTCGCTATGGCCCCAAAATGTTCGATGCTGAGGGGCGTGAGGTGCCGGGCAACCGGGGCTACAAGTATTTCGGTGCTGCTAAGGATTTGCCTGGCGTGCGAGAGCTTTTTGAGCAGGATCCGCCGCCTCCGCCGCGCAAGACACGCGCCGAACTGATGAAAGACATTGACGCCGAATACTATGGCTACCGCGATGACGAGGACGGCGTGCTGATACCACTCGAGGAGAAGATCGAGCGCATTGCCCTGCAGAAGGCGGTGCAGGAGTGGCGCGAGAAAATGGCACGCGATGGCCGCATCATCGACGACGAGGAGGATGACGATGAAATCTATCCGCTATCGGGCCCCGCACGCGAAGCGGCTGAAGATGCCAAGATGCGTGCTGCCGAAAACGATCCTTTGGGTCTGCTGGCGCCACGTTTCACTGCCCACGTACCCGTGCCCACTCAACAGGATGTTCAGGAGGCGCTGTTACAAAGGCGCAAACAGGAGTTATTGCAAAAATACGCCGGTGTCGCAAATTAATTATTTTATTTTAATAAATTTCGTATCTTTGATTTAAATGGGGTAATTTCTACATGTTATACCCTGTAAAACTAAAGCTAGTTGCTAGTTAATACGATACATCAGCATGTATTATTTGGTGCGCTTCACTGCGTTGTCCCAATTTGTTTTGAAAACAAAAATATTCGTTGCTTCATGGCATAATACAAACATGGTCGAGTTAGTAGCGATCACGACGTACGCCGCCACCACGCCCACCACCTCCAAAGCCGCGTCGTTGTCCACCACCCCCTTCGGCAGCTCGGCGTTCTTTCATACTCGCAAAACGCTTGGACATGTGCCGCAGTTCTTCCGGCACTTCCTGTTCGGCCTCCTCCAATATGTCGATCAGCTTCTTGGCCATGGCCCAGTCCTCGCGCATAATGAAGCTAATGGATGTGCCTGAGCGTCCAGCTCTGCCTGTGCGACCGACTCGATGCACATACTCCTCAATGTTTTGCGGAAAATCATAGTTTATGACATGGCTAAAAAAAAAGCACACCTGGATAAGCAACTTAATGAATACTACATAAGCCCGCTGCACTCACGTTATGTCTTCAATGTCCAGACCCCGTGAGGCCACATCGGTCGCAACCAGAATGCGCACCAATCCCGATTTAATATCTGCTATGGCCTGCTCACGATCATATTGCTCTCGATTGCCGTGAATGCATTGCGTGGCGAACCCATCCAGGGCTAAGTCGCTGGACACATCATCGGCGCGTGCCTTGCGTCCACAAAATACAATAATCTTGTCGGTACTGGTCATGTTCTTAACAAACGATTTGAGAGCCGCAAATTTTTCCTTGTCATCCTCCAGCAGCTGGATCACCTGCTTGACGGAGTGCGTGGCGGCCAGATCCAGTGAGCCTACGCAGACCTGCATGGGATTCTTCATGTAACTCTGTGCGAGCCGACGCACGTCCGGCGGCCACGTGGCCGATGTCATAATTGTTTGTCTATCGGGCCGTATGTCGAGCAGTATCTTGCGTATCTGCGGCTCGAAGCCCATGTCCAGCATGCGGTCGGCCTCGTCCAACACCAGATAGGTGATCGACGACACTTTGATAACGCCCGCTTGCACCAAATCGTTCAGGCGACCAGGCGTACAAATGATAATCTCGGCGCCACGTTCTAAATCGGAAATTTGCATATCGCGATTGCCGCCGCCATAGACGCAAACACTGTAAATGAAGCGATAACAATTATTAACTCAATAGAGCCAAATGGAGCACGCCACTTACGCTTTCATATTGCGAAAGGAATACTTCTTAACCTCCATTTCGATCTGGAGCGCCAGCTCACGCGTGGGCGCCAGCACAAGAACGTTGGCACCGCCACGTGAGCCACGTGGGGTGCTCTGGTACTCGGTGTGTATCATGCCGGGCAGCAGGAAGGCGAGCGTCTTTCCCGTGCCCGTCTGGGCAATGCCAATCATATCGTGACCTTGCAACAGAATGGGCCACGCCTGCGACTGTATGGGTGAAGGTTTCGTGAAGCCCTGCTTCTGTATTTCGCCCAGCAAATCGGGATAGTCGCCAAAGCATTGTTCGAAACTCCAAACAGGATTTGGTATGGGCGGCAAAGTTTCACCCTCTTTCGTTTCAAACACATTCGCGACGCTTATGTTGTTATTCTCCAAGCGAATGCGAGCCACCTCCGCCTCTGACACGGCCGCCACCTCGGGCCACTCCTTGTAGAAGTTCTTAGTCAACGGCGGACATTTGGCCCAGCGATCTGCCTGCGCTTTTTCCTGGTTACAAATAAAATGCAATTAACAGTTGAGCTTACATAGCGCTAAGGCCGAACTTACAGATGCCTTGTTAAGGGCTTCCCAGTCGATAGTACCCGTTAAGTCGCCTTCGGGAGGAATTTCCTGTTGTGCCTGTGTTGCAAAATCATAGTTGATGCGCTTAGCATCACCACCATCGCCGTAATGTTTATAATCTACGTCACCTGACCGACCATAGCTTCTGCTGTCAATCTTTTTGTGGCCTCTATCATCAGTTCTACTATAGCCTCCACCACTATCAGAACGACGATAGCCTCCTCCCCCATCAGATCGACCATAGCTTCTTCCTACATCAGACCGTCCATAGCGTCCCTCTCCATCAGACCGGCCATAGCCTCCTCTACCTTCGCCACCATACGATCTTTTCTCCCGATCGCCGCCTTCGTTGCTGATTTGCTTTCGAATCTCATTCACAGCTTCGCTGACGTTTATTTTAAAGCTGCCCGAAACTTTGACTAGCAGCTCAACCTTATCAACATTGACGCGCACGATGAACTCGTTCTGAATGCGAGTAATATTCGAACCACCCCGTCCAATGATGCGACCCACCATGTTCGTCGAGATTTGAATCGATTCGGTGTAAGCGTGCCCGGCGTTCTTCGCGGCGCTGCTAAAATCTCTGTCGTAATTCTCACGACGCTGCTTGTAGCCATCGCTATTGTTTCTGTCGCGCTTATTGCGGTTTTCGTAGCCGCCGTCGCGAGTTCCACGGGAATATTCATCGTTATAAGTGTTGTTGTACGATGTTTGTGCGTATTTTGGTTGCTCCTCGACGTAGTTTGGATCATCCCAATCCAATTCGGACATATTTTATATATTTATATTGTTCAAATTAAAAAGAACTCAATGCCGCGTGTGAAAACTTGAGTAAGTGCAATGTCAGCAATAAAACGGTAAATTTCCTTAGTATAGGAGAGGAAAAATGGCGACGTAAGCGCAACGCGAATAGCAGCCGGAATAAGCTCTCTTTACAGAAAGCTTTCAGAGCGCTTTTTACGCGCTAAGCTAATAATTTATTATTTTAAGTAATATACATTTATTTCGCGTTAGACACATAGCTTCAACTAACAGCAAAACGACAACACAAATCAAACGGGCGCTCGCGACGAGTACAAGCTGCCTCCGCCAGGGCTGTAATTGACGAACAGGGTTGCATAGATCAGTGTTAAATGGTGTAAGCACTGAAGTACTGAGTAGCTTTGAGTAGAGCGCCAAAAAAGCTTTAGTTTAAATAAAAGTCGTTTAGTATTTTGGTTACTTTTTTATGTATTCTTTATACTTGACGTGTACACTTTTCAGGTGTATAGCCTTAAATTAAAATGCTTAAGGACTAAACAAAATGAATAAGATAGCATTCAACTCTTTCGCTCTCTTTCTTTCTTTCTCTCTCTCTCTTTCTCTCGATCTTTCGTCTGTTTATAAATAACTAACACTAAAAAAACACAACATGAAACCAAACAATGTTGCTTGCTCATTTTGATAAGTTTAAATATACAGACATGCAAATATAAGTTGTAAAATGTGACTGAGTGTGTGTGTGTGGGTGTGTATAGCTGGCTGGGTACTGTAGTTGCATAAAACTTAGAACAGTTTTGATAATATAGTTGGTAGTACTCATCTTTGTAGTGTAGATTTTGATTTGGATTTGTTGGGGGGTTCGTTCTGTGGCAAGTTAGCAGAAATATTTGCAGTGCGGTTGGTAAAGTTCATTGTAATTTTATATATGAATATTCCGTTTACTACTACTACTAGTTAAGATTGGCTTATCATAAATTATACTAAATTAAACATTACGAGGTTTTTAAACAATTACTGATAGCAGCACAAGATATACATATATAACTTGAGGCTCTTGGATTATAGTTTTGTTTGCTGATGTTTCCTTTTGTTTGCATCTCGAATACATTGCAAAAGATTTAAAATTACAAATTAGACTACATATTTCGTTTATGATCAATGAATTTGCACCAATTGTGGATGCTTACATTGTTTTTGTTGTTGTTTTGTTTTCTTTTGTGTTTTTTTCAGCGTTGTTTTGTGAAAACATATTTAGGTACAAAATATACACGCTCTCAATGCATACGGTGATCAATCCATTTTGAATCCTGCTCTGTATACAAAAATACAAATTTGCATCACTTAAATGTACACATATATTTTATTTTATTCACAGCTAAGGGGCGGCGGAGGCGCCTCCGCCTTGCGAATCAATCACTCGACGTTGCCACAGCCAGGTTGTTATTATTGTTGTTGCTGCTGTTGCTGCTGCCACAGTTATTGTCGCCGACTAATTTTGGCGTCGCCTCGCAGATGGGCGAGGCGGGCGCCTCGCACTGTACCGGACTGCGCAGGCTGGCATTGTGTATGGATATGCAGGATATGGATTTTGGTCTGAGAGGCGTATAGTTGGCCTCCAGATTGAGCCTTAGCTTGGCGGAGTTGCGCTTGAAGAGCGCCAGAGGCCTCGTCGGCGACAGCAGAGCCGGCGATGCTGGAGAAGCGGGTGCGGGCGTGGCAGCTGTATAATTGTTGGGCGCACAAAACCCGCTCGACGCCGACATGGAGTAGATGCCGCTGCTGCTGTTTGAGCAGGGCGAGTCCAGTTCGGTGGCAGTCGCAGCCGATGCCGATGTGCTGGGCGTTTCATCCGGCGTGATGGGCGGTGAGGTGAGGCGCGAGGAGCAATTGCTACCCGCAAAGCTGCTGGCTCCGCTGTCCACATCATCATAGTCATAGACGTCTTCGTCCATGGCTTCGCTGTCCGATTTGGACTTCCTGTGCAGCGTACGCGACGCCAGCGACGTAGCTATCTCCTGCTCGGGCTGCTCCACGAGATGACTAGTTGTTGTGGCCAACGTTGGAGGAGGCTGGCTGACGGCGGGCGATGCGGGTGACGCGGGCGTCACTGGCAACGGATCCAGGACGCCGCTCATGCGCAAGCTCTGCTCAAGCTCGAGCAGCTGGCCCATAAAGTTCAGATTGGGCGAGATGATGGGCCGCGCCACTTTCACCAGCTTGTAGGCCTCCAGCAGCGAGAGCGACTTGTGCCGCATGACGTAGGCAATGGCGATGGTGGCGCTGCGCGAGATGCCCGCATGGCAGTGCAACAAGACGCGCGAACCAGTTTTGCGTGCATCCTCTGCAACAAAAAGAAGAAACAGAAGAGAGAAATAAATTAGTTAAGCGTTCAATAATTGTCATGTTGCGTTATTCAATTTATTTGCTTATCGGTTGATAAGGTAGCGCCGTATGGTTGGGACATGATTTGCATCAACAAATGCCAATTAGTTGCGCCAAATGGAGAAAAAAAATTAAGAGATGCCAATTTAACAGCAGCTCGAAAAAATTTATCGACAACGCAATATGATTGCTTCCAACCTACGCGCTACGCTGCGCTGCTCTCGCGCTCTCCAAATGCACACACACAGACAAGCTCTCTCTTCTTTACGCTCAGAAACTGACGTTGGGAGAAACACATTTAGTTTAGCCGCGGGCTTTTAAGCTTTGATGATGTTGCCGTGACTGCTGTTGTTGTTGTTGCCGATATTGGCGCTCGCTCAGCGCTGTCAATAAGTTGTAATTGTATGGGTATATTGCTCTCACGCTTGAGTGGCTGTGTGTGTGTGTGTGTGTGTGTGTGTACTGTTTGAATTTGTGCTGTGCAATGGATGAGTCATGCGAACAAAAAGCGCTGCCGCTTTATTGACAAACACAGTGTGCTCGAGAATATATTTATACTCACACAAACACACGCACTCACTCACACGGGCGCGCGCACATTAACTCATAATTTACGTTGTTATTTTTGGGCAAGATAAGCAAGCCTGGCAGGCAGGCAGGCAGCATACGCAGCTTCGAGTTCTACTACTTTCTGTGTTTTATTTTGGGGGTGGTGTGAGATTTAGCAACCACCGCGCTACGCAGCACAGCTTGTGGCTATCTGAGCGAACAAGGGGGTGAGCATGGCCCTGCAGTTGCTAATCAATGATTACTCATACAAATACATATACGCCATTAAAATACATACATATGTGCGTATGTGTGTTTATACACTTGTCTGATTTCCAAACACTGCGCAGCTGATAAGCAGCGTTTGAGCCTTGCAGTCAGCAAATCGTCATTAGTCATCGGCTGCCGTCAGCGGACACTTCGCCAGGCTGGCGCCCAGCCCACCCCCTTCCAGCTGCTAGTTACACCCGGTCATACAGCCAATAATTGTTATCACTGATAAGCGTCTTTGACTACATCGCGTGTAAATCCACAACCAATTGCGCCTGGAAATTTCGAGTGGTTTGCAAAGTCAATTTATCACAATACAAGCCAGGAACTCTTACACACCCACACACAACCACACACATTTGATTTATCAATGAATGAGTGCAAAGTGTTGGCCTGATAAGAAACAACGACTATTGCCGTTGCTGTACGTACTACAAAACTGTCTTTCATTTCACAGGAGTTTGTAGCATAGCCCGGAAAATCAAATCAAGTTAGTTAACGCTTATCAGCATTATCAGCAAAAAAAATAAATTAGCAACTAGTCAATAAATGATGATAGTGCAATTCTGAGTCGAAAAGGTGGAAAAACCATAACATAAATAATAATATATAATAACTTTAATCATACAAATATGTACAAATGGCCAGTTACTCAAACACGTCAGCTGCCTCTTTTGGGTTGTTGGGGGTGGGGATGGCGATGGCTTGTGGTCTATATTCGCAATTCTAGGCTGGCCAAAAATAGACACACTCATCACACACACGGGTGTGCGTGTGTGTCTTTTGTCGTCAGCAGACAACTGGTCACCGTGCTCATGGTGCTCATAAATCCTCTTAGTTAATGACCCCGTCGCTCAGACAGTTAAAAACACGCATAAAATGCGCCATAAACGCGCCCGCCTCAAGTGACTCATTTGCCAGGCATTGGCCACAGACAGTGGGCCAACAATAATTTCAGCCCCGTCTTAGACTAGGCTAAAGATTAACGCCGCGCAACTGGCAACAAAGAAGGGGAAAAACTTGCAAAACCACTTGATTCTCTTTCTTAAGGCGCTAAGTTTATAGTGAGATCATTTTAAGCGGAACTTTAAAATAACCCGTAAATTATTGCTGAGTAATAGGAGAGATGAAGCATCCATTGATAAGGATGTAAAACCAATATAAGAAGCGCAAATAGTTTTAGAATGAATAAAACCATTGAGATCTATGAATAACATTATTATTACGCTACAAGATTCTATTACTGTTAAATGGGGGGGTTTTTCAAGTAAAAAATCATTAAGGGAACATGTGTTTAAAATAGTGAAACCTTTTTAAACAAGAGTTCTTATTTCAACCTTTGTATGTAAGTCATCCATTTCATTCTACTTCAATACATATATTATTAAGTCACCCGGATCAAGAATATATATATGGCAAGCAAGCTTTAAAATACTTTCCACAATGCATTCAAGAATTTTTATAACCTATGACATAATTTGACTCTGAAATACTTCTATAAATGAATTCTACTGTCATTCTATGAATTCGCCTAGGGTTATCTTGAGATAATTAATATAATGAACAAGATTTAAATTCATTTAGGGGGTATAGTCAGCTGAAAATGACACAAGTAGAGTACAGATAAGATTGATAGATCCTTGTTTGTATGTTTATTATAAAATATACATATGTATTTGAGCATCTTTAGTCTTGGGCCAATGACTAATGAAGTATAAAACATTCTTTAAATATATCATAGCAAGCTGATATAATGAAGATAATTAGTAAGAATGTAAATATGGATACATACATGTATGTAAAAATTGCAGTAATATAAATTTACACAAATTGGAGTTTTTTATCTGGAATTGCGATTCATGCTCATTTGCGAGCGACCACTGTGATACATTCTTATTTAAAATAGAAATGATTTAATTTAAAAAGAATTGTTACACTGAAACAATTTCACAATGACAGTTCCTTGGAAATGAGACGAGCATTCCCAGTTTCACAATGCTCGTATATCTTCAACGGAAGTTATGCATTTATCGATACAAAACGGAACTGTGACTAGTGTGGGAGTTTGGGGGAAACCGTCTGTTAGCGGGAAATGATCGGAAAAGGCGTTTAGGTGGTAATTGGCGATAGGTTGCATATGTTCAGGCGTTATTGTGCCACCGGGGATTAGTAATCATCAATTACGGCGCGATATACATTTATGACTAAACGCCACCGCATAGCCCAGCGATGAGTGGCTCGAGTCGTGTCTATTAAAGCGTACTCCCCGCCACTCAAATAGGGCTGTCGCCGACGTCGTGACTCCATTTCGGGGCAGCAATGTAACGATGCGTAATGCCAACTTTGGGTAGTCGCCGCCGTGCGACCGTCCGGCCGTGCACTGATGATTAACTGCAACAGCAGCAGCAGCAGCAGCAACAGCAGCCGGCGATGGCGTCTCCGTCGCCTTCTTTTGTGCGTTATTTGGCCTCGGGTGCGTCACTGGCACAGAGAACTGGGCCAACAGACGGCGACCGATGTGCGGACAATGATGTTGTTCCCATTCTCAAATCATTCTCACTTTTGGCGATGTCGACGATGATTAAGCCGGCGCAGGGGTCAGACTGATTGCTGACTACCTTGCAACACACACACAGCGCAACTCCTGTGAGTCATGGCCAGAAACAGCAACGGAAACAGAATCGGAGAAAGAGAAACAACCACCGGAGCCCGGCAACATGATATCGTATATGATTGTTCATATGTTTTATGTGGTGTGTGTTGGTTGGTGTATGCGTCTCGCCGGGCAACAAGTAGTTTGTTTGTTTTAAAATATTTAATTACTTTCGAGTTGCCGTTAATACCCTGCACCTAATCAACAGCCCAAGCCAGCCAACTTGCCACACATTAAGTAAAGTTCGTCTAAGAGACGTACTTTTAGGTTTCATGCGTCTGCAGTTTATACTTGTAGTAGAAGCAGTTTCAAAGGATATTTGTCAGTCTGGCCCTAGTGACTAGAGCAGTTGTTTTATAGTTTCCAGCTGCGTATTTTATCATAGCGCCTTCGAGCTGCGTTTGCGGCAGGTGCCTCTCAGGATGCCCGTTCATGAATCATTGCGTTAAGCAGCTGATGAAGCGCGGCTCGGCGCTGACCTTCAACTTGACAAACGACGAGTCATACGGAAACAAAGCGGCTCCAAGTTGGACTTGGAGATTTGCTGCCTGCACTTTGATGTTGCCTTCAACTCGAAGCGCGGCAACAGCAACAGGGAGCGGCTGTAGGAGCGGGTAGGTGCTTGTGCTTGTTTCTGTGTATGTGTATGTGTATGTGTATGTGTGTGTGACCGGCTCGTGATTTTGTGATTCATAATACGCGAAAAGTTTTCATAAACAAATTCGAGAATTGCGCGGGCAGCTCCGATAGCTCTGAGTAAGTCAGAGTGCGGCAGAAATGGGGGCGCGGGGCGTGTGCGAGGGCGTGAATGTATTCCTTCCTTGTAATAATGTACAATGTATGATGAAGTGTTTTTATATAAATTTTCTTACGCCCCGCATTTCTCGTGCGCCCGGCACAATCCGAAAAATTTCAAAATTCCTGCACACTGAGATTTGTTGTTGTTGTGGCTTTTTTTGTTTTTTGCGCATTTTATAAATAGCTCGCTGACGAATATTGAAATTATGTGCACGGGGCCGACAAAAATGTCGCCTCGAGGCCGCTCGCCGTTCGTCGCTCGGCAGCGTTAGTCACCCGGCCGGCTGCGAGACCAGCCCCGGGATGGCCGCCGTGCAGGATTACTGGGAAACTATGGCGGTTTTGTCGAAAGCTATCTTGCCAAATTGCAGCGAGTACTGTGGGGACATGTAAACTTGACTTGCTTGTTCCCTTATCTAATCGACCAAATGACAGACCTGTCTGATAAAAAGTTGCTCCGTTTTCAAGTGTGTGTGTGTGTGCGTTTGTCGGTGTGTATGATTGTGTGTGCTATTATCAAATATAGATACTATATACTTATGTATATGTTTGTGCTCGTAAGGCAAATGAAAGGTTGGGGCTCCGTTTCGAGTTTATTTAGCTGTGCGTCAACTCAACTGCCAACGTTAGTTGTTATTGCTAGTATGTCTGAAAAGAGGCCTCTGTTGGCAGCCAGATAGTAGAGTTTGATAACTTAACTGCACAAATAAACAAATGTGTGTGTGTATGTATGTATATTTAAACATGGCATACAGTACACAAGATACAGTAAGCTCTAGGAAATTCAAATTTTTAGAAAACACTTCATATATGCAAAATATTTGTCGCATATTACTCATTAAATTGTATACATAATAAACAATGAACGCTGGCAAGAACAATTTTCCGGGATAATTATTAGGCACCAATTTATTTCGTGCAATTGAATTATGCACTAAAGTTAATTGTATATAATATTTATTTTCGTATGTGACCAATATATATTAAAAACGTATTTTTTTTCTCAAATTTAAATCAGCTCTGGTTTGGTTCAATTCAAGAGCTTCTACTGTATATTTATGCAGAGTTATTGAGGTACAGTCTAATCAGACAGGCTGGCGTTACTTGCAAAATTGATTGGTTGAGGCTTTGGAGCGGTGCGCCTATCGTATGTCAAAGTTGCCGTGGGTCGTTGCTTTGATTGGTTTCTAGGCCAAGTGGCCGAGGTGCTGAAAAGCTCATTTACCTATTTTATGTTCAACGAGCAGTGTTAATGACAAACGGGGGTCCGAGCATAATGAGACATGAGCGACACGACAATTCAATGCGGCCACTCGTCTAATGAGACGACGAAGCTTTTAAGCTACACTTAGCGGTGCTTGCACCCTTCTCACTCACACACCCAAACACACAAACAAAGTGCTGTTATATTATGATGAATGAAACGCAGCGGCGGCCGCGACAGCAGCAACTGACAACAATGAGAAATCATAAGTAGTATACGAAATACAGACAATCAGAAGAGTAATAATAATAATAAGCATAAGGTGGCGACGGAGCCAACAGCAACAACAAAAATGAATGCGCAAAAGGCAGCCAGGCAGTGGCAGCGACCGCAGCAGCAAATGGGCGGACGGACGAACGGGCGGTCGGTCAGGCGGTTGGGCGGCTGAGGCAGGCAATGACTCATAGCGCTCGTTCACAATATTTTTTCTTCTTTTATTTCGTGCCTGAGTACTAATGTGTTTTGGCAGCACACTCACACACACACACATAAACACACAGTGAGTGAGTGAGTGAGCAGGCGAGCGAGTGAATGGGTGAGTGAGTGGTGTGAGTGGTGAGAGCGTGTAAGAGCATGGTGTGAGAGTGCTGAGAGAGCGTCGCACAGAACAGTTACAAAAATAATGCACACTTGAACATGTTTTTAGCTTGAACAGATGTGGGTAGGGGAGGGGAGGGGATGAGGAGCGTGCGTGGGTGTTGATTTCTTCCTGAAACAGTAAGACAAATAATGCCTATTGCTGATGATCAAGTCAAAGCAACAGCTGTTGCTACTGCACACGCACCTGACAGCAGCAGTGGCAGCCGCCGCTGACTGTGACGTCAGCGTCAGAACATTGTCGAGGCCACGCATCAAGGATACTGCCTACAAAAGCGAGACACCGATGACTCATAAACAGGAACTAAACGACGACGCAAAACAAAAACAACGTCGACGTCGTCCTGAGCGACGTGCGCTTAAAAATAGAACATATGCCAAAGAGCGAAAGCAGCGACGGCGACGTCGAAGGCTAGCAGCAGCGGCGGCGGCGGCAGCTGGCGGGGGTGAAGTGCCGTTGTAGGCAATAAATAGCAACAATAAGACGAGAAAATCGATGCGGATGGCTGAATGCTACAAGGAGTGTGTCTGTGTGCGTGTGTGTGTGTGTGTGTGCGCGCGCTGTTCCACATTGCACTGTGCACGATGTCGAGCGATGAGTCATGCGACCTGGCTACAGTGGCGGCCCAAAAAGCATGGACAGCAAAAGTGGCGGCCGCAACAGCGAGAAGCAGCCAAATGCGTACGTGACGCAAGCAAACCGACGCACGTCGCAAATGCCAGTGGCAGGAGGGTGGCAACCCTTATCAGAAAGGACGTTTGCGGCTGTCGCTGGCTAATTTGCATAAAATTTCCATTCGGGCGCGACATAAATTCACATATAGCAATCTGCGTTGTGTGGCACTCTCGGCTGGGACGTCAGCGTCATCGCCTATTATGCAAAAGGCAAACAAAACCAAAACACAGGAGCAGCAAAGTCGCCGCTGACGTCGCTGTTAAAGTCGAAGTCGCAGCCGAGTCGGAGCACCGACAACGACCACGACGACGACAAACAATGACGACGGCAGCCACAGTCGCAGTCGCAGCCGCCATGCTGTCTGCCAACGCCAACACGCAACAGCAGCAACAACAACAATGACGTCGCTTTGCCAACGAATACCGCGTGGAAAGCGTAGGAGCTGGCAGGCGCTCAGAGGATGTGAACAGTAGCTGGGCTGGCCCTTTAACAGTTACGCTTGCCAACATGATAAGACGGGGTCCACAGCCAAGCAGACAAATTATTGGACACCCTAAGATTTTTGTGGATGAAACTAAAAGGTATATCTCTAGATATAGTTACGTTAAAAAAAGTTTGTTATTAAACTGTTAAAGGGATAAGGCGTCTAAGGCGAATAAAAGAGATATTTTTAAAAATTAGAATTTATAGGTAATTTTTTTTGGTGTATTAATGCAAAATCAATGCTCGAGATTAAATTTAATATTAACTAACTACAGAAAGATCAAAACAATATTCAAAAATATCCAACATTAGATAGAAAAGTTCAAGTTTTACATAAGTTTCTAGTAGAAATCAATGTTTTTTCGTACATGCTAATTTAAAAAATTTAACACGTAATACGTTGAGTATTCTTTGCGACGAGCTCTTTAAAAGACAATAAAATTGTGTTGCAAACATTTGAAAATTGTTTTTAAATAAAATATTTTATTATAAATTAAAAATAAAGACAACAAAAAACTACGTTAAGCTCGTGCGCACACGTGCCGCGAGTTGTTAAGCTATTAGGCTTCTAATACAACAACAACAACAACGCCAGAAAAGACTACAAAATGATAAATTAAAATAAAAATTATATATGCACAAAAACCCTAAAACAACTTTTGCCACGAGAAAAACGAAAATGGAAAAATGCGATTGACGTCAGCAAAATATTCCACGGCTATAGATACTATATTTACTCAGACATCCATATATCCATACATACATGTGTATGGACACACGTATTACACTTAAAATTAACTAAATATACGAGCTTCTTTGAATATGCCTTGAAAAGTAAAAAGAGGAAAAAACTGCTTGCGGCAGCGAAAAAAAAACACACACACACAAAGCCAAACAAAAGCAAACGAATTTTCCAAGTGTTGGCCAAAAAGAAAATAAAAACCGTTACGCAAAGCAGGCCCCAATCCACAAGCAATGCCCTTTTGGCCAGTCACGTTTTATCAGCCTCGGATGACTAGGCGCATTATAAATTATGTGGCTTATACAAGTCGATAGCTGGTTATCGATTGGTTTTTTGTGACTTACCTATAAAATCGAATGCCTCCTGAAAATACTGCTTGATATTTTGATGGGGTGTATCGCTAGCAGGTATTTGCATATACTTCAGGCCCTTTAGGTGACTCTCGTTGGGACTTTGGCAGGTAACGTTCAGGACACAATTGGCGCCCACGCCGCTGGGATCGTCCGCGTCGCGGCCATTGCCCAGCAGCAGATGTGGGAATACTGGCGAGGCGGGATGTGTTTCGATATCTGCAAAAAATAGGGGTATAAATGGGTTTAAAAACATGTAAATATTGGAAAACATATAACTAGCTAGGATTAAACTCGTACCCTTAACTAGAAAAGACTGGTTTCTCTATATCGTTTTCATACTACACTCAAAACCAAGATATTGATTTATATTTCATTTTATAAATACTTTTTCTGATACTCTCAGTATATGTATAAATATCAAAAAATATATAAATATTAAGCTGTGATTCTTAAAATAAAATGTTATTCATAGACAAACTTTTTTCGCTTTGAGCATAAATTTATGACTTCAAAAAGATGAAATGATTAATTGGATAATTTGTGCTTAATTGTTACTCATCTAACATAACTATAAAAGATTATTCCTTTAAACTTTTATTCTAACCTATTTTTATTATTTTAATGAAATTTCTATTTTTATGTTTTTTTTAAATGTTTTTATGACTATTTTGCTGAGTGTATCTCTAGCTGTTTCTTTCAGTCTGCCAATTGCGATGTCATGCAACAAAAGAGCCATTGCCACAGATGATGTTGATGATGATCGTTGCGTTGTGTATCTATTGTGTGTATGTGTGTGCGCGAGTGCGGGTGTGTGTGTGTGTCTGTTTACAACAGCGTCTAAATTTTCTACAACAAATTGTTGTTTATTTTTGTTGTTGCTGCGCCTTCGTTTCGTTTGTTGTTGTTGTTGCATGAGTCATGCTAGCAATCGCCCAGTTTAGCTTTATTGGCAGTTGCTGTGGGCGTCTGCGGGCCAAGCAGGGTGGTGGCTAGGTGGGTGGGTGGCTCGCGTGGGGTTAGGGGGTGGTGTGCTGCCTCGTTGTGGTTGCTTTGCCATCTCACAATATTTTGCGTCGTTCGTTGGGTTCGTAGCACTTTCAATGAGGCGCACAATCGTTCAGTTTATATCTGTGTATCTGTATCTGCGTCTGTATATCTATGTATCTATTGTGGGACTATGCTTAGTTTGTATATGCTGGCTGTGCATTATGCTGTTGGCTGATTCCAATTCATCGATTATTTCTGTAGCTCGCGTGTTAATTGATAGCCAAGGCAACAACTGGCCCAATGTTTTGGGCCCATATGTATGTGTATTTAGTGTATGTAAGTACGTTTGTGGGTCACAGTGCGGCATGGAAATCAATTGCATTAGTCATGCACCTACGGGGTAAGGCCCGCAAACACGAGTGACCCCAAAAATGTGATTTGTCATGATATGCGGGGTATTTACGCCATCAACTGATAATATATAAACATATTAACAGTAAGTGCAAAAATTCAGTAAATGTAATTAAAACACAGAAGTAAACAGACAAATAAATATGACTCAAAGCGATAGGCGGCGCTCGTGACGTCAACAGGAATACAAAATGCATTAACAAAAACAAAAAGTAAAAGCTCTCATAAACGAACAGGAAGGCAGCCAGTTGGAGGAGAGAAAAATAGATAGATAGAGAGAGAGAGAGAGAGAGAGAGAGAGAGGGATAGGTGTGCTTGGGTACAAAGCAAATTTCAGCGTTGTTGTCATAAAAACTGTGCGACATTGAAATCTATTTGCATCACGGCGCGATCACATGCCCAACAAACGGCAACCCTCCCAACACATCCCCCATTCGCACGCGTTTAGCAATAAGATTTAGGGCTGAGCGAGCTTATAGGCTTTGCACTGCTCGCAAAGCTCAGAAAAATCAGCTGAAATGAGTAATTTGTTACATTTTGCATTGCAGCTGCCAAAACTTCGACATTGAACATTTAGCGTTGTGCCCTCTGTTGCTTCTTCTTCTTCATTGTTATTGTTGTTTTTTTTGCCAAGTGCAATTATTGTTATTATTGTTGTGCATGTTTTGCTGCTTGTGTGCATATGTTGATTTCATAACGTGCAAAAAGAATAAAACAATCACAACGAGAGCAAAAATGTCATGTTTATCTGGCAGCACGTGCTAAAACAAAAACAACAATATTGTTTGTTTTTTTTAATGTTAAGCAAAGCTTCGCACAGCGCGTGCGCGAGCGAGAGCGACAGAATGCAGTAATGAGCGAAAGCTGCTGTGTTTTTAATAGTGTTGGAGAAGGTCTCTCTAAGCTAGGCTGCCACTAGGAAATGAAATGCAATGAAAAGCACAAACGAACGTACATGCAAATATGCAGACAACAGATTTGACAGCTGATAGATGATGGGCAACTAAAATAGATAACTGGAAGTGGAAATGAAACTGGAATTGGAAGTGCAGCAGCTACTCGTTCATCTATGAAAAAGTGATAATCAGTTGAAATGAAATGAGAACTAGACACACACACATATTATATTAAGTGCAGTTATGGATTATGTACTCACCGTATACCGCCGGACTGGAGCAGCTGCGCATGAGCGGCGGCGTTCGGCCGCCATTGCTGGCGCCGTTCATTGCTGCCGTTGACGTCGACGTCAGCTGCTGTTCGTCACATGCCAGATTCTCCCTGGAACGCTTGTTGTTGGGATAGTCCTTGTGATTAGCTGCAATGCAAATTACATACACATATACATACACATACATATACAGAGAGATTGAGAGATTTGTTGAGTTTTTGGGCTTTGGCTTTGCTGCGATCAAAATGACGTCAGCTTTCGATCTGAACCAATACCTAAAAACTTGTCGCGCCGACTCACATGAATACATGAATACATACATACAAATAAATGAAATAAAACAAAATAAAAAAACAACCGCAAATATTCGCCGCTGCTGTTTGACAAACTGACGTAAGACATTTATTTCGGCACGCAGCTTGATTAGCGCGCCAGGCAGCGGCAGCAGCAGCGGCAAAGCGAGGCGAAACGAAATTTAAAGCGAGGCCCAATGCAAAGCTTTGCGACGAAACAAAAAACAGAAAAAAGGGCACACGAGCTAGGAAAGCGCTTATCATTGGAATGAATGACAGGGTATAAGCAGGCGCAAGTATGTAAGTTTATGTGTGGTTGTGTGTGAGAATGTGCGGTGGAGTAACCTTATCAGTCGCTGCGCATAAACAGTTTCTAGTGCTTTTATGCTGTGCAGGCTAAAAAAAAACCACACAAACAAGCAACAATTTGTATAGAACAGAAAACTTTGGCTTATCAGCGCGTCGAGCGACCTCAAAGCCTCAAAAGCCAAAAACCAGCAACGGCAGCAACAACAATAAAGTTTTCACTCCGGGCAGGAAATGTTGTGCTGGCTGAAACAAGTCAAATCGCATGCCAATGCACTGCACACACGTACACACATGCATGTGTGTATGTGTGTACTGAAACTTCGCCAAGTTTTAAAGTTGTTGCTGGCCGCTGCCGACAGAGGCTGTTGCTTTTTATTGTTGTTGTTGTTCGAATTCGTACTCGAAAGGTCGTTTCAAAGCGGGTTTCGTTGCCAGCGTTGCCAGCCAGTCGCACAAACCTGCTTTGCTTTACATTTTTTTACTCTCAACAACAACAAAAAAAGCTTCTTTTTCGTTTGCTTTTATTTCTGAAAGACACGCGAATGTGAGTCACGTATGAAGTAAGTAGAAACCGACTCTCCGCTCCCGCCGCTGTTGCTGCTGCTGCCTGCCTGCCTCTGACTTCAAGTCTGACTCGTTGAAAATGCTGGCGGCAGGGCGCAACAGGGGCCGAGGCAGGCGAAGGCAGACAAACGCTTACGTTTACTACTGCTGCTTACGTGTGGTGCCCCCCTGGGCCAGCCCCTTTGTCTATGCGGGGCTGCGCTTGAGCGCGCAAAGTTTATCAAGTAAACAGCAGGCAGCGGGCAGAGGCATTCCAAGCGGGAAAATTGCCTCGTGTTTTAATCGCAAAATACTTGCTAATATTATCTTAATAATTTGTTTGTGTTTTTTAAGCTTTGTTGTTTTTTGTTTTGTTACTTACCACTGATGCGATTGCTGCTGCTGCTGTTGTTGTTATTTTGGATTGGCATAAATAACAGAAGACACGGCGCTTCTCTCTTTATCCGCATTTTCATTTCACTTTTATGACTCACGCTGTTGCTGTCTCCGTCGCGCTCACAGCAATTGCGTGTTGTTGACGTTGCCGTATTGTTGCTGCTGCTGCTTCTGTTGTTGTAGTTGTAGTAGCTGCTGTTGCTCGCCTCACACACACACATACAGAAACTTACACGCACACACACGCAAACACTTGACTGCCGCAGGCGAGAATAGTTTTAATTTAATATTTATGCTGCCTATTTGGCATATAATCTTTTATGATTTTTATTATTTGGGGTGGTGCGGACCGAGTCTCGAATAATGTTATTAGTATTATTATTGGTTTATTAGATAATTCCAGTGCCTAGTTGAACACTTGTTGAGCGGCCGCGAGCACTTCCCGTTGTGGTTGTTGTTTTTGTAGTTGTAGTTGTATTTCCACTTGCTGCTGCGTTTTCAAAATTTGAACACATTTATTTAATTGTCGAGCGATGTTGAAAACGTTCTCGTTTATATTTCAGTGACGATTACGCGCAAAGGCAATTTCTGGACCAGCTTGGTTATGTGATCTACACTGCGCTGCAAGATTACGCTGCAGCCTTCGATTCCTTTTCCTTTACGTGTTTACTTGTTAGTCCGCTTAGTTCCCATGCTAGTCGGCAATGTGTTTGTTTTATGCGGAACAATGTTCCACAATATTGTCCACTTTAATTTTATTATGCTCGACGTTCGCACAGAAACGTCCGTCCTCGTTGAAAGTCTCTCGCGGTATGACAACAAACGAAGTGCTCTGCCGAAAGAAGTAAATGCCTAATACGAGTCGGATACACGAAACGAGCTACACGACGACTGATGCAAGTTGTATGTGCCAGCGGAGTGTGAGCGAGAAAGGTGCGACAACATCTGTTGATGTAAGTAGCACTATACAAAAAATACTAAAACGCCTGTAAAAATGTACTAAAAATGGACAAATGGTTTAATTGGCGCTAAATTTTGGTTTTTGTTGGGAATAAGTAAATAAATGCAAAAATATATAAAAAAAATTTTCAGAAAATAGTGTACTTTAATATTTTAATTGATTTTATTTTATTATTATATTACATCTTAAATATTCTTATAGAGTTTGGGTTTTGATTAAAATGTTTGTAAATGGCAACACATACTAAGCAACATAATTCATTTAGTTAAATAAATAATGTAAGTAAACGGTGGAGGAAAGCCTTAAAAGAAACATCATTTTATGCTTGGGATTTTTATTTCTGATTTGTTGCGCACCAAAATTGCGCTAGGTGGTGGTTTAGTAGTGTAAACTACTTGCGAGAGATGGCGCCATGCATTTTTTGCAGCTAAATTAACATTACATTAAAAAATTTATTTAAATGCTCGTAGTATATTATAAAAGATAAGACAATTTTGCTTTAAAAAATGTTAGTATTAAGCCGAATTAGTTGGTTGCTGCCAGCCGCCAAAAACGCGCTCCAACTCAACGGCTAAGCGCAGGCATAGGCGATCCTGGTAAGGAGCCGCAATCACCGAGAAGCCAATCGGCAGGCCCTGCTTATTTAGGCCCATGGGCACATGCGTTACGGGCAGGCCGAGCACGTTGAACAGCAGCGTATAGTCGACGCCCCACAATTGCAGTGGCGTCCAGCCGTGCCGCGAGGCGGGCGCATGCATTGTTGGGAAGAGGAGGACGCCGTTTGCGCCCAGCAGTTGCTGTAGGATTCGCAAATTAAATTAAAACTGGCGCCAGCTGTCAACCTCAGTTACTTACCGTCAGCTGCTTGGTCAAGGCCACCGCCTCGTGGCGATAGCTGTCCAGGCGATGGAGCGGCATGAAGGCGTTCGTGCGGCGCATGAGGTCGAAGATCAGGGCGTTGGTGGTGCAGGGCGACTGGCCGAGCACGCTGCGCAGTAGCTGCACCAATGTCTGGCACACCCTGCTCCTGACCCCGACGCCCACCGCAGGCATTGCTGCGTCCAGTACATACGGCATTTTGGATAGGCGCGCGATGCCGCTCAGCGATATCTCCAGGGAGTGGCTGAAGGCCGACAATTTTGCCTGCTGCACGCTCAGTCCGAGCGATTTTAGATGCGCAACAGCCTTGCGTATGCTCGATTTGATGTCCTCGTCTACGGTCTGATGCATGGCCCCGTTGAGCCCCTCGAAGCCAAGCGAATAGTGCACCTCCAGCTGGCTTAGCTGCAGCGGGTCGT
Source organism: Drosophila lacertosa (assembly GCA_004143845.1). NCBI lineage: Eukaryota > Metazoa > Arthropoda > Insecta > Diptera > Drosophilidae > Drosophila > Drosophila lacertosa. The sequence continues at coordinate 24,360 of SCDZ01000159.1, read as the reverse complement.
GGAGTCGCAGTTTGGCCGCAGTCGGGCCGGCCATTAGTTCCAGCAGCTGGGTAAGATCGCCGGCAAAGCGGGTCATCGGACCCAGCACCAAAAACTGCCTGAATTCCGAATCGGTTGAATCGGGAAAGTGGCCGGTTGGCGTGACCACGCCCCCCGTGGGCTTGTGGCCAAAGATTCCGCAAAAAAAACTAGGTATGCGTATGGAGCCTGCGATGTCGGAGCCAATACCAAATAGCGATGCGCCAGCCCCGTTCAAAGCGCCCTAAGCAAAGCAAAAGACGATTCAATTAAGTATTCATTGAGGTAGCTTCTCCAACTACTGTTTTACCTCTCCACCGGAACTGCCGCCCGGCGTGCGGTCAAAGTCATAGGGATTCACACAGCGTCCGTTGAGCAGCGTATCCGTGTCCGTCGAGTAACAGTACTCGGGTGTGGCAGAAACCAGCAGAGGAATGGCGCCGGCAGCGCGAATACGAGCGACCACGACGCCATCCTCGGCCGCTCGGCGCCGACGCCTGGCCAGACTGGCGACGGCAAGGGACATGCCGGCCAGGCCACAGGACTCCTTCACGCTGAAGGGCAGTCCGAGTAGCGGCTGCCGCGCAAACAGCTGTTCAACTTCTCCACTGGTAGCGGCCGATGCTATCAGTTCGTCTACGGCGTAGGCCTGGCGCAGCGCCGCCTCAAAGCGCGGCTCCACCAGAGCGTTTAGGTGACCATTGACGGCCTTTATGCGCTCCACATAGGCGCCCACCAGTTCAACAGATTTCAGCTATCATTGATTGTGTTTTTTAGCCAGGATATATTGGGGTTTTTCATTGCTTACCTGGCGACTGCGAAGGCGCTTGCGCAGCTCCTGAATGCTGAGCAACAACAGAGGATTTTTGATCGCTGGCAGTCCTTTTACTTTTACCCGGTTTCCACGTGCCCAGAGATAGATATAGATTAGTATTTGTGCAATGAAAGCAACAAATTTCACGATTATTAAAAGCAAACGAAGTAAAATTTCCATAACGTTGAAAAATAGCGAAAAATAGCGCAAATTGGCGAAAAACTGCAAAAAAAATAAGAAACGTACTTGTTAGCTCCGAAGCCGGCAGCACACTGGTTGGATGAGTGCGAATGAAGGAGTGAGCAAGCCCCAAAGAGTTGTTTACAAGGTGTAAGTGTCACCCAAATCGAGAGAGCGCGCGCGCAAAATGATAGCTTGTGCTTGCAAAGCTGGTGCGTTTAATTTTAGCATCACTAATACAAGCAAAGCTCAACTCAATGCTTTCGTTTGAAAGCTGCATCAATAGCACCCACACACACGCACGCGCGCATTCGCAGCCGTTAGAACTTAGCCGTTAACCTAAAACATACTGCAAAAGAAACTGAAAGATAGCGAGAACAGAAGAGCGCGTGCAAATTGTTTGTATGCGTTGGTGAAGATATTAAGACATAACCATAACCTTGGCTACACATTGCAAATAAAGTTGAGAGGCAGCGATAAAGAGAGAGAGAGAGAGCGAGCGAGAGAAAGAGAGCGAGAGCGCAATCATCGTGTGTTTTGAAAAAGCTCGTGGGTGTGCAATTTTGAGTACAAACATTAGATAACTGTCGAAGCAAGCAACGAAATCGATTATACTATCGAAAGGGCCGTTATTATTTAAATCTTTAAATACACAAGTAGCCGTTAGAATTAACTTACAGTTACTGTAGAGGGGGCAGCAAATGAGAGAAAGATCGAGAGAAGATGCGCAAGCTTATGTCTGAGCAATTTGGAATTCAACGCCCACATGCAAATGTTATGATTTAAAATTTATTTTGTAAATGTCACTTTCAGAACTGTACCTTTACCTTAACTAACCATTACTCTTAAATTACTAGGTATATGACGAAACTGATTATTGTGTCGCCTGCAGTTTAAGCTGATGCGGTACTGGCGGCACCCATCCGTAAAAGGTGGCCTCCAGTGCAATAGCAATTTGCAGGCAAAGTTTGTCCTGATATGGCGCCGCTATCACCTGAAACCCGATGGGCATGCCGCGCTCATTCAAGCCCATAGGAACGTGCGTCGCCGGAAAGCCCATCACATTGAAGAGTAGCAGGTTGTCAACGCCCGTTAGGTTCACCAGCGACGTGTGAAAGCACAAAGCGCTGGTGTGGAAGGTGGGAAAGAAGAGCACGCCGCGATCACCAAGTATTTCCTGCAATGAAACGCAACAAGAATAGTATCAATTTGAAATGGTATGGCTAATGGCTTACAATTAGATGCGCTCTCAGCTTGGGCATCTCCTGGCGATACTGTTCCATATTGTCGACTGCCATTAGCGAATTGAATCGCTGCATGAGCTCAATGAAGAGCGCCTCCTTGGTGAACAGCGAGTGGCCAATTAGGCTGTTCAACATTTCTAACATCAACAGGCGCAGGTGCGGCGGCCGATCGGCCTGTTGCGTTATAATGCTGGGCAGGCCCTTCAGGTCGAGCAGAGCTACCATCGCCACCTCAAAGGAGTTGCGCAGGAAGCCAAGATCCAGCTATAAGAAGGAAGGTTTAGATCATTATGTGGATAATACAGCGAAACCCACCTGTTTGGGCTGAATGCCAGCCTTGGTAAAGGTTTTAATAGCACGCAAAATGCACATTTTGATGTCATTGTCCACCGAAGGATGCATCATAGCATTCGCACCTGAATAGCCATAGGCGTAGTGGATCTATCAATTAGGCAAAACAAACATACATATAAAGAGATAATAGAAAACTCAAATATTAATTGAATCCTACTTGAATGTCCTTCAGCGGCACCTGCTCGTTCATTTTCAGCTTGTGTTTGTTGTCGCCCGCCATTATCTCTAGCAGCAGCGGCAAGTCGCGTGCGAAGCGCGTAATGGGTCCTATTTGCAGCATGTTGGGAAAGGCTTTGTCGGAGAGCGAGTAGGGGAAATGGCCCTTCACCGAGGTGAGCCCACCGGTCGGCTTGTGTCCATACACGCCACAGAACATAGCCGGCAACCTAATAGAGCCAGCAATGTCGGAGGCAACACCAAACGTGGAGGCGCCGCAGCCATTTAAAGCCGCCTCGCCGGCCGAGGACCCACCCGAGGTGCGTGCCAAATCGTGGGGATTCACGCAGCGACCGGCGACCACTGTGTTCGACTCGAAGCTCATGCAAAACTCGGGATTGGCCGAGACCAGCAGCGGAATGCCGCCGGCGGCGCGCACCAGCTCCACGACATCGCCGTCCTTAGGCGCCTTCATGTTCTTTCGCACAATGCTGCCCACGGCAAAGGAGAGTCCTTGGGTGCGAAAACCAAACGTTTTAAAATTTGTTCAAAAGTTCAACAGCCTGGCTGGTTTACCCTTTAGTCCACACGACTCTTTAACGGTGAAGGGTATACCCAACAGGGGATAATGTGTGAAAAGCGCCACGCGGTCAAACTCTGTGGCCGCCCTGGTAATGAGGTCATCCGCCAATCTAGCCTCGCGCAGCGCCTCGTCGAAGCGCTCCTCAATGACGGCATTCAGCGAGGGATTCACTTCGCGGACACGACCAATGTACACACGGACAAGTTGGTCAGACGTGAGCTGCACGTGGCGACAGAACTTAATTGATTTCAAATTTCACAAGCACTTTATGCAAATTTTTACCTGACCACGACGCAATTCCGTCACCAGCTCAATCACCGATCTGGTCAGTACGGGATCCCGGATGGGTGGATACGTGGGCTTCTTGCGCGACACCAGCGAGTCCACCAGCTTATTCACCAACATCCCAAGATAGGTCAGAATAAAGCTCATAATGCGTATAATAAACTCCATTGCGCGTTCTAAATTCGCTCGACGGCCTCAGACAGGGTCAACAGGTGGGCTTAATTCATATGCGTCGTTCGCGTACTTTGAGCTTCCGCCTATGGAAAGTGGATCGCTGCTTACTAATGCTGCTATGCTTTGGAGCTGTAGATGGTGTTGGTGGCTGGTGTGGTGGTGTGGTGGCTGCTCTGGTGGACTGCACGGCTTGGCGTTTGGACGCGGACTACGCGCTATGGCGACACATGAGCTTGGAATTGATTAGCATGGACAGTTCTGAACTGAATTTTGATGACAACTTTTCGAAGTGTTGCAAAATGCAATAATTTTCACTACCACCAGGGCTGGAGTGCTATTCTTAATTAACTATTTTTTTTGCTATTACCAATCAGAATCTTCAAATCATAAACAAATTTAGCTATTTATAAAACAACTACACCTATTTAAAATGTCTTTAAAAAAGAACCTTAAAATTATTTATTATGAAGGTTTTTTCGTATTCAGTAATACAAATTATAGAAAATATTTATCTTAATTGAAAACAACATAATAAAATTATTATTAATGTAGGTTGGAAAAAAAACATAAAAAATTGTTAATCAAACACGATATCAGATAAAACGTTTTTCTATCATAATATCAGAATATGAGTGCAAGAATTTTATCACATTTTATAAAAATTTAATTCATTATAAGATCTACTGTTAGAAACCATTTTTAAATTTATAATGAACTCAAATTAAGAAGATAATTTATTTACTTACGTAATGAAATGCTTCCCATGAAGTTCAGTTTATTTTAGCTATACAAATTTCTGTAAGTTTTTTTTTGACATAAATGTTTTATTTATTTAATGTTGTAGTTATTGTAACAAGCTTTACTTAAGTGCTAAGGAAACTGAAATGCTTAAGGTAACTAATTAGACGGCAAACAATAGTTTTAACAGATAACAGTTAAGTTTAAAGAGAAATCAACCCAATTAGGCAGCTTGGCATAGAGTCAAGAAGAATATGTATAGACTATAAACAAGAGTTATCAACAAATAACAGTTAAGTACAAAAACGTTTTAAGAGTAACATAGTCAACTTATTCAGGCAGCTCGGCATAGACGCGAAATAGATACATATATATTTGCTTTTACCTATATATTTATATATATGGTTTATATGTATATGGTTTACTTATAATACAAATATTATATATATATGTATATATATATACATATATATGTGTATGTATATATATATATATATTAGAGCACAAAACTACCCATTTGGACAGTTTTTGTAGTTGTCGGTTCCTGCTTCCAAATAGAAATTGACATTTATACACCGATATTATATACACCAAGATATAGCGTATATAGTATATATATATTTGGATATTTATGCATATATGAGCATTAACATGCATATAATGTTTAGTTTGTATTTGTGTATTTATTAAATATTTTTTATACCAATTCATTTGTTTATGCTTTGCTTTAAGTAATACTTATTGTTGAACATTCAGTTGGGATTGGGGTTGGTAAATTTCCACATTTAGTAGGATTGTATGTTTTTGTATATAGAATAGTTTTCATTCTACTTTTGTGTTGCACTTTTTATGCTTTTTATGATGTGTAAATATTTGCATTTCATTTGCAATCTCACAGATTGGGAAATATGTGCTATGATAAATGAAAAATTCTTTATTTGTAGATATGTGATGCATATGTATCAGGGTTAAAGTTATTATGATTATTATAATTATTTTAATTATTTTTATTATGTTTTACACTTAGCTGCATATGTGTTTATAATGTTTACTATATATGCTATTACTATATACTCATTACCTTAGTATACATGCTTGTATATGTATGTATATACTTGAGGGTTAATTGTTTATAGTTTATAGTTCATAGTTTATAAATATAAATATTCATTTATTTATTGTCTAAAACATTTGCCACGCCTCACTAAATCTCTGTCCTAATAGCATGTAGACGCTAACAAATAGTCCTTTCACTAACTAACACTCACCTTTGGCTCCTTACGCTAGAAACCACCGCTCGAATTTTAAATTCAATTGGTGTCCGCAGGATCCGCGGCTTGGCGGAGCATTTAAAATAATGTCGAACAGAATAAAAGTGGACACAGCGTTCCGCGGGGCTCTCGGGACAGCTGTATCATTTACCAAAATGCAATGCCAAAGCACGGATCCTGCTGTCATCTTATCTCCTCACAACATCTGGGCGCGCTTAGGTCATGTGCAGATCACCCTTAAGGATGCGCATGAAGGTCTTCTTGAACTGCTGGTTGGCCAATGCGTAGCAAAAAGGATTCATTGGACTGTTGGCATAGCACAGGAAGTACGAAAACATGTACAGGTGCTCGTTGGTGCACGGCGGATTACGGCAGAAGCCCTCGACCAGTGCCAGCACGTGGTACGGCGTCCAGCAGGCCACGAAGCAGCCCAAAATGAAGGAGATGGTACGGAACGCTTTGCGTGCGCGGTTTTCCGACTTGGACTTTTGACGGCTGCCGCCGATGCCCATCACCAGCGGCAGAGCCTTCTTGCTCTTGAAGTGCTTGCCAATGGAGTGTATAAAGTGACGCTTGCTGGAGCCTCGGCACGAGACGCCGCCGTCGTCAGTGTCCTGGGCGTCCTTTCTGCCAGCGCCAGCTAATCCGGCCGAGCTGCTGGTGGTGCCCGATGTGGAGGGCATCTTGTTGGTATTACTGTCCGACGCCTCACGTTCATCAATACGCTCCAGCTGTGTGACCGCAGCTGAAGCTGTAGCTGGCGCAGCAACTGCTCCTGCAGGAGAAACAACTACCTTAGCTGCTCCAGTTGGAGTTGCAGCAGTTGCTCCAGCACTGGCTCCATTACCTGTCGCTTGGACGGGCTTCAAGGGCGGCGGCATCGGCGAATAGAGCACGGCGTCCTTGCTGCTTGTCTCCATCGGGCTGGAGGCGCGCCGATGTGGACAATCGGCCTGCACGCGATCGTTGCCGCCGGGCACGTCCAGCAGGCAGATGGCCTCGATGCAGCTTTCGCGTCGTCCCTTGGCAAAGTCCTCGATGCCTGTGTATGAGACGAGAAGACGTTTTTCAATGGCTACCTGCTCCTGGGAGTGGGTGGAGCTGTCCGTTTGGCTCCGACTCGAGCTCTGCTTCGGGCCGTGTTCGGCCGCAACGGTGGGGGAGCTGTGGTGCTGTTTGCGTGCGGGTGGCGGTGGTGGAATGGCACTGCGCTGAGTTGAGGAAACGGACGTGGGTCGCTGGGAGCGCGGGGCGCTCTGGGAGCAGCTGATGCTGTCATTGGTGGCCAGCCCGGCGGAGCTCTCGTCCATGTAGCGCAGCTCGGAGTTGTTGGTCAGCAGGTCGTAGGTCATGGCCAGTTCACTGTTGCCGGAGCTGTTGCCAAAGGGTCGGTCCGAGTAGTCGGAAAGGGGCGTGGGACACTGAAAGGCTTCGGGCGGCGGCAAAATGGCCTGCACCAGGCACTGCTGCACCTGTTCGCAGGGCACCTCGATGGGCGCCAGGTCCACGGGCGAGAGCGGGTCAGTGTTGGCTGGGTTGGAGGACTGATGGATATCAATGAGGCGTTCATGCTCGGCTATCTGGGAGAGTGTCGAGCAGGAGGTGCGCTTGGGCCGCTCTAGCGGCGTATGCACCTGATAGTGGCCCATGCCCACCTCCTCCTTGCTCTGCGCCCGCTGCAAGCTCGTTTGCTGTGCCAGGTGGTGCGGCGATCGGGCGCCCATGCAGTGCATCGCCTCAATCGACCTGGAGTTGGTGGTGCTCTGGTGCAAGTTACCTTTGCTGCGCGTCGCCAACAGCGCCGCCTGTGCGCCAAACACAAGGCCAATGGACGAGCGCTTGCGCAGATTGGTCAGCTTCTGTTGGTTGAGCAGCTGCTGCGTCTGATTCACCGAGGACTCTTCGTCCGAGTCAAAGGCCGGACTGCTAGAGCGTTCGCTCTTCTCCGCCTCGGCGGCCGCTCGCTTCGACTCCTCAATCTTGGCCTCCGAGGCGCGTCGCTGTTCGGGCGTCATCTTCTCATCCACGGCTTCGGTGGCCTGTGCCAGCGGATTGGCCTGGCCCGAGCCGCTCAATCGCTTCACGGCCGTGACGCAGCTGCCGCTGTCCACCTCGGTTAGCTGTACCTTGGGCTTCAGTATCTTCTCCTCGATGACGCCGATGCCAGCCGCATGACCAGCCATGCCGGACATGGCGCCAGCACTCAGGGCCACCATCGATTGCATCTTGCGCTGCTTGGCCTCGCTGCGCTTTTGCATGTCGTAGGCGGTCTTGTAGATGCCACCGTATAGCACGAAGAGCACTATCAATGTGGTCCAGTAGTAGCCAATGATTAGGGCCGTATTGAAGACCGGATCCTTGAGAAATTGCACGGCGCACTGGCCCGGCAGTAGGTCACGCTTGCCCGTAAAGTGCTCCCAGCCAAAGATCGAGATGAAGAACAGCAGCGTCGGTATGATCCAGGTAATGGACACCATATAGATGACCCTGTTTCGAGTGCGCCAGCTGCGATACTTGGCCGCTATCTTTACGGAACAGTAGCGATCGATGGTGATCAGCAAGACGGTGTACTGGGAGACCAGACAAACGGTATAGTCCACGGACAGCCACAAGTCGCAGAGCAAAGGTCCCAGGTCCCAGTAACCCTTGAGCACATATATCGTATAGAAGGGCATAGAAACAGTGCCTGAAGGCAATAAAAATTATCAGGATATATATAAATAATATATTTAGAGCTGGCTTTATCAAACTTACCAAACAGGATTAAATTATTCAATATTATTCATATAAAGGATAAGAAACCCACCTATTAACATATCCGTGGCGGCGAGTGAAGCAATAAAGTAGTTGCTAGGCTGTCGAATATTCCGGTCCACAATGAAGGCCAGCAGCACGAGAATGTTGCCACCCACCGTTAGAATGATGCACAAGAACAAGCACAACGCTATGGCGATTGTCTGCCACGTCTCGAATGGTGGCAACACCAGCGCTGGCCCAGTATCCGCCACGGGCGTGGCAGTTGTCTCCGTCGAACTATTCCGGCCAAAGGTGGTTAGATTAAAGCCGAAATTGCGATACCATTGCAATTGCTCATTGGGTGACCAAGCGTTAAAATCCGTTATTTCAGCATAGATCTTGGCTGCTTCTAACAGGCGCTTGCACTCCGAATGCTCCATGACTCGATTGTAGAGGCTGCGACAGAGACTCTCTCGCTCCTTGCGAACGCGCCTAATTAAAAGTCATGTAGGGAGCAGAAAGGATCTATTAGAAAAGTGCTACAATAAATATATTATTGTTAACAAATAATTTAGAGAACTCATCTACCAGGACTGCAATGTAAACCAGCTTGTGAAAATACTTTACAAAACAAAACTAAAATAAAATATTCGCTTTTATTAAAATGAAGCTGGGATGTGATTTTTTAGTAGTACCATATAAATTAAAACAATAAGTAATTTATGTTGTAGTGTGCTTACCATTCGGTTATCCAGTTAGATCTAATGGTGTAAATGGGTTCGGTTGAATTCGTCCCATCCAAGCCATTCAGCTCGTCATCGCTGCTATTAAAGCCCGCTGACTTGGCTAGAGAACGCATTTTTACCAGCTTCTTTTGCGGGTTTTTTATTTTTGCACAAGCTGCTTTCCTTTAAAGTTGTTATTGGTCTACTTCTTTATGATAATTTCCCAAGTTAGTCTGTCTACTCGTTCGCTGCTGTCATCGCTGTGGCTGACGTCTGTTTGGTTGGCCGTGTGTCTGTGGCCAGGTGCAGCATCTGTAAGATGGCAACGAATCATTTATGGAGTTGCTAGGCACGGCTACTGTTACAGTTGCAGTTGCAGTTGGGCTTTGCTTTTGCTTCCGCCAAGTTTAAACTAATTTTGTGGCCGTTAACTGGCAACGACAGGTATTCAGACTTGAAGCCGAATACCGTCAGCGAACGCAGGGAATGCAATTTGCCATTGCGACATTTGCATCCTGCTGGCTGTCCTTGGTGCTCATTATGTTGTGGCACGATTTGTGCCCTCTATGCTACTTGATTCTGAAGTGGCCTTCGGCTTACTCAGCACTGATTTTCTATATTTTTTTCTCTTTCTTCAATGTAATGCTATTTATTATTTAAAACTAAATATTCACAGGAAACTGGCTAAACTTTGTGCACGGGTCTTGACTCTTGCTGCTGTCTGTTGCACTTTGCTGCCGTCAATAGAAAGGATGTCGACAGGAGGACTACAAATTGCCGCGCTAAACAAAGTTAGCCAAGTTTTCAAATATAATTTCCAACAAATCGATAAGTTTGTCTTCGGAAATTCTTCAGTAACAAATTGAGTTACGCATGCACAAACACCCATTAAACATAGAGAAAAAATTAAAAAAATAATTCTAAAAATGAACGTTGCTAAATATTTCTGAAAATAGTAAATATATGTACATATTATAATAAGAATATATTCAAAGATGCTTACAAAAATTTATGTATTTCTCAAGTTAAGCAATTACTTTGTAACTATGTTCAATTAAATCTCTTCGAGTCCACTTTAAATACACGCATATATTTTTAAAATATTTTTGTTATAGCTTGCTGATTAAGTTGCTTTGACCTGTAATAGCCTGTTGAATGAGTGAAAATTTCAATTACTTAAATTAATTTGTTTTCCTTTACTCTTTCGATTAAGCCTTTGTATCGTGCACTTTGTGGCATGTTTGCGTAATCCTGTGCAACATGAGCGGCAAATCCAGCGTTGACAGCTGTCAACCAAACGGATTCCAGGAGGCGACAAATAACAATTGGATTTTTTATACAATAATTTCAAACTTCGTTTTAAAAATCAACTACACCTCAATCAAGCTGAAAGCCAATTTCTATGCTAATTGAGTGCTATCAAAAGTGGAGCTCAGTCGCTTTGATTGTCAGCCACACAGAAAGCTGGCCACAGCTTTGAGTTGGGTCAAAGCTGCAGCCTGAAAGAAAAACAAAAACCTTCTTCGACTTAGAACTTGAAAACTTCTAATTTCTACAGTAAATGTTCGGCCTGGACATTTAACTCCTTTAACATTGGCAATGCTAACGCTATTTTTATGCCTATGCATTTCAAATGAAAAAAAATATTACGAGTTGTTTAATATAAAAGATATTTATTTAAAAACAAATTTGGTTCCATTTAACATTTTTGTTAACCTAATACCCGCTATTTGATTCTAAAATATATTTTTAGAAAATCAGCTCAACTGTCGTCAGCCACTTTGCGCAAATCTATAATTACCTCTTTGACATGAATGTAAACCTGGCAGCTGGCTCTTCACATCGGTGTCGTCAAGGTAATGCGTGTAATCCCTGCCTTTCAAAAGTCTAAAGTGCAGCATAGCTACCTCAGTGCCTGACACAAAACCGTTCTGGCTCTGGCCTTGTGGTTTTGCTAGCTGGCCCTGCAAATTAACCGCAAGCGGATCTCCGCATTGAGGGTGCCAGTTCAAAAGGTGATGAATACACGACACAACAGTACTGAGTTCCTTAAAATCTTTAAAGCAGCTTTAAATGTTGTTCAGCGCCTTGGACATGACATGAGCTTAACTTATAAGACCCATCGAGGGCAACTCGTATTTTTGTTTTAATTTAATAAACGAGCTGTGTGTTGAGTATGAGGCATGAATAAAGCCTAAAGATAAAACTGCAGATGCAACAGAAAAGCAATGCATAAAATCTGTCGAATATGCACAGCTCTTGAGTGAACTTTACAATTTTATACCCTATAAGTAGTTCTTAAAATGTGTTGATTACACAAGAAAGTCAACATGAAAATGTTTTTTCAATTAAAACTTTTCAAGCAAGTTCGAATTCAAAGAAAAGCAATATTTACCAACAAAAGCTACAATTTTTAATATTATAGAAGCTGAAGTTTGAGCACTTAAAAATAAAAGTTTCTTTGAGTTATTCACAAATAATTCGCTTTGCCCTTGTATAATTCATATCAATTTCAATTTACTGAATAAATAGACTCAATAAAGGATATTTATAATAAGAATCTGTACAAAAGTTCAATTTGGAAAACTGTTTCATGTTATGTACACAAATTGAGGCGCTTCTATGTAGTTAACTACCCCATGCTCGTTTGTTTGCTGGGCATGAAAATGAAAATGAATTTGGCTGTGCCGCGTGTTGACACAGCTCAAAATGACAAATCCTGTGCGCAATTTAAGCCATCCTATAGATAAGACTCTTTCTTTCTTTCTTTTTTTTGTCATAATGGCTCGCTTTATGTTGATTTTTTGCCTTTTGCCTTTTGCTTTTTGGCTTTTTTGCTAATAATAAACTTATTAAATGTATAAGCCAGCCGTTGCTGCCTCGCGTTTTGGCTGCCTTCGAGTGTCTTCTGGCTGCTGCTTTTATTTGGCAAATAATGAAAAATAATTTAATCAAGCAAACAAAAGGCGGAATGGCGATAACAAAAGGGTTGGCCAGGTGGGCGACACCTGTGCGCGTGCCCGCAAAGCAAAAAAATGAAGAGTAAAACTGGAAAAGGGAATTGCGTCAAAGCTTGTCAAATGCAAGTTGATGGGGGAACCGATGATAAGCCCGCGCGCTTTTGGCCAGCTGCATGAGGGCTAAGAGCGAGATTTTTTTTTTGGACTTAGTATTTTCTGAGCACCCGCCTAATTGGCAGCGAGTGCACAATGGCTATGCAATTTTTAGAGAAACAAGCCTTTGGCTTTCGGAGCTTTCAATCATGCGCTAATAATAACCACGCCAGCTTTGACAGACCCGTTCGGCCGTGTCAGGTATCAGAGTTGGCCCACAAAAGCGTTGCCAGCATTCTTTATGGCCAACTGGACGCAGCAATGTGCGTCGTCGTGCATGGTGCGGGCGCCGAACTGTCAACAGCAGCGGCCATTCTTTTGAGTCATAGCCAGCCGAGCGCCAACTATGCCGCAGATTATGAATTTGACAGCAGCATTCCCCGGACCAGGATGGGGTTAAATCAGGCGTGGGCTAGACCTGCCTGCCAGCCAGTCTGTCCGCCAGGTTGGGCGGCGCATAATAAACTTTTTTGCAAGTGCGCTTGGCAAGTTTTAATAACAAAACGCGTCAACTTGGCTTCTTATAGTTGTTGTTGCTTTCGTCGTTGTTGTTGTTGTTGGTTGCTGTTTAATTCATAAGGCTGGCATTAGATTGTTCTCCAAGGAAGTGACTTGGCTCGGCTCAAGCGTTTGCATTTTAATCAAAGCGAAATTTTAAATAAATATTAGAGCCAAGTCAAAGTGATGAATAATTTTCATTCTTTTTTTTTTTTTTGGCCGCGCAAATACGCGTTGCGCATACGACGCATTGGCTGCGACTTGGCAATTGTCTGGCAGGGGCAATTTCAATTTTGGCTTGCCAAACAGCATACAGTTGACTTGGGGGCGTGGCTGCAGCTGACTTGTCCTTGGCACGTTTGCTGCATGCCAAATGAACGCGGCTTGCGGAACACACTCAAACTCTTTGTGAAGACGCGTTTGCCATAGCCACAAACTGCCGTTGCGGCAGCCTCTGTAACTGTTGCGCTCATTTAGCATTGTTACCGCACACACACACACACACACCCAGATGACACAAATGTATGTAGTTGCGCGCATCCGCATGCAAATTTAACGAGCGCCAATGGCCACAAGGCGTTGTCTTTGTGGCAAACATCATCATACAACCTCACACACACACACACACTCACAAACACACGCATGTAACGCACGGTGTTGTTAGTTTCATATCCGGTAGAAAGATAGCGCATAAATGCAAAATGCCGCCACGAGACGACGCCATTTTCATTTTCATTTCCATTTTCAATGTGAAAATTGTGCGGGCAACAACACGGAGATTCTTACTTTTAGCGGTTTCTTATTTATAATGTCCTGAAAGTACTCTATGCTTGTTTACTTAAGATACTTACCAAGCTACTTATGAGTGTAAAAATAATAAATCAGTCAGTAAGTAACCGAATCAAGGCGCTTAGTTTTATTGCAGATGAATAAGAAATCTTGAACTCGTTGCTCGGATCAACAATATAATAAAATTTATTTATAGCTAGCTAAATATAGCTATAGCTTAATTCTGTTATGCCAAACATTTTACCGAGCACATTTGCTATATATATGCATAGGACAATTGTACGGAATTCAATTCAATTACATTCTCGTTATTCTTGTACTTGTGTGAAAGGTCTTGATTGCATGAAAAGGCCAAGCCACACGTGTTGGTAGTTGTCGAGCCTGGTTGCTTGATTTGCACAGTGTCGCCTTCAGCTGCAGCGCTCATTTGTTGGCTGTGCCATACGGTTTTATGATTATGACAATGATAATACCATGAAACTTGGTGCCGCCTTCTGTTTTTGTGCAGCAACTGCAAAATGCGTTGGCAACACTTGCTGCAAATTGCCAGGCAAGCCCAAGCCCAAGCCCCCAATCAACCCCCCCCAACCAATGGTGCTCATTTGGCGCCAGCAAAACACAAGCGATTCAAGCTGAAAATAGCTTGACACAGTTGTTGCAGGGCTCAGGTTGGGCTGGCGCTGTTTGACGTTGTCATTGCCACACGAAAAACGAAGCGGAATGTAAACAAACGGGCAGGCACGAGGCAGGCAGCAGGCTGTGGCACCAAACAGTCGCCATGGCCATAAAATGACAGAGCAAATGCCTTCCATCCCCGAACCTAATGACACTGATGCGTTTTTGATGATGCCACTGACTCGAATAGCTGCCTTCAAACCTTGTTCCTCGCTCAGTAATTGAATGTTGCGTGGCAGCGTCTCTGGTACAACATTGCGTATGTGCAATATGCAGGCAACTTGTTTACATATTTATACTCTGTTCAAAAGGCGTTAAGTAGTATATGGATTCTTTGCATTATATCTGTATAGAAGTACTTTAAGGCCTAAAGATTTAAGCTTGTCAGTATACAAAGGTCCATATTAGATAATAAATAGGTTAAGAATATAGTTACATATTAATATATAGAGTATTGCGTAGTCGCTTTTCGTTGGTTTTGACGTATGTTTTTTTCTTTGGTAATTAACGTGTCCGAAATTAATAATGGCAAGGATCATGTAGAGCGGCAATGTCCTTGCGCTAGTTGCTGCCGCAGCTGCCACTGTCAACAACATTAATTATGCGCGGCTGATGCCGTTATCCTTGTTTGGCTGCTGCGCAACATCCTGCGTGGAACGCGGCACGCTCGTGCTACATTTAATGATACTGCTCATATTTTATGCGTTTGCGAGCAGCATTTTTGAATACACAAATTAAAAGACAGACCGTGTGGAAATGTTCGCCCAGACTACATTGCCCCGCCTCCAATCCATATAGCCAACCGTTGCGTGTTCACCAAATTAATGGGGGGGACTCTGGTCTGCCGCACATTAATCGATAAGCACTCAATTAGCAGGCCTTAAAGGCTTAGAGTGTGCACAGTTCGCCGAGGCGCTAAGCTTGGCAAATATTGCGTGCTGCATCCTCCACAACTCCGCCCAGCTCGGCCCTGTCCATGAACAAGTTGTAGTTGGGCGCAAGCAACTGCGCCATACTCTGTTCACAGTTTTCAAGCAGATAATAAACAGGTCGTAAACAGGTTTATGTTTATGGGTTTTAGGCTTTAAGACTTTAAGACTAAATATAAAATATTGAAGCTTATGTTTCAATTTAAAGGATAACAACCCGACTAGCTCGAAAGCTGTCGAACAACTAACAAACTTTTTCTATCTTTGTGTACAGGGTATAACATGATTCAATGAGCTTAATTGTGCTGACATTTTCATGTTCAATCGATCGATCAATGGTGTGTCGGTGTGTTAGGCCGCTGCAACAGCAACAGCAAAAACAGTGTCAACATGACAACTTTCATGCGAACCCATCCATGCCACAGGTACCCAAAAATGCCACACAGACTTGCCCCACCTGCCGATGGCCTAAGCCTAATTTATGCCGCTTCATGCGGCTGGGAATTGAATATATGACAACTTTATGGAGTTGACTTTATTATAATCGCATAAAGTATTTGCCGTGCTGGGAGCCAAGTTTGGGCCAGCATTGATTGCGGTGGGCAGCGGGCATGGGCGAGGGGGGGGGGGCAGGTAAGGTTACACAGCCCGTTCACTCGTTCATTGTTGTTGCACGCGCCTGTCTCATGCATCTTTCATGGGGGCCACAACGATGTCGTTAATGTGCCAGGCAGCTGCCGCTGCTGCTTGCCACATAGCAAGCAAGTTTATGAAACAGATTTATGGAAGAGTAGCTACGTGCCAGCACCAGCGGCAGGCGCAACAGGAGCAGGGGCCAACAGGACATCTGTTGGCATTCCCAGCTCAGTTGTTAGCTCGTCTCCGCACAAATTGCCTTTGCATTTGCACCGAGCGCCAAGTAATGATTGTCAAATGAATGCGCAACAACTTGATGACAGTTTGAAAAGTTTTTACCATTGTTGATTTCATTAGCTGACAGCCGACGCTGACCCGTTTGACCCCTCGCCCAACTGGCCTTAGGCCCAGCGCAAAACTTTGACCTCCCTAATTAAATGCAACTCGCTGCTTGGCAACTGCAGCGCATCTCAACCAGAAGTTCAACTGCACTGGATTCATAACTAATGCAAGCTTTGAGGCATTTGCAGCAGCTGCAGCTAAACGCTACCGCGGAGTTTGGCCTAAACAAATAATTGTCCTTGCTAGACAACTTGCATAATTAACGAGCAGGAAAGCGCCAGTTAAGTGTGCCTGACAGGCAGACAGCTTCGGGCTTAAATGACAGACATATATAGGGAATTGGATAACTTAAACACTTTAACATAAAGCGAACTCAAATCAGGAATTTTAATTATAACTTAAGAAAGATGAGCATTCTTGAATAAGTCACAGAGTATAAAGGTTTAGGTTAAAACAGTCGGACTCGTACATATATTTAGGTGGATTATGATGCTTAAACTAAACTTTATAGTTAATAATTTGATCCATCTATACTATTACCTATTGATCACTGGGTATGTCAAGCAAAAAGCGCTGCGCAGTGACATATTATCTTTTTAAATTGGTATGTATATATTTATAAATAAATATTTATATATATATATAGTAGCTGCTTGCTTACAATCAAAGAGACAACAACTCGCGGATACACTCGAGGGCATGTCATGAGTGTTGTGAATCCTTTCGCTGCGGAAATGAGTTTTGCCAAAGGACTTTACTTGTTTATTGCACATTTCACCGGAAAATAAGTTTCTGTTCTCAGCAAAAGTTGGATTTGTTGGTTATTGTGTGAGGCAACTGTTTAAACGCAGTAACTGCCTAATTATGTTAACCAAATTATTAATTAAGTATTTGCCTACTGTAAAGTGCATCAAGAGCTGAGCACAAAAAGAAAATATTGCGTTATATAAATTATTAAGTGCTGACCTCGCTCAAAGATAAAGTTGCTCGAGTTACCATTAAAAAAAAATGGACCAACGTGGTTTCTCATTTTTTTTTGCAGGTTGAAAAAACTGGCATTTTATTCCTATAACTATTGATAAAGCAAATTATGTAAGAGTGTATTTACAACAACAAACAAGAGTTAGTATTCCTTACTGTTAAACCATAGGTCCATCATTAGGTCGATTTAAAATTTATAGGGCACAGTAAAGTCAAGCGCCATTTAATTGTTACTGTGTATATAGAAAAACGCAATTATTTAGCTTTTGCCAGCTGTCAAACACATCAAGCACTGAACTAAATCTAGTACATAATGCATGTGCATTATAAATTACATCCAATTCCTGGCAGTGTAAGTGGGTAATCGCAGCTAACCAAGTGCTATTACTAGCCAATAGAAGGGATCGTGTGGAGGTAGGGAGGGCATTAATAGGGCTGCCATTATGATATTATGCCTTCCTATACTTTTGCCGTTGAGTAGTTTTTCATGTTTTGCAGTTATTTTGCGTTATTCCAGTCATGCCTTCTGTTTGGCTTTTCAATTTCAGGCGTGCGCTCAACTTTAAAGTATTTGAGCAACATGCAAACGATTCAGCCGTTATTTTCTCTTTCCATTTTCCGAGCGTTGCTCGAGTTCGCTGTGGGAAATGGATTTTCATTTGCGCCGCTGCATTTTGATTTGGTTTTTTTCCCTACCATAATTGAGAATGGGGGCGCGTCGCACTGCATAAATTGTGCAGAAAATTGTGCTTTATTAAAATATGTGACAGTCAGCAATAGTTGCATGGCCAAAAAAAAGAAGGAAAACAATTTTAGGTATAGAAGCTACAATATGCATGTCCATTTGTTGTCCCATTATGCTCGTATTATTGTATTTAAAAAAAGTTTTTCAATTATTTGATGAAAGCAATTTAAAGTGAATTACTAAAACTGTGTCCTGACTATAGTTAGAGCTAAGTAAATTGTGTAAGTTTTGAAGAACCGTTTGGAAACTTTTCCCCTACAAACGTTTATATGAATTAAAGTCCTTCAAGATAACTTAACAGTTGTACAGTTAGTTAAATATTAAATTTATATTATTATAATAAATTATGGCAAAGTATTCAATGAGATTTTAAAAATCTCATTTACAATTTTTTTTTTTAATTTTTTCACATCTCATTCAAAGGACAGCTCTGCAAATCCCAAGTCTTGCTGATTGATAAATATATATCAAAAGAGCTGACCTTAAGCCTAATTGATCATTCTGGTGGCAGAACAGATTCCTTTCTTATTGTATATTAAAATACATACATGTATATATACATACTTATATATATTTGTGTGTGTGTACGCACGTCTAAATCATGTTTGTTGCTGCTTGCGCACAAAACGTTTTGTAATTTATTTATTTTTATTTTGTTGCCAGGGCTTGTTGTTGTCGCTGCTGTCAACGCATTATGTAATTATTTATGAAATTATGAGAAATGACGCTGGCAGGCAGCAAAAAGCGAAAAGCAGACATATCCTTCAGTCCTGCCACTTGAAGCCGCGATTTAGAGAACGTGTGGTAGCACATTTTATGGCCTCGTCGTCGCGTTGTCCTTTCAACATTAGCGAGCGAATTATGTGGGCAAAGAAAAACGCTTCAAAACAGACAGAGAGAGGAAGACATCCAGCCAGCCGATGACAACAGACACATACACATACACACACACACAGACACACACATATAGTTGAAGAGTCGGACTAGAACGAGCTCTTCGCTCGCACGTGAGCCCCCCAGTGCATCGTTAAAGATTTATTTTCAAATTCCAATGGGCAACCAACCAACACGCCATGAGCCGCTGCGCGTAATTGTGCACTTTAGAGGGGGGTAGTGGTTTATGGTGTTGGGTTTTGTCGGGTGGTTGTGATGTGGGAATGTTGCGGCAGTTTTGCTTACTTTTATGGTAATAATTTCAGTCAACGGAAACGGAAATGTAAAAACGTGTTGCCAGGAAGTCATAATTCAGCTTAGACAAACGACAGATAGTAGGCGGAAGGGGGCGAGAGCGTGCAGTGGGGCAACGCGTATAAGTGCCACATGCAACACGCTGTCAGCAGCTGTTGTTGCTGTTGTTGTTATTGTGATTGCTGCTGCTGAAGGACTACATCGCATTAATGTGGTTTTACAACACGCCGAGGCATAAAAATGAGAAATTGCTGCCACACATGCCTTCAGTGTGACTCTCTCTTTCTCTATGTGTGTGTGTGTGTCTATATCGGCGAGTGTGTGTGTGTGTGTGAGTGTGTCTAACTGCATTGGCAGCAAAATCCCAGGCTGCTTGTAAGAGTTGGTCAGCAACAATATAGTCGAAATTAGCGCAAAATGAATTATAAATATGGCCTCAATAAAATGGCAAACAAAGGAGCGCAAAAAATAAAGACAAATGTGTGGAAATGCCGCGAATGGGTGGCTTAAATATATACCCTGTACGCAGCCGTAGGCTTCGTAACATATATACCCTGATGAACTTAATAACTTAGCTTTTTTTTTGCGTTATAGACATTTCAGTAACTTTAATATACCCTCTTACCACATTAAACAAACGTAGGGTATACAAAATAAAACTGCTTTCAATAAAACTTATTCAAGTATATGTAAGTTAAGAAAACAAAACGGCCACAAATTGCCAGCAATTGTGATTTAATGATTATTTATATAAATAAATATTGGTAAAAATTGTGTAGAGATTGAGTTAAAGGCGCAGAGAATATGTTTTATACTTATTATATATATTTTTGGAAGCAAAATAAAGCTTTTAATTTGACTTACATTTTAGTGTATTTATAAAGTTAGCTATAAGTAGTTAAAATCTTCCATAAAACGTTTTACCTAACTGGAAACCCTAACTTTAAGGTTTTATGGTAGAACATGATATTAAATATTGCACAACACTATAATATTCAATTGAATTGTTTTGCTTTAATGCTTATCTCTGACTGGGTTCATAATATGATGCTCCATTGTGCGGACCCGTAAGTTATGAACCATAAAGGACTTGCCACTTTACAGCACGTTGCGCATTGTATGAAACATAGTCGACGCTTTATGCGCGGCTTAGCAGCAAATCCCTGACTGTGTGTTTACAGCTGCCACAAAACTGAAATCTTTCGGCAAGCCACGGGGAAAATCTTTAAAGTCTCAGCGTGCCACAGCGTTGCCGCTGCCGGCGGGGGCAGCTGCGGTATGGGGGAGGCTGCACATTCCATTCTTAGCTTGGCAGTGCTGCTGGCAATTATCACAACATCGTGTCGCAGTCATCGTCCTTGCCATCCTGCCACACTAACAATAATACCCCAAACGAACAGCGTACAACAAAATGCGGCAACCAATCAGGCAAACAGAGAGCGATGCGCCCCACAACGCCCATTTTTAATGTGCGCAACTTGACTGGGTCTGGGTCTGGATATGGCTATGGCTATGGCTATGGATCTGGCTTTGGCTTTGGCTTTGGCTTGTGTTTTTTTTTGAGTTTGGGTATTGGTATTGGAATTTGCTGTGCAACTGCTTGAATTGTCTTGTACATATTTACACTGGGCAACAACAGTAAATTGACATAAAAACCAAATTGTCCATAAAAATGTATTTCCCTTTAGCCAGCAAAGATCTCCCCTAACATGTTTATATATTTTTCGTGCTTTTTTTTGTTCTCGCCTCGACGCTTATCGATAAAGTTCAACGTGGAAGGGAGTAGGGTGTACCGGGTAGGGTGTAGCCAGTCATTGGCAGCACTTCGCTGCCGGAATTAGTTTCCTGCGCCTCACTGCCGAAAAAGCCCCTAGCGACATAGCCCAGCTCCGTTTCCGCCAACAATTTAATCAGTTCGTCGCCATTGCCGCAAATCCTTGGCTAAAGGCTTTCGGTTACATTTTATTTTGACGCTTGTTTATTTGAAGACCCTTTCGGTTTTATATTTCATAGACATTGCCACCAAATAAGTCCGTTTTAGTTGACTTATTATTGATTGCTAGCTACAGGAAATTAAATGCCATGCCTTTCTCGCCAGCCTGCCAGCCAATATTTTAGTTTCCTTCATTAATTTCCCTTCGGCCATTCAACGTTCAGTAATGGTCGCATTATTAGCCATGGCTAATGCTAATGCTCATTGTTTGGCAATTATTGTCATAATTAATAAGTCATGCAAATAATTATAAGTGCATCGCATTTTTTCCAAATTAAAACATGTATAATTTTTTTTAATTGTTTCTAAGTATCTGGCTGTATTTTAAGCACGATGTAAGATAATAAAAATAACAATACAGTCGAGTCAAGATAGTCCAATATGAATGCTATTTATCGAAATTTCCATTTAGCAGGGCTTTTAAATGAAAAATTCGAATTAACGGGGCTTTTATATTTCAGATGATGTTTATATATGTAGCTTTATTGGAATTAAGCAAATTGAAGTAGAAAATTGAAATATATTAAATTAAAATGGGAAGATTCTAAATTTTAAAATTTATTTTTTTTTTCGAAAATTCATAAGGGATTACATGGTTTTTTTCAAAAAATTGTCAAAAAAAATAAAATCAGAAAAATTAAGAAAAAAACATGAAAATCGGTTCAGTTTTGGCAAAGTTATTGGAGTTTGAAGTCCGGGAGGACTACTTTATATGGATTGAGGAACTTTACATGTCTTTTTTTTCCTCAAATTTCGCGTGATTTTTGAAAAAAAAATTGACCCCCTCAGAAAAACTTTTAAAGTTGATTTTTATACTAATTTTGGTACCCGCAGTCGACAAAGTTTACTACAAATATAATTTGATAGATTTTAAATTAGTCGGAATTGGTCGAAGCTAAGCTGCAAGCAGTCGTTAACTTGAATGACTTGTAAGTTTCCGTTTGGTATGGAATTCTTATAATAGACAAAGTGAATCCAAATCAAACCAAATCAATCTCTATACCTGAGAAATCAAATATTCTTGAATTGTGTATGTTGAGGGATCCGAAATATGTTAATGCCTTAGTTTCGATAAGCATCGCTGGGTTTGTAAAAAGACAAAATATTGTTAAAATTGAAAACTTATGCGTATAATATAAAAGAACCTAACGTCAAAAAGAATTAAAATTTGTTTTAGACGGTTAAGCCTCAGCTAAACCCAGCTAGCTGTGAAGATGAAGAATTCATGCTTTATGGGTTTGAAAAAGAATGCACTTTTGCCTATAACTCACATTTGCACAAAACCATGATACCCTTTAAGCCCATTTGCAATGAGCTTAAGGCTTGGGAAATATTGCGTCGCAATTTCTTCGGTGTTGTTTTTATTCGTTTCGCTCTGTTGGTAAACAGCTCATTGTGCAGCGGTGCACAAGAGAGGCTGATTGAAACTGCGTACATGTACTAATTGAAACGTATCGAATGTGAAAACAGATGCGACAGATTTATCCGGAAAATCAAACGTTCTGTATCGCCCCTTATCAAGCGAACACCCGAGCACACACACGCGCACAGGCAGAGAGATATTTGCAAGCACGCACATTGACTTTGAATCCGCGGGGGGGGGGGGGGGGGGGGGGGGGGGGGGGGGGGGGGGGGGGGGGGGGGGGGGGGGGGGGGGGGGGGGGGGGCACGGAAGTTGACTTCAGCACACTTTAGAGGCCGACCAGCGACCAACAAGAAGAAAAAAAAAGATAAAGAGCAACAACAAAAACAATGTGTGTGTGCGTGTGTGTGTGTGGGTGGGTGTCAGTTGGCTATTTTTGTTTGTTTATGCCACGCCAGGCGCACATGTAAGCACGGACCTGACCAATGTTTGCTTAACGCCTCGCGCTGCCTTTGCTTTTTGCCCGGCAACATATTGAAAATGCCGCGTTTGCTGCGGAACCCTGGTTTGAGCTGCTAGCTGTTGTGATTTTATTAACACTGGTAAAAGGCTTTTGGCCATATCTGGCGCACTAATTTCTGCCATGCCCTAATGATAGGCACAGTCCCCGCTATAGAACTATGTCATTCGTTTTTGATTTGATGACTATGGCATGTTTATATAAAGAGTATTATGACAGCTGCTGCTACTTAAGTAAAGGTCCGACAGCAGTCACTAAGTTGTCGCCAAATTAGTTTCAGTTGGAATATTACACTAAACTAGCCTTCAGGCGCAA
Organism: Drosophila lacertosa; assembly: GCA_004143845.1. Classification (NCBI taxonomy): domain Eukaryota; kingdom Metazoa; phylum Arthropoda; class Insecta; order Diptera; family Drosophilidae; genus Drosophila; species Drosophila lacertosa. The sequence goes on along the minus strand of SCDZ01000159.1, from coordinate 995 downwards.
CACTTTAGCTTATTCATGCCATACACATGTGTGTGTGTGTGCGCGCTTGTGTGCATGTATTTAGGCAGTGGGCTTGTGGCAGGTGCTCGGACTTACTGCAGATGAAAGGGCTGGATATAGCACGAAGCCAAAAGAAAAAGAAAAAACAAAAATGAATATAAAACAAAGAAAGAGCTGCCGAAAACAAATAATCCGTTTGCTGGGCATGTGTGTGCGAGTGTGTGTGTGTGTTTGAGTTGTTGTTTGTGTTTTTCTTTCACGCACACATGTACACATACGCACAGCGTGTTGCACGGTCCTCTTATCTGGCCTCGTTGGCTGCTGCATTCGCTTTTTGTCTGTTTACATGCTGTTGCCATCACAGCCGCAACATGTTGAGCTGCAAAGTAATATGTTATAACAAAAGGCCAGGCACGGATTCAACTCAGCATGTGTCAGCTGCAGCGCGGCAGGTGTGGGGCGCCACATTGCGTCAGTCAGTACCTGCTAGTCAAGTAGCAAGAAGCTTAAAAACTCATTGACACGTTCATGTTGCAACACTTTTCGTTTCTCTAAGCCATTTCTTTGCCATATTGTCCAACTCTAGACACTAGCTCATACACACACTTCAACACACACACTTGCCAGATACATCTTTACGCTTGGACACATGTCAATACATGTAGGTGATAGCATTTTACTTTGCTGGCTTATCAGGCGTATACGTATTACAACTCAGCTTCAATGTTCTTGTAAAAGTTACAGCATTCTTCATCAGGCCGCTCTCAGTCCAGGCGCAACAGTGCGTATGAGTTATTTTGAATGTGCATTTAATTGCGTTGAAATTGCAATTTGACTACGCCACATATCGAATTTCTAATTTGCATACAGGCAAAACACAATAATTTAATTACCTGAGCGAAGGAAGTATATGTGCATTGATATTATTTAAAACAAAAATGCTAAGAACATAGAGAATGTTTTGGATTTTTTTTATTTGTGTAGTATATATACAT